>CM032130.1:18165493-18635432 GCA_018894105.1 Jacaranda mimosifolia | reverse complement strand
TTCTTCTAGGCAGGGAAATTTTTTTAGCCTTCATTAATGGCTCCAAAATATACATACCATGAGAGAGAATCCAACAATATCTTGTCAAAGTAATATAGTAGATTTAATATGGGAACAAATCATGATTTTCTTTAAACAAGGAAACAAATATTTCAAACTAGTTGTCATCCATCAAAACACATAATTGAAGAGTCCTAACAATCTCCTCCTTTTTGTTGATGCCAATTATTTTAATTAACGGCTCCCCCCGATTATGTACTAGATGCAAAGAAAGAAAATCAAGCTGCAAATGGACATCAAAGTGTGGAATTTTTAGAGAGGGAAAATTAGTAACAAAGAACTAATCAAGCTTTCGTTGAACTTGAGAGCAATTATTTAATTCTAGCATGGAAATTCCAGAGTGGACAGTCAATGTAAACGGAATCAAAATCTAATCAAGCTCCCCCTGAATATATGAACATCTGTCAAGTATTCTTTACAATTATTCAACTAGGTTCAAAACATATTTAGTTTTACCAATTTAAGGAGTTAAATTGAACTAACTGAATTGAAAAGGTTAAGCTAACTGGTTGAAGACTGCATCTAATTTTTGGAGAGAAGAATTAAATAGAGGAGTCTGTTAAATTATTTAGAAATATTTAATTAACCAATCAAAGTGGAGATTTTTAATTGGTGAATTAAAATTCAACACAAGACAGGTGTGAGTCAGCACAAAAGTATTCCAATTACGTGAAGGAAGAATCTAGAGCATGGCTCGTGTGACTAGATGCTTCCATCACACATTACAAATAGCTCCCCTAGGACCACTTCGCCAGTTGCGCTCACCCTCATACTTTTGTGTGACAAAAGCTCCCTCCAAGATTCTCTCATCTCTCCTCCAAGCAACCACCTCTCTTTTCTCTCTTCAAGTCTTCTTCCACCTCTCCCATTCTAGCTTGAGTTGAAGGTTCAAGTGTGTTCCAAGGTATGTGGACAACATTTCCAGGTATCACAATTGGAGCACTAAATGTGTGAATTAAGAGTTGGCGATTTGAAGATAATTGCTCAACTCAGGTGGCGGTTTTTGGGGGCAAAAGTTGCTGCTGGACAGCTATTCTTTGGGCAGCAATTGCTAGTGTTTTTGTTACATTTTCAGGCCATTTTAGAGGTTGTGGTTGGTGGCAAAAAGGAAGGTTTCAAGAGGAGACCAATTGGATCACTTGGAGGAAGAAGATTGGATCTTCTATTGCTTGTTTGAAAAAGTTCAATCATGGTAATTTTTCTTATTCCCTGAATCCCTTTTAATTAGCATAAGTAGAGTCTTGGAGTGTTGGTAAATCAAATTATTTTCAATGATTGAACAGATTTTGAATTCCATTGTGCTTAGATCATTATATTTGCCATAGCTTTCAAGTGGTACCAGAGCCACGTTATGCCTTCATTTTAGATTCATTAAAAGTTGATTCATGTTATGAATAATTTATGGCTTCTCAATCCTAATTCAATTAATGGATTGGAGATTTTGCGGTCCTTGCATGCGGCTCTTGATTACATCAATGGAATCCTATCATTTTTGCCAAACGTGATTTAGTGTTGGGTTTGATATGAATTCAATTCCGTGTTATTGCTAGATTGTAATTTAGCATATTTACATTCAATAGGAGTAGATCTATTTGTGATTTAGTGTGTTTAGGTTTAATAGGATTGCGTCTACTTGAAATTAGCACTTTGTTGAATGGTGGTTCAACTTGATTTTTGGTTTTCGAGCATGTTGAAAGGTTTAATTCGATTTTAAAATTGTTTAAAATCTGAAAATTATCAAAATAAATAAATATGGGTGAAACTTGATTTTGGAGGCGTCTAAACACAATTGGTGCGAGTTGTCCTTGTTAGTGCACGTTTGAACATTGCGGTGCGTGCTACAAAGGCCGTTGAGCGCATCGCATGCATGCTCTGGCACTGGCCAACGCCTGGGCGCGCGGGCTGGTGAGCGTGCTGTGGGCGCTTGCTTAATAATGCTTGGGCGGCCAGTTGCACACCTGTGCGGGCCTGCTGCACGCAATGTGCATTTTTTCTTCTTCTTTTTTTTTTCAAGCGATGAAAGCCATTTTTGCTGCAAAATTGTGGTATTTTCCCTCCTTTTGATATATAAATGTTGTACAACCTTTTATAAGAATGTAAGATATTTTTGCATGCTTGAAGTTCAAATTTAATCATGTTCTTTTCAAAGTTGTGCAAATTTTGCTATGCATTTGTGAATTTGCTAGTAATTAATTAATGCGATAAATATGCTTTGCCATCCGAACTATGTGTGTTTTTATACTTTGCTAACTAAACATTTTTCGTGACATTTTACTATCTGGATTATACTTTTTCTTTCACCTTTCCATACAAGAACTAGTTTTTGTCAAACATTTCATGGTATTCCATTACAAGGGTGGTCGGAGTTTTTTCTAAGGGTATTTTTTATCACTTCATTAAAACATAACTTATTTAAACTTGAATTATCACATGATATGTACCTAAAAGCACATTGAAGAAAATTTGTTGCATTTTGCAATTTAACAGGGCTACACAAAGGAGATGACTATTATATCCAAAAATTAGAAGATTTGACTATAATACCTGCAAAAGAGGGCTCTGGCATTGATGCGACGAAGGTTTTTATAATATTCCACCAAAATTTGTTCGTATGTGGCGATAAAGAAAAGCAAAAAGTGTAGTTTTGGATAGTAAAGTGTCACAGAAAAAAATGTTCAGTCAGCAAAGTGTAAAATCACGTATAGTTCATATGACAATCTATTTCTATCCCTTAATTAATTATGTAATAATCTTTCACTTGTTGATTTAAATGTCGAATCTTTTAATTCATGCATTTAATCGTTGAATGTATGATTTGGCGGATGGATGGAGATGAACATGAGCCTTTGAATTTGATTCCACAAATTCAATATTGATTGAAGGAGCTGTAATTAAATGGGGCTTGCAAACCTCTTGCTCTTCATTTTTTTACCATATAAATGTTATTCTTATTATTGTAATGAGAGTAGAACATTTAGGTAGTAAGAGTTTTCTTGTCTTGTAAAATATTGGGCATTGCAAGGAGGGTAAGGAACAAGATGGAGGACCTGAAGGCTTGACGCCCCATGTATGCATGGGATGTGTACATGTAATAGATCGGATATTAAGTCAAGATGAATAAAATTAAACGAGGTTTAATAATCCATGCCTTCCATCGATAGGTGTGTGATATGGGATGCTACCATGATTATGTGCAGCCTGACAGTACACAATTTTTTGGGAAACTATTATCATTGCCTTAGCATGAGATGCACTTTAATGTGACTTGGCTATGACATCGTCTCATGAGTCGTGAAATGTTCATAGTTAAGTGCTCAATTAAAGAAGGGTTGGCAGGTGTGATTAATGCCTAGCAGTATAGACGAGTCATGGGTCTATATGAAAAGTGTGGTAAAACGTATTAGCGGTTGCATAGAGATGCAATTGATAAAAGTTACCTACCTTAGGGTTATAAGTGGGTATCTCATAAGTTGTGGCTCCATGAGTAACGTTTTTGGACCTTAATTCTCATTAGGAGATATCATTTCTCGAACTTCTTTTGAGGGTAAGAAATTTAAAGAAATAGTGGGGGAAGTGAAGCTTGAAAGACCATGATCAGATTTTTAATATCAATCAATCAAATGCTTTATTCTCTTCCTCGCTTTTGTAGAAATTTGAAATCGGCAAAATGGCTAAAAATTCACTAAGCATCATTTTGGAAATCAACAAGTTAATCGGATCGAACTACTACGATTGGCTAAGAAAGCTCAAAATTGTTCTTGACTCTAACAAGCAAACTTATGCCACAACTCAAAGCCCCCCTGATACCCTAATGCACGATGTTGATCAGGAGACACAACATGAAGCGTTCACAAAATCGGTTGAGGATGACTTCCGAACCCATTGTCTCATGATGGCATCAATGACCAATGAACTCCAGAAGTCCTACGAGCACATGAAACATGCCTCGGATATTCAATTGCACCTGCAAAAGTTTCATGCTGTGCGAACTAGGTTCGGGTGGTTCATGTTGTTGGAGGAACTTTTTATAGCAAGGATATGGTCGAGCAGTCTGGTGTCCACGACTACGTTCTAAAGATGATTGGCCATATTGAGAAGCTCTCTAACTTGGATGTGATTTGTGAAGTCCACATGGATTTGTTCCTCCAATCCTTACCAAGTTTATTTCACCCATTCATTTCAATATGTGCAAGTAAGAGGCCACGATTAACGAAATAGTCGATATGTTGGTCTTGGTGGATGAGACAATGAAAATGGAAAAGACTCTAACGATTGTGTCGGAAAATGAGGTCAAGAGCGGAATAATTAAAATAAATTATTTTTGTACGATAGAGACCTAGAAGTTCAAGATATCGTTGGAAGTTCCAAAGAGTAAAACGGAGTAAATAATAAAAAAAAGCACACAAAGATTTATAGTGGTTTGGCAAGCCTACATCTACTATCTAAGCTCTTCACTTAGGATTTTAATATGCAAATTCCTCCGATAATTCCAAAGAGAATTAGTACAAATAAGTTCAATAAAATAAACAAGCAAGCTAAACAAACTGCAACTACACTAAACAAACCGATACAGCAGAGGAGGAAGAATATTCCAGAATTTCTAACACACAGGATTGTGCGGTTGCGGTAGTTCTAGCCACTAGAAAACAGCACGCCACTTTCTTTTCTCCAACAATGGCACCTCAAGAAATAGTGAGTATTATTCTTGCAGGAAGTTCCAACAGTAACTTTCCATAGATAGACCACCATAACAGTAACTGATCATGTTGGAATAACATTCTTCTAGGCAGGGAAATTTTTTTAGCCTTCATTAATGGCTCCAAAATATACTTACCATGAGAGAGAATCCAACAATATCTTGTCAAAGTAATATAGTAGATTTAATATGGGAACAAATCATGATTTTCTTTAAACAAGGAAACAAATATTTCAAACTAGTTGTCATCCATCAAAACACATAATTGAAGAGTCCTAACAATCTCCTCCTTTTTGTTGATGCCAATTATTTTAATTAACGGCTCCCCCCGATTTATGTACTAGATGCAAAGAAAGAAAATCAAGCTGCAAATGGACATCAAAGTGTGGAAATTTTAGAGAGGGAAAATTAGTAAGCAAGAACTAATCAAGCTTTCGTTGAACTTGAGAGCAATTATTTAATTCTAGCATGGAAATTCCAGAGTGGACAGTCAATGTAAACGGGAATCAAAATCTAATCAAGCTCCCCCTGAATATATGAACATCTGTCAAGTATTCTTTACAATTATTCAACTAGGTTCAAAACATATTTAGTTTTACCAATTTAAGGAGTTAAATTGAACTAACTGAATTGAAAAGGTTAAGCTAACTGGTTGAAGACTGCATCTAATTTTTGGAGAGAAGAATTAAATAGAGGAGTCTGTTAAATTATTTAGAAATATTTAATTAACCAATCAAAGTGGAGATTTTTAATTGGTGGAATTAAAATTCAACACAGGGTGTGAGTCAGCACAAAAGTATTCCAATTACGTGAAGGAAGAATCTAGAGCATGGCTCGTGTGACTAGATGCTTCCATCACACATTACAAATAGCTCCCCTAGGACCACTTCGCCAGTTGCGCTCACCCTCATACTTTTGTGTGACAAAAGCTCCCTCCAAGATTCTCTCATCTCTCCTCCAAGCAACCACCTCTCTTTTCTCTCTTCAAGTCTTCTTCCACCTCTCCCATTCTAGCTTGAGTTGAAGGTTCAAGTGTGTTCCAAGGTATGTGGACAACATTTCCAGGTATCACAATTGGAGCACTAAATGTGTGAATTAAGAGTTGGCGATTTGAAGATAATTGCTCAACTCAGGTGGCGGTTTTTGGGGGCAAAAGTTGCTGCTGGACAGCTATTCTTTGGGCAGCAATTGCTAGTGTTTTTGTTACATTTTCAGGCCATTTTAGAGGTTGTGGTTGGTGGCAAAAAGGAAGGTTTCAAGAGGAGACCAATTGGATCACTTGGAGGAAGAAGATTGGATCTTCTATTGCTTGTTTGAAAAAGTTCAATCATGGTAATTTTTCTTATTCCCTGAATCCCTTTTAATTAGCATAAGTAGAGTCTTGGAGTGTTGGTAAATCAAATTATTTTCAATGATTGAACAGATTTTGAATTCCATTGTGCTTAGATCATTATATTTGCCATAGCTTTCAAGTGGTACCAGAGCCACGTTATGCCTTCATTTTAGATTCATTAAAAGTTGATTCATGTTATGAATAATTTATGGCTTCTCAATCCTAATTCAATTAATGGATTGGAGATTTTGCGGTCCTTGCATGCGGCTCTTGATTACATCAATGGAATCCTATCATTTTTGCCAAACGTGATTTAGTGTTGGGTTTGATATGAATTCAATTCCGTGTTATTGCTAGATTGTAATTTAGCATATTTACATTCAATAGGAGTAGATCTATTTGTGATTTAGTGTGTTTAGGTTTAATAGGATTGCGTCTACTTGAAATTAGCACTTTGTTGAATGGTGGTTCAACTTGATTTTTGGTTTTCGAGCATGTTGAAAGGTTTAATTCGATTTTAAAATTGTTTAAAATCTGAAAATTATCAAAATAAATAAATATGGGTGAAACTTGATTTTGGAGGCGTCTAAACACAATTGGTGCGAGTTGTCCTTGTTAGTGCACGTTTGAACATTGCGGTGCGTGCTACAAAGGCCGTTGAGCGCATCGCATGCATGCTCTGGCACTGGCCAACGCCTGGGCGCGCGGGCTGGTGAGCGTGCTGTGGGCGCTTGCTTAATAATGCTTGGGCGGCCAGTTGCACACCTGTGCGGGCCTGCTGCACGCAATGTGCATTTTTTCTTCTTCTTTTTTTTTTTCAAGCGATGAAAGCCATTTTTGCTGCAAAATTGTGGTATTTTCCCTCCTTTTGATATATAAATGTTGTACAACCTTTTATAAGAATGTAAGATATTTTTGCATGCTTGAAGTTCAAATTTAATCATGTTCTTTTCAAAGTTGTGCAAATTTTGCTATGCATTTGTGAATTTGCTAGTAATTAATTAATGCGATAAATATGCTTTGCCATCCGAACTATGTGTGTTTTTATACTTTGCTAACTAAACATTTTTCGTGACATTTTACTATCTGGATTATACTTTTTCTTTCACCTTTCCATACAAGAACTAGTTTTTGTCAAACATTTCATGGTATTCCATTACAAGGGTGGTCGGAGTTTTTTCTAAGGGTATTTTTTATCACTTCATTAAAACATAACTTATTTAAACTTGAATTATCACATGATATGTACCTAAAAGCACATTGAAGAAAATTTGTTGCATTTTGCAATTTAACAGGGCTACACAAAGGAGATGACTATTATATCCAAAAATTAGAAGATTTGACTATAATACCTGCAAAAGAGGGCTTCTGGCATTGATGCGACGAAGGTTTTTTATAATATTCCACCAAAATTTGTTCGTATGTGGCGATAAAGAAAAGCAAAAAGTGTAGTTTTGGATAGTAAAGTGTCACAGAAAAAAATGTTCAGTCAGCAAAGTGTAAAATCACGTATAGTTCATATGACAATCTATTTCTATCCCTTAATTAATTATGTAATAATCTTTCACTTGTTGATTTAAATGTCGAATCTTTTAATTCATGCATTTAATCGTTGAATGTATGATTTGGCGGATGGATGGAGATGAACATGAGCCTTTGAATTTGATTCCACAAATTCAATATTGATTGAAGGAGCTGTAATTAAATGGGGCTTGCAAACCTCTTGCTCTTCATTTTTTTACCATATAAATGTTATTCTTATTATTGTAATGAGAGTAGAACATTTAGGTAGTAAGAGTTTTCTTGTCTTGTAAAATATTGGGCATTGCAAGGAGGGTAAGGAACAAGATGGAGGACCTGAAGGCTTGACGCCCCATGTATGCATGGGATGTGTACATGTAATAGATCGGATATTAAGTCAAGATGAATAAAATTAAACGAGGTTTAATAATCCATGCCTTCCATCGATAGGTGTGTGATATGGGATGCTACCATGATTATGTGCAGCCTGACAAGTTGTGGTACACAATTTTTTGGGAAACTATTATCATTGCCTTAGCATGAGATGCACTTTAATGTGACTTGGCTATGACATCGTCTCATGAGTCGTGAAATGTTCATAGTTAAGTGCTCAATTAAAGAAGGGTTGGCAGGTGTGATTAATGCCTAGCAGTATAGACGAGTCATGGGTCTATATGAAAAGTGTGGTAAAACGTATTAGCGGTTGCATAGAGATGCAATTGATAAAAGTTACCTACCTTAGGGTTATAAGTGGGTATCTCATAAGTTGTGGCTCCATGAGTAACGTTTTTGGACCTTAATTCTCATTAGGAGATATCATTTCTCGAACTTCTTTTGAGGGTAAGAAATTTAAAGAAATAGTGGGGGAAGTGAAGCTTGAAAGACCATGATCAGATTTTTAATATCAATCAATCAAATGCTTTATTCTCTTCCTCGCTTTTGTAGAAATTTGAAATCGGCAAAATGGCTAAAAATTCACTAAGCATCATTTTGGAAATCAACAAGTTAATCGGATCGAACTACTACGATTGGCTAAGAAAGCTCAAAATTGTTCTTGACTCTAACAAGCAAACTTATGCCACAACTCAAAGCCCCCCTGATACCCTAATGCACGATGTTGATCAGGAGACACAACATGAAGCGTTCACAAAATCGGTTGAGGATGACTTCCGAACCCATTGTCTCATGATGGCATCAATGACCAATGAACTCCAGAAGTCCTACGAGCACATGAAACATGCCTCGGATATTCAATTGCACCTGCAAAAGTTTCATGCTGTGCGAACTAGGTTCGGGTGGTTCATGTTGTTGGAGGAACTTTTTATAGCAAGGATATGGTCGAGCAGTCTGGTGTCCACGACTACGTTCTAAAGATGATTGGCCATATTGAGAAGCTCTCTAACTTGGATGTGATTTGTGAAGTCCACATGGATTTGTTCCTCCAATCCTTACCAAGTTTATTTCACCCATTCATTTCAATATGTGCAAGTAAGAGGCCACGATTAACGAAATAGTCGATATGTTGGTCTTGGTGGATGAGACAATGAAAATGGAAAAGACTCTAACGATTGTGTCGGAAAATGAGGTCAAGAGCGGAATAATTAAAATAAATTATTTTTGTACGATAGAGACCTAGAAGTTCAAGATATCGTTGGAAGTTCCAAAGAGTAAAACGGAGTAAATAATAAAAAAAAGCACACAAAGATTTATAGTGGTTTGGCAAGCCTACATCTACTATCTAAGCTCTTCACTTAGGATTTTAATATGCAAATTCCTCCGATAATTCCAAAGAGAATTAGTACAAATAAGTTCAATAAAATAAACAAGCAAGCTAAACAAACTGCAACTACACTAAACAAACCGATACAGCAGAGGAGGAAGAATATTCCAGAATTTCTAACACACAGGATTGTGCGGTTGCGGTAGTTCTAGCCACTAGAAAACAGCACGCCACTTTCTTTTCTCCAACAATGGCACCTCAAGAAATAGTGAGTATTATTCTTGCAGGAAGTTCCAACAGTAACTTTCCATAGATAGACCACCATAACAGTAACTGATCATGTTGGAATAACATTCTTCTAGGCAGGGAAATTTTTTTAGCCTTCATTAATGGCTCCAAAATATACTTACCATGAGAGAGAATCCAACAATATCTTGTCAAAGTAATATAGTAGATTTAATATGGGAACAAATCATGATTTTCTTTAAACAAGGAAACAAATATTTCAAACTAGTTGTCATCCATCAAAACACATAATTGAAGAGTCCTAACAATCTCCTCCTTTTTGTTGATGCCAATTATTTTAATTAACGGCTCCCCCCGATTTATGTACTAGATGCAAAGAAAGAAAATCAAGCTGCAAATGGACATCAAAGTGTGGAAATTTTAGAGAGGGAAAATTAGTAAGCAAGAACTAATCAAGCTTTCGTTGAACTTGAGAGCAATTATTTAATTCTAGCATGGAAATTCCAGAGTGGACAGTCAATGTAAACGGAATCAAAATCTAATCAAGCTCCCCCTGAATATATGAACATCTGTCAAGTATTCTTTACAATTATTCAACTAGGTTCAAAACATATTTAGTTTTACCAATTTAAGGAGTTAAATTGAACTAACTGAATTGAAAAGGTTAAGCTAACTGGTTGAAGACTGCATCTAATTTTTGGAGAGAAGAATTAAATAGAGGAGTCTGTTAAATTATTTAGAAATATTTAATTAACCAATCAAAGTGGAGATTTTTAATTGGTGGAATTAAAATTCACACAGGGTGTGAGTCAGCACAAAGTATTCCAATTACGTGAAGGAAGAATCTAGAGCATGGCTCGTGTGACTAGATGCTTCCATCAAACATTACAAATAGCTCCCCTAGGACCACTTCGCCAGTTGCGCTCACCCTCATACTTTTGTGTGACAAAAGCTCCCTCCAAGATTCTCTCATCTCTTCCTCCAAGCAACCACCTCTCTTTTCTCTCTTCAAGTCTTCTTCCACCTCTCCCATTCTAGCTTGAGTTGAAGGTTCAAGGTGGTTTCCAAGGTATGTGGACAACATTTCCAGCTATCACAATTGGAGCACTAAATGTGTGAATTAAGAGTTGGCGATTTGAAGATAATTGCTCAACTCAGGGTGGCGGTTTTTTGGGGGGCAAAAGGTTGCTGCTGGAACAGCTATTCTTTGGGCAGCAATTGCTAGTGTTTTTGTTACATTTTCAGGCCATTTTAGAGGTTGTGGTTGGTGGCAAAAAGGAAGGTTTCAAGAGGAGACCAATTGGATCACTTGGAGGAAGAAGATTGGATCTTCTATTGCTTGTTTGAAAAAGTTCAATCATGGGTAATTTTTCTTATTCCCTGAATCCTTTTAATTAGCATAAGTAGAGTCTTGGAGTGGTTGGTAAATCAAATTATTTCAATTGATTGAACAGATTTTGAATTCCATTGTGCTGTAGATCATTATATTTGCCATAGCTTTCAAGTGGTACCCAGAGCCACGTTATGCCTTCATTTTAGATTCATAAAAGTTGATGCATGTTATGCATAATTTATGGCTTCTCAATCCTAATTCAATTAATGGATTGGAGATTTTGCGGTCCCTTGCATGCGGCTCTTGATTACATCAATGGAATCCTATCATTTTTGCCAAACGTGATTTAGTGTTGGGTTTGATATGAATTCAATTCCGTGTTATTGCTAGATTGTTAATTTAGCATATTTACATTCCATAGGAGTAGATCTATTTGTGATTTAGTGTGTTTAGGTTTAATAGATTGCGTCTACTTGAAATTAGCACTTTGTTGAATGGTGGGTCAACTTGATTTTTGGTTTTCGAGCATGTTGAAAGGTTTAATTCGATTTTAAAATTTTTTACAATCTGAAAATTATCAAAATAAATAAATATGGGTGAACACTTGATTTTGGAGGCGTCTAAACCCACAATTGGTGCGAGTTGTCCTTGTTAGTGCACGTTGAACATTGCGGTGCGTGCTACAAAAGGCCGTTGAGCGCAATCGCATGCATGCTCTGGCACTGGCCAACGCCTGGGCGCGCGGGCTGGTGAGCCGTGCTTGTGGGCGCTTGCTTAATAATGCTTGGGCGGCCAGGTTGCACACCTGTGCGGGCCCCCCTGCTGCACGCAAGTGTGCATTTTTTCTTCTTCTTTTTTTTTTCAAGCGATGAAAGCCATTTTTGCTGCAAAATTGTGGTATTTTCCCTCCTTTTTGATATATAAATGTTGTACAACCTTTTATAAGAATGTAAGATATTTTTGCATGCTTGAAGTTTCAAATTTAATCATTGTCTCTTTCAATGTTGTGCAAATTTTGCTATGCATTTGTGAATTTGCTAGTAATTAATTAATGCGATAAATATGCTTTGCCATCCGAACTATGTGTGTTTTTATACTTTGCTAACTAAACATTTTTTCGTGACATTTTACTATCTGGATTATACTTTTTCTTTCACCTTTCCATACAAGAACAAGTTTTTGTCAAACATTTCATGGTATTCCATTACAAGGGTGGTCGGAGTTTTTTCTAAGGGTATTTTTTATCACTTCATTAAAACATAACTTATTTAAACTTGAATTATCACATGATATGTACCTAAAAGCACATTGAAGAAAATTTGTTGCATTTTGCAATTTAACAGGGCTACACAAAGGAGATGACTATTATATCCAAAAATTAGAAGATTTGACTATAATACCTGCAAAAGAGGGCTTCTGGCATTGATGCGACGAAGGTTTTTTATAATATTCCACCAAAATTTGTTCGTATGTGGCGATAAAGAAAAGCAAAAAGTGTAGTTTTGGATAGTAAAGTGTCACAGAAAAAAATGTTCAGTCAGCAAAGTGTAAAATCACGTATAGTTCATATGACAATCTATTTCTATCCCTTAATTAATTATGTAATAATCTTTTCACTTGTTGATTTAAATGTCGAATCTTTTAATTCATGCATTTAATCGTTGAATGTATGATTTGGCGATGGATGGAGATGAACATGAGCCTTTGAATTGATTCCACAAATTCAATATTGATTGAAGGAGCTGTAATTAAATGGGGCTTGCAAACCTCTTGCTCTTCATTTTTTTTACCATATAAATGTTATTCTTTTTATTGTAATGAGAGGTAGAACATTTAGGTAGTAAGAGTTTTCTTGTCTTGTAAAATATTGGGCATTGCAAGGAGGGTAAGGAACAAGATGGAGGACCTGAAGGCTTGACCGCCCCATGTATTGCATGGGATGTGTACATGTAATAGATCGGATATTAAGTCAAGATGAATAAAATTAAACGAGGTTTAATAATCCATTGCCTTCCATCGATAGGTGTGTGATATGGGATGCTACCCATGATTATGTGCAGCCTGGACAAGTTTTGGTACACAATTTTTTGGGAAACTATTATCATTGCCTTAGCATGAGATGCACTTTAATGTGACTTGGCTATGACATCGTCTCATGGTCGTGAAATGTTCATAGTTAAGTGCTCAATTAAAGAAGGGTTGGCAGGTGTGATTAATGCCTAGCAGTATAGACGAGTCATGGGTCTATATGAAAAGTGTGGTAAAACGTATTAGCGGTTGCATAGAGATGCAATTGATAAAAGTTACCTACCTTAGGGTTATAAGTGGGTATCTCATAAGTTGTGGCTCCATGAGTAACGTTTTTGGACCTTAATTCTCATTAGGAGATATCATTTCTCGAACTTCTTTTGAGGGTAAGAAATTTAAAGAAATAGTGGGGGAAGTGAAGCTTGAAAGACCATGATCAGATTTTTAATATCAATCAATCAAATGCTTTATTCTCTTCCTCGCTTTTGTAGAAATTTGAAATCGGCAAAATGGCTAAAAATTCACTAAGCATCATTTTGGAAATCAACAAGTTAATCGGATCGAACTACTACGATTGGCTAAGAAAGCTCAAAATTGTTCTTGACTCTAACAAGCAAACTTATGCCACAACTCAAAGGCCCCCTGATACCCTAATGCACGATGTTGATCAGGAGACACAACATGAAGCGTTCACAAAATCGGTTGAGGAGACTTCCGAACCCATTGTCTCATGATGGCAATCAATGACCAATGAACTCCAGAAGTCCTACGAGCACATGAAACATGCCTCGGATATTCAATTGCACCTGCAAAAGTTTCATGCTGTGCGAACTAGGTTCGGGTGGTTCATGTTGTTGGAGGAACTTTTTATAGCAAGGATATGGTCGAGCAGTCTGGTGTCCACGACTACGTTCTAAAGATGATTGGCCATATTGAGAAGCTCTCTAACTTGGATGTGATTTGTGAAGTCCACATGGATTTGTTCCTCCAATCCTTACCAAGTTTATTTCACCCATTCATTTCAATATGTGCAAGTAAGAGGCCACGATTAACGAAATAGTCGATATGTTGGTCTTGGTGGATGAGACAATGAAAATGGAAAAGACTCTAACGATTGTGTCGGAAAATGAGGTCAAGAGCGGAATAATTAAAATAAATTATTTTTGTACGATAGAGACCTAGAAGTTCAAGATATCGTTGGAAGTTCCAAAGAGTAAAACGGAGTAAATAATAAAAAAAAGCACACAAAGATTTATAGTGGTTTGGCAAGCCTACATCTACTATCTAAGCTCTTCACTTAGGATTTTAATATGCAAATTCCTCCGATAATTCCAAAGAGAATTAGTACAATAAGTTCAATAAAATAAACAAGCAAGCTAAACAAACTGCAACTACACTAAACAAACCGATACAGCAGAGGAGGAAGAATATTCCAGAATTCTAACACCAGGATTGTGCGGTTGCGGTAGTTCTAAGCCACTAGAAAACAGCACGCCACTTTCTTTCTCCAACAATGGCAACCTCAAGAAATAGTGAGTATTATTCTTGCAGGAAGTTCCAACAGTAAACTTTCATAGATAGACCACCTAACAGTAACTGATCATGTTGGAATAACATTCTTCTAGGCAGGGAAATTTTTTTAGCCTTCATTAATGGCTCCAAAATATACTTACCATGAGAGAGAATCCAACAATATCTTGTCAAAGTAATATAGTAGATTTAATATGGGAACAAATCATGATTTTCTTTAAACAAGGAAACAAATATTTCAAACTAGTTGTCATCCATCAAAACACATAATTGAAGAGTCCTAACAATCTCCTCCTTTTGTTGATGCCAATTATTTTAATTAACGACTCCCCCCGATTTATGTACTAGATGCAAAGAAAGAAAATCAAGCTGCAAATGGACATCAAAGTGTGGAAATTTTAGAGAGGGAAAATTAGTAAGCAAGAACTAATCAAGCTTTCGTTGAACTTGAGAGCAATTATTTAATTCTAGCATGGAAATTCCAGAGTGGACCAGTCAATGTAAACGGGAATCAAAATCTAATCAAGCTCCCCCTGAATATATGAACATCTATCAAGTATTCTTTACAATTATTCAACTAGGTTCAAAACATATTTAGTTTTACCAATTTAAGGAGTTAATTGAACTAACTGAATTGAAAAGGTTAAGCTAAACTGGTTGAAGACTGCATCTAATTTTTGGAGAGAAGAATTAATAGAGGAGTCTGTTAAATTATTTAGAAATATTAATTAACCAATCAAAGTGGAGATTTTTAATTGGTGGAATTAAATTCAACACAGGGTGTGAGTCTGCACAAAAGTATTCCAATTACGTGAAGGAAGAATCTAGAGCATGGCTCGTGTGACTAGATGCTTCCATCACACATTACAAATAGCTCCCCTAGGACCACTTCGCCAGTTGCGCTCACCCTCATACTTTTGTGTGACAAAAGCTCCCTCCAAGATTCTCTCATCTCTCCTCCAAGCAACCACCTCTCTTTTCTCTCTTCAAGTCTTCTTCCACCTCTCCCATTCTAGCTTGAGTTGAAGGTTCAAGTGTGATCCAAGGTATGTGGACAACATTTCCAGGTATCACAATTGGAGCACTAAATGTGTGAATTAAGAGTTGGCGATTTGAAGATAATTGCTCAACTCAGGTGGCGGTTTTTTGGGGGCAAAAGTTGCTGCTGGACAGCTATTCTTTGGGCAGCAATTGCTAGTGTTTTTGTTACATTTTCAGGCCATTTTAGAGGTTGTTGTTGGTGGCAAAAAGGAAGGTTACAAGAGGAGACCAATTGGATCACTTGGAGGAAGAAGATTGGATCTTCTATTGCTTGTTTGAAAAAGTTCAATCATGGTAATTTTTCTTATTCCCTGAATCCCTTTTACATTAGCATAAGTAGAGTCTTGGAGTGTTGGTAAATCAAATTATTTTCAATGATTGAACAGATTTTGAATTCCATTGTGCATAGATCATTATATTTGCATAGCTTTCAAGTGGTACCAGAGCCACGTTATGCCTTCATTTTAGATTCATTAAAGTTGATTCATGTTATGAATAATTTATGGCTTCTCAATCCTAATTCAATTAATGGATTGGAGATTTTGCGGTCCTTGCATGCGGCTCTTGATTACATCAATGGAATCCTATCATTTTTGCCAAACGTGATTTAGTGTTGGGTTTGATATGAATTCAATTCCGTGTTATTGCTAGATTGTAATTTAGCATATTTACATTCGATAGGAGTAGATCTATTTGTGATTTAGTGTGTTTAGGTTTAATAGGATTGCGTCTACTTGAAATTAGCACTTTGTTGAATGGTGGTTCAACTTGATTTTTGGTTTCGAGCATGTTGAAAGGTTTAATTCGATTTTAAAATTGTTTAAAATCTGAAAATTATCAAAATAAATAAATATGGGTGAAACTTGATTTTGGAGGCGTCTAAACACAATTGGTGCGAGTTGTCCTTGTTAGTGCACGTTTGAACATTGCGGTGCGTGCTACAAAGGCCGTTGAGCGCATCGCATGCATGCTCTGGCACTGGCCAAACGCCTGGGCGCGCGGGCTGGTGAGCGTGCTGTGGGCGCTTGCTTAATGCTTGGGCGGCCAGTTGCACACCTGTGCGGGCCTGCTGCACGCAATGTGCATTTTTTCTTCTTCTTTTTTTTTTTCAAGCGATGAAAGCCATTTTTGCTGCAAAATTGTGGTATTTTCCCTCCTTTTGATATATAAATGTTGTACAACCTTTTATAAGAATGTAAGATATTTTTGCATGCTTGAAGTTCAAATTTAATCATGTTCTTTTCAAAGTTGTGCAAATTTTGCTATGCATTTGTGAATTTGCTAGTAATTAATTAATGCGATAAATATGCTTTGCCATCCGAACTATGTGTGTTTTTATACTTTGCTAACTAAACATTTTTCGTGACATTTTACTATCTGGATTATACTTTTCTTTCACCTTTCCATACAAGAACTAGTTTTTGTCAAACATTTCATGGTATTCCATTACAAGGGTGGTCGGAGTTTTTTCTAAGGGTATTTTTTATCACTTCATTAAAACATAACTTATTTAAACTTGAATTATCACATGATATGTACCTAAAAGCACATTGAAGAAAATTTGTTGCATTTTGCAATTTAACAGGGCTACACAAAGGAGATGACTATTATATCCAAAAATTAGAAGATTTGACTATAATACCTGCAAAAGAGGGCTTCTGGCATTGATGCGACGAAGGTTTTTTATAATATTCCACCAAAATTTGTTCGTCATGTGGCGATAAAGAAAAGCAAAAAGTGTAGTTTTGGATAGTAAAGTGTCACAGAAAAAAATGTTCAGTCAGCAAAGTGTAAAATCACGTATAGTTCATATGACAATCTATTTCTATCCCTTAATTAATTATGTAATAATCTTTCACTTGTTGATTTAAATGTCGAATCTTTTAATTCATGCATTTAATCGTTGAATGTATGATTTGGCGGATGGATGGAGATGAACATGAGCCTTTGAATTTGATTCCACAAATTCAATATTGATTGAAGGAGCTGTAATTAAATGGGGCTTGCAAACCTCTTGCTCTTCATTTTTTTACCATATAAATGTTATTCTTATTACTTGTAATGAGAGTAGAACATTTAGGTAGTAACAGTTTTCTTGTCTTGTAAAATATTGGGCATTGCAAGGAGGGTAAGGAACAAGATGGAGGACCTGAAGGCTTGACGCCCCATGTATGCATGGGATGTGTACATGTAATAGATCGGATATTAAGTCAAGATGAATAAAATTAAACGAGGTTTAATAATCCATGCCTTCCATCGATAGGTGTGTGATATGGGATGCTACCATGATTATGTGCAGCCTGACAAGTTGTGGTACACAATTTTTTGGGAAACTATTATCATTGCCTTAGCATGAGATGCACTTTAATGTGACTTGGCTATGACATCGTCTCATGAGTCGTGAAATGTTCATAGTTAAGTGCTCAATTAAAGAAGGGTTGGCAGGTGTGATTAATGCCTAGCAGTATAGACGAGTCATGGGTCTATATGAAAAGTGTGGTAAAACGTATTAGCGGTTGCATAGAGATGCAATTGATAAAAGTTACCTACCTTAGGGTTATAAGTGGGTATCTCATAAGTTGTGGCTCCATGAGTAACGTTTTTGGACCTTAATTCTCATTAGGAGATATCATTTCTCGAACTTCTTTGAGGGTAAGAAATTTAAAGAAATAGTGGGGGAAGTGAAGCTTGAAAGACCATGATCAGATTTTTAATATCAATCAATCAAATGCTTTATTCTCTTCCTCGCTTTTGTAGAAATTTGAAATCGGCAAAATGGCTAAAAATTCACTAAGCATCATTTTGGAAATCAACAAGTTAATCGGATCGAACTACTACGATTGGCTAAGAAAGCTCAAAATTGTTCTTGACTCTAACAAGCAAACTTATGCCACAACTCAAAGCCCCCCTGATACCTAATGCACGATGTTGATCAGGAGACACAACATGAAGCGTTCACAAAATCGGTTGAGGATGACTTCCGAACCCATTGTCTCATGATGGCATCAATGACCAATGAACTCCAGAAGTCCTACGAGCACATGAAACATGCCTCGGATATTCAATTGCACCTGCAAAAGTTTCATGCTGTGCGAACTAGGTTCGGGTGGTTCATGTTGTTGGAGGAACTTTTTATAGCAAGGATATGGTCGAGCAGTCTGGTGTCCACGACTACGTTCTAAAGATGATTGGCCATATTGAGAAGCTCTCTAACTTGGATGTGATTTGTGAAGTCCACATGAATTTGTTCCTCCAATCCTTACCAAGTTTATTTCACCCATTCATTTCAATATGTGCAAGTAAGAGGCCACGATTAACGAAATAGTCGATATGTTGGTCTTGGTGGATGAGACAATGAAAATGGAAAAGACTCTAACGATTGTGTCGGAAAATGAGGTCAAGAGCGGAATAATTAAAATAAATTATTTTTGTACGATAGAGACCTAGAAGTTCAAGATATCGTTGGAAGTTCCAAAGAGTAAAACGGAGTAAATAATAAAAAAAGCACACAAAGATTTATAGTGGTTTGGCAAGCCTACATCTACTATCTAAGCTCTTCACTTAGGATTTTAATATGCAAATTCCTCCGATAATTCCAAAGAGAATTAGTACAAATAAGTTCAATAAAATAAACAAGCAAGCTAAACAAACTGCAACTACACTAAACAAACCGATACAGCAGAGGAGGAAGAATATTCCAGAATTTCTAACACACAGGATTGTGCGGTTGCGGTAGTTCTAGCCACTAGAAAACAGCACGCCACTTTCTTTTCTCCAACAATGGCACCTCAAGAAATAGTGAGTATTATTCTTGCAGGAAGTTCCAACAGTAACTTTCCATAGATAGACCACCATAACAGTAACTGATCATGTTGGAATAACATTCTTCTAGGCAGGGAAATTTTTTAGCCTTCATTAATGGCTCCAAAATATACTTACCATGAGAGAGAATCCAACAATATCTTGTCAAAGTAATATAGTAGATTTAATATGGGAACAAATCATGATTTTCTTTAAACAAGGAAACAAATATTTCAAACTAGTTGTCATCCATCAAAACACATAATTGAAGAGTCCTAACAATCTCCTCCTTTTTGTTGGTGCCAATTATTTTAATTAACGACTCCCCCCCGATTTATGTACTAGATGCAAAGAAAGAAAATCAAGCTGCAAATGGACATCAAAGTGTGGAAATTTTAGAGAGGGAAAATTAGTAAGCAAGAACTAATCAAGCTTTCGTTGAACTTGAGAGCAATTATTTAATTCTAGCATGGAAATTCCAGAGTGGACAGTCAATGTAAACGAGAATCAAAATCTAATCAAGCTCCCCCTGAATATATGAACATCTATCAAGTATTCTTTACAATTATTCAACTAGGTTCAAAACATATTTAGTTTTACCAATTTAAGGAGTTAAATTGAACTAACTGAATTGAAAAGGTTAAGCTAACTGGTTGAAGACTGCATCTAATTTTTGGAGAGAAGAATTAAATAGAGGAGTCTGTTAAATTATTTAGAAATATTTAATTAACCAATCAAAGTGGAGATTTTAATTGGTGGAATTAAAATTCAACACAGGATGTGAGTCAGCACAAAAGTATTCCAATTACGTGAAGGAAGAATCTAGAGCATGGCTCTTGTGACTAGATGCTTCCATCACACATTACAAATAGCTCCCCTAGGACCACTTCGCCAGTTGCGCTCACCCTCATACTTTTGTGTGACAAAAGCTCCCTCCAAAATTCTCTCATCTCTCCTCCAAGCAACCACCTCTCTTTTCTCTCTTCAAGTCTTCTTCCACCTCTCCCATTCTAGCTTGAGTTGAAGGTTCAAGTGTGTTCCAAGGTATGTGGACAACATTTCCAGGTATCACAATTGGAGCACTAAATGTGTGAATTAAGAGTTGGCGATTTGAAGATAATTGCTCAACTCAGGTGGCGGTTTTTGGGGGCAAAAGTTGCTGCTGGACAGCTATTCTTTGGGCAGCAATTGCTAGTGTTTTTGTTACATTTTCAGGCCATTTTAGAGGTTGTGGTTGGTGGCAAAAAGGAAGGTTTCAAGAGGAGACCAATTGGATCACTTGGAGGAAGAAGATTGGATCTTCTATTGCTTGTTTGAAAAAGTTCAATCATGGTAATTTTTCTTATTCCCTGAATCCCTTTTAATTAGCATAAGTAGAGTCTTGGAGTGTTGGTAAATCAAATTATTTTCAATGATTGAACAGATTTTGAATTCCATTGTGCTTAGATCATTATATTTGCCATAGCTTTCAAGTGGTACCAGAGCCACGTTATGCCTTCATTTTAGATTCATTAAAAGTTGATTCATGTTATGAATAATTTATGGCTTCTCAATCCTAATTCAATTAATGGATTGGAGATTTTGCGGTCCTTGCATGCGGCTCTTGATTACATCAATGGAATCCTATCATTTTTGCCAAACGTGATTTAGTGTTGGGTTTGATATGAATTCAATTCCGTGTTATTGCTAGATTGTAATTTAGCATATTTACATTCAATAGGAGTAGATCTATTGTGATTTAGTGTGTTTAGGTTTAATAGGATTGCGTCTACTTGAAATTAGCACTTTGTTGAATGGTGGTTCAACTTGATTTTTGGTTTTCGAGCATGTTGAAAGGTTTAATTCGATTTTAAAATTGTTTAAAATCTGAAAATTATCAAAATAAATAAATATGGGTGAAACTTGATTTTGGAGGCGTCTAAACACAATTGGTGCGAGTTGTCCTTGTTAGTGCACGTTTGAACATTGCGGTGCGTGCTACAAAGGCCGTTGAGCGCATCGCATGCATGCTCTGGCACTGGCCAACGCCTGGGCGCGCGGGCTGGTGAGCGTGCTGTGGGCGCTTGCTTAATATGCTTGGGCGGCCAGTTGCACACCTGTGCGGGCCTGCTGCACGCAATGTGCATTTTTTCTTCTTCTTTTTTTTTTTCAAGCGATGAAAGCCATTTTTGCTGCAAAATTGTGGTATTTTCCCTCCTTTTGATATATAAATGTTGTACAACCTTTTATAAGAATGTAAGATATTTTTGCATGCTTGAAGTTCAAATTTAATCATGTTCTTTTCAAAGTTGTGCAAATTTTGCTATGCATTTGTGAATTTGCTAGTAATTAATTAATGCGATAAATATGCTTTGCCATCCGAACTATGTGTGTTTTTATACTTTGCTAACTAAACATTTTTCGTGACATTTTACTATCTGGATTATACTTTTTCTTTCACCTTTCCATACAAGAACAAGTTTTTGTCAAACATTTCATGGTATTCCATTACAAGGGTGGTCGGAGTTTTTTCTAAGGGTATTTTTTATCACTTCATTAAAACATAACTTATTTAAACTTGAATTATCACATGATATGTACCTAAAAGCACATTGAAGAAAATTTGTTGCATTTTGCAATTTAACAGGGCTACACAAAGGAGATGACTATTATATCCAAAAATTAGAAGATTTGACTATAATACCTGCAAAAGAGGGCTTCTGGCATTGATGCGACGAAGGTTTTTTATAATATTCCACCAAAATTTGTTCGTATGTGGCGATAAAGAAAAGCAAAAAGTGTAGTTTTGGATAGTAAAGTGTCACAGAAAAAAATGTTCAGTCAGCAAAGTGTAAAATCACGTATAGTTCATATGACAATCTATTTCTATCCCTTAATTAATTATGTAATAATCTTTCACTTGTTGATTTAAATGTCGAATCTTTTAATTCATGCATTTAATCGTTGAATGTATGATTTGGCGGATGGATGGAGATGAACATGAGCCTTTGAATTTGATTCCACAAATTCAATATTGATTGAAGGAGCTGTAATTAAATGGGGCTTGCAAACCTCTTGCTCTTCATTTTTTTACCATATAAATGTTATTCTTATTATTGTAATGAGAGTAGAACATTTAGGTAGTAAGAGTTTTCTTGTCTTGTAAAATATTGGGCATTGCAAGGAGGGTAAGGAACAAGATGGAGGACCTGAAGGCTTGACGCCCCATGTATGCATGGGATGTGTACATGTAATAGATCGGATATTAAGTCAAGATGAATAAAATTAAACGAGGTTTAATAATCCATGCCTTCCATCGATAGGTGTGTGATATGGGATGCTACCATGATTATGTGCAGCCTGACAAGTTGTGGTACACAATTTTTTGGGAAACTATTATCATTGCCTTAGCATGAGATGCACTTTAATGTGACTTGGCTATGACATCGTCTCATGAGTCGTGAAATGTTCATAGTTAAGTGCTCAATTAAAGAAGGGTTGGCAGGTGTGATTAATGCCTAGCAGTATAGACGAGTCATGGGTCTATATGAAAAGTGTGGTAAAACGTATTAGCGGTTGCATAGAGATGCAATTGATAAAAGTTACCTACCTTAGGGTTATAAGTGGGTATCTCATAAGTTGTGGCTCCATGAGTAACGTTTTTGGACCTTAATTCTCATTAGGAGATATCATTTCTCGAACTTCTTTTGAGGGTAAGAAATTTAAAGAAATAGTGGGGGAAGTGAAGCTTGAAAGACCATGATCAGATTTTTAATATCAATCAATCAAATGCTTTATTCTCTTCCTCGCTTTTGTAGAAATTTGAAATCGGCAAAATGGCTAAAAATTCACTAAGCATCATTTTGGAAATCAACAAGTTAATCGGATCGAACTACTACGATTGGCTAAGAAAGCTCAAAATTGTTCTTGACTCTAACAAGCAAACTTATGCCACAACTCAAAGCCCCCCTGATACCCTAATGCACGATGTTGATCAGGAGACACAACATGAAGCGTTCACAAAATCGGTTGAGGATGACTTCCGAACCCATTGTCTCATGATGGCATCAATGACCAATGAACTCCAGAAGTCCTACGAGCACATGAAACATGCCTCGGATATTCAATTGCACCTGCAAAAGTTTCATGCTGTGCGAACTAGGTTCGGGTGGTTCATGTTGTTGGAGGAACTTTTTATAGCAAGGATATGGTCGAGCAGTCTGGTGTCCACGACTACGTTCTAAAGATGATTGGCCATATTGAGAAGCTCTCTAACTTGGATGTGATTTGTGAAGTCCACATGGATTTGTTCCTCCAATCCTTACCAAGTTTATTTCACCCATTCATTTCAATATGTGCAAGTAAGAGGCCACGATTAACGAAATAGTCGATATGTTGGTCTTGGTGGATGAGACAATGAAAATGGAAAAGACTCTAACGATTGTGTCGGAAAATGAGGTCAAGAGCGGAATAATTAAAATAAATTATTTTTGTACGATAGAGACCTAGAAGTTCAAGATATCGTTGGAAGTTCCAAAGAGTAAAACGGAGTAAATAATAAAAAAAAGCACACAAAGATTTATAGTGGTTTGGCAAGCCTACATCTACTATCTAAGCTCTTCACTTAGGATTTTAATATGCAAATTCCTCCGATAATTCCAAAGAGAATTAGTACAAATAAGTTCAATAAAATAAACAAGCAAGCTAAACAAACTGCAACTACACTAAACAAACCGATACAGCAGAGGAGGAAGAATATTCCAGAATTTCTAACACACAGGATTGTGCGGTTGCGGTAGTTCTAGCCACTAGAAAACAGCACGCCACTTTCTTTTCTCCAACAATGGCACCTCAAGAAATAGTGAGTATTATTCTTGCAGGAAGTTCCAACAGTAACTTTCCATAGATAGACCACCATAACAGTAACTGATCATGTTGGAATAACATTCTTCTAGGCAGGGAAATTTTTTTAGCCTTCATTAATGGCTCCAAAATATACTTACCATGAGAGAGAATCCAACAATATCTTGTCAAAGTAATATAGTAGATTTAATATGGGAACAAATCATGATTTTCTTTAAACAAGGAAACAAATATTTCAAACTAGTTGTCATCCATCAAAACACATAATTGAAGAGTCCTAACAATCTCCTCCTTTTTGTTGATGCCAATTATTTTAATTAACGACTCCCCCCGATTTATGTACTAGATGCAAAGAAAGAAAATCAAGCTGCAAATGGACATCAAAGTGTGGAAATTTTAGAGAGGGAAAATTAGTAAGCAAGAACTAATCAAGCTTTCGTTGAACTTGAGAGCAATTATTTAATTCTAGCATGGAAATTCCAGAGTGGACAGTCAATGTAAACGGGAATCAAAATCTAATCAAGCTCCCCCTGAATATATGAACATCTATCAAGTATTCTTTACAATTATTCAACTAGGTTCAAAACATATTTAGTTTTACCAATTTAAGGAGTTAAATTGAACTAACTGAATTGAAAAGGTTAAGCTAACTGGTTGAAGACTGCATCTAATTTTTGGAGAGAAGAATTAAATAGAGGAGTCTGTTAAATTATTTAGAAATATTTAATTAACCAATCAAAGTGGAGATTTTTAATTGGTGGAATTAAAATTCAACACAGGGTGTGAGTCAGCACAAAAGTATTCCAATTACGTGAAGGAAGAATCTAGAGCATGGCTCGTGTGACTAGATGCTTCCATCACACATTACAAATAGCTCCCCTAGGACCACTTCGCCAGTTGCGCTCACCTCATACTTTTGTGTGACAAAAGCTCCCTCCAAGATTCTCTCATCTCTCCTCCAAGCAACCACCTCTCTTTTCTCTCTTCAAGTCTTCTTCCACCTCTCCCATTCTAGCTTGAGTTGAAGGTTCAAGTGTGTTCCAAGGTATGTGGACAACATTTCCAGGTATCACAATTGGAGCACTAAATGTGTGAATTAAGAGTTGGCGATTTGAAGATAATTGCTCAACTCAGGTGGCGGTTTTTGGGGGCAAAAGTTGCTGCTGGACAGCTATTCTTTGGGCAGCAATTGCTAGTGTTTTTGTTACATTTTCAGGCCATTTTAGAGGTTGTTGTTGGTGGCAAAAAGGAAGGTTTCAAGAGGAGACCAATTGGATCACTTGGAGGAAGAAGATTGGATCTTCTATTGCTTGTTTGAAAAAGTTCAATCATGGTAATTTTTCTTATTCCCTGAATCCCTTTTAATTAGCATAAGTAGAGTCTTGGAGTGTTGGTAAATCAAATTATTTTCAATGATTGAACAGATTTTGAATTCCATTGTGCATAGATCATTATATTTGCCATAGCTTTCAAGTGGTACCAGAGCCACGTTATGCCTTCATTTTAGATTCATTAAAAGTTGATTCATGTTATGAATAATTTATGGCTTCTCAATCCTAATTCAATTAATGGATTGGAGATTTTGCGGTCCTTGCATGCGGCTCTTGATTACATCAATGGAATCCTATCATTTTTGCCAAACGTGATTTAGTGTTGGGTTTGATATGAATTCAATTCCGTGTTATTGCTAGATTGTAATTTAGCATATTTACATTCGATAGGAGTAGATCTATTTGTGATTTAGTGTGTTTAGGTTTAATAGGATTGCGTCTACTTGAAATTAGCACTTTGTTGAATGGTGGTTCAACTTGATTTTTGGTTTTCGAGCATGTTGAAAGGTTTAATTCGATTTTAAAATTGTTTAAAATCTGAAAATTATCAAAATAAATAAATATGGGTGAAACTTGATTTTGGAGGCGTCTAAACACAATTGGTGCGAGTTGTCCTTGTTAGTGCACGTTTGAACATTGCGGTGCGTGCTACAAAGGCCGTTGAGCGCATCGCATGCATGCTCTGGCACTGGCCAACGCCTGGGCGCGCGGGCTGGTGAGCGTGCTGTGGGCGCTTGCTTAATGCTTGGGCGGCCAGTTGCACACCTGTGCGGGCCTGCTGCACGCAATGTGCATTTTTTCTTCTTCTTTTTTTTTTTCAAGCGATGAAAGCCATTTTTGCTGCAAAATTGTGGTATTTTCCCTCCTTTTGATATATAAATGTTGTACAACCTTTTATAAGAATGTAAGATATTTTTGCATGCTTGAAGTTCAAATTTAATCATGTTCTTTTCAAAGTTGTGCAAATTTTGCTATGCATTTGTGAATTTGCTAGTAATTAATTAATGCGATAAATATGCTTTGCCATCCGAACTATGTGTGTTTTTATACTTTGCTAACTAAACATTTTTCGTGACATTTTACTATCTGGATTATACTTTTTCTTTCACCTTTCCATACAAGAACTAGTTTTTGTCAAACATTTCATGGTATTCCATTACAAGGGTGGTCGGAGTTTTTTCTAAGGGTATTTTTTATCACTTCATTAAAACATAACTTATTTAAACTTGAATTATCACATGATATGTACCTAAAAGCACATTGAAGAAAATTTGTTGCATTTTGCAATTTAACAGGGCTACACAAAGGAGATGACTATTATATCCAAAAATTAGAAGATTTGACTATAATACCTGCAAAAGAGGGCTTCTGGCATTGATGCGACGAAGGTTTTTTATAATATTCCACCAAAATTTGTTCGTATGTGGCGATAAAGAAAAGCAAAAAGTGTAGTTTTGGATAGTAAAGTGTCACAGAAAAAAATGTTCAGTCAGCAAAGTGTAAAATCACGTATAGTTCATATGACAATCTATTTCTATCCCTTAATTAATTATGTAATAATCTTTCACTTGTTGATTTAAATGTCGAATCTTTTAATTCATGCATTTAATCGTTGAATGTATGATTTGGCGGATGGATGGAGATGAACATGAGCCTTTGAATTTGATTCCACAAATTCAATATTGATTGAAGGAGCTGTAATTAAATGGGGCTTGCAAACCTCTTGCTCTTCATTTTTTTACCATATAAATGTTATTCTTATTACTGTAATGAGAGTAGAACATTTAGGTAGTAACAGTTTTCTTGTCTTGTAAAATATTGGGCATTGCAAGGAGGGTAAGGAACAAGATGGAGGACCTGAAGGCTTGACGCCCCATGTATGCATGGGATGTGTACATGTAATAGATCGGATATTAAGTCAAGATGAATAAAATTAAACGAGGTTTAATAATCCATGCCTTCCATCGATAGGTGTGTGATATGGGATGCTACCATGATTATGTGCAGCCTGACAAGTTGTGGTACACAATTTTTTGGGAAACTATTATCATTGCCTTAGCATGAGATGCACTTTAATGTGACTTGGCTATGACATCGTCTCATGAGTCGTGAAATGTTCATAGTTAAGTGCTCAATTAAAGAAGGGTTGGCAGGTGTGATTAATGCCTAGCAGTATAGACGAGTCATGGGTCTATATGAAAAGTGTGGTAAAACGTATTAGCGGTTGCATAGAGATGCAATTGATAAAAGTTACCTACCTTAGGGTTATAAGTGGGTATCTCATAAGTTGTGGCTCCATGAGTAACGTTTTTGGACCTTAATTCTCATTAGGAGATATCATTTCTCGAACTTCTTTTGAGGGTAAGAAATTTAAAGAAATAGTGGGGGAAGTGAAGCTTGAAAGACCATGATCAGATTTTTAATATCAATCAATCAAATGCTTTATTCTCTTCCTCGCTTTTGTAGAAATTTGAAATCGGCAAAATGGCTAAAAATTCACTAAGCATCATTTTGGAAATCAACAAGTTAATCGGATCGAACTACTACGATTGGCTAAGAAAGCTCAAAATTGTTCTTGACTCTAACAAGCAAACTTATGCCACAACTCAAAGCCCCCCTGATACCCTAATGCACGATGTTGATCAGGAGACACAACATGAAGCGTTCACAAAATCGGTTGAGGATGACTTCCGAACCCATTGTCTCATGATGGCATCAATGACCAATGAACTCCAGAAGTCCTACGAGCACATGAAACATGCCTCGGATATTCAATTGCACCTGCAAAAGTTTCATGCTGTGCGAACTAGGTTCGGGTGGTTCATGTTGTTGGAGGAACTTTTTATAGCAAGGATATGGTCGAGCAGTCTGGTGTCCACGACTACGTTCTAAAGATGATTGGCCATATTGAGAAGCTCTCTAACTTGGATGTGATTTGTGAAGTCCACATGAATTTGTTCCTCCAATCCTTACCAAGTTTATTTCACCCATTCATTTCAATATGTGCAAGTAAGAGGCCACGATTAACGAAATAGTCGATATGTTGGTCTTGGTGGATGAGACAATGAAAATGGAAAAGACTCTAACGATTGTGTCGGAAAATGAGGTCAAGAGCGGAATAATTAAAATAAATTATTTTTGTACGATAGAGACCTAGAAGTTCAAGATATCGTTGGAAGTTCCAAAGAGTAAAACGGAGTAAATAATAAAAAAAAGCACACAAAGATTTATAGTGGTTTGGCAAGCCTACATCTACTATCTAAGCTCTTCACTTAGGATTTTAATATGCAAATTCCTCCGATAATTCCAAAGAGAATTAGTACAAATAAGTTCAATAAAATAAACAAGCAAGCTAAACAAACTGCAACTACACTAAACAAACCGATACAGCAGAGGAGGAAGAATATTCCAGAATTTCTAACACACAGGATTGTGCGGTTGCGGTAGTTCTAGCCACTAGAAAACAGCACGCCACTTTCTTTTCTCCAACAATGGCACCTCAAGAAATAGTGAGTATTATTCTTGCAGGAAGTTCCAACAGTAACTTTCCATAGATAGACCACCATAACAGTAACTGATCATGTTGGAATAACATTCTTCTAGGCAGGGAAATTTTTTTAGCCTTCATTAATGGCTCCAAAATATACTTACCATGAGAGAGAATCCAACAATATCTTGTCAAAGTAATATAGTAGATTTAATATGGGAACAAATCATGATTTTCTTTAAACAAGGAAACAAATATTTCAAACTAGTTGTCATCCATCAAAACACATAATTGAAGAGTCCTAACAATCTCCTCCTTTTTGTTGGTGCCAATTATTTTAATTAACGACTCCCCCCGATTTATGTACTAGATGCAAAGAAAGAAAATCAAGCTGCAAATGGACATCAAAGTGTGGAAATTTTAGAGAGGGAAAATTAGTAAGCAAGAACTAATCAAGCTTTCGTTGAACTTGAGAGCAATTATTTAATTCTAGCATGGAAATTCCAGAGTGGACAGTCAATGTAAACGAGAATCAAAATCTAATCAAGCTCCCCCTGAATATATGAACATCTATCAAGTATTCTTTACAATTATTCAACTAGGTTCAAAACATATTTAGTTTTACCAATTTAAGGAGTTAAATTGAACTAACTGAATTGAAAAGGTTAAGCTAACTGGTTGAAGACTGCATCTAATTTTTGGAGAGAAGAATTAAATAGAGGAGTCTGTTAAATTATTTAGAAATATTTAATTAACCAATCAAAGTGGAGATTTTTAATTGGTGGAATTAAAATTCAACACAGGATGTGAGTCAGCACAAAAGTATTCCAATTACGTGAAGGAAGAATCTAGAGCATGGCTCTTGTGACTAGATGCTTCCATCACACATTACAAATAGCTCCCCTAGGACCACTTCGCCAGTTGCGCTCACCCTCATACTTTTGTGTGACAAAAGCTCCCTCCAAAATTCTCTCATCTCTCCTCCAAGCAACCACCTCTCTTTTCTCTCTTCAAGTCTTCTTCCACCTCTCCCATTCTAGCTTGAGTTGAAGGTTCAAGTGTGTTCCAAGGTATGTGGACAACATTTCCAGGTATCACAATTGGAGCACTAAATGTGTGAATTAAGAGTTGGCGATTTGAAGATAATTGCTCAACTCAGGTGGCGGTTTTTGGGGGCAAAAGTTGCTGCTGGACAGCTATTCTTTGGGCAGCAATTGCTAGTGTTTTTGTTACATTTTCAGGCCATTTTAGAGGTTGTGGTTGGTGGCAAAAAGGAAGGTTTCAAGAGGAGACCAATTGGATCACTTGGAGGAAGAAGATTGGATCTTCTATTGCTTGTTTGAAAAAGTTCAATCATGGTAATTTTTCTTATTCCCTGAATCCCTTTTAATTAGCATAAGTAGAGTCTTGGAGTGTTGGTAAATCAAATTATTTTCAATGATTGAACAGATTTTGAATTCCATTGTGCTTAGATCATTATATTTGCCATAGCTTTCAAGTGGTACCAGAGCCACGTTATGCCTTCATTTTAGATTCATTAAAAGTTGATTCATGTTATGAATAATTTATGGCTTCTCAATCCTAATTCAATTAATGGATTGGAGATTTTGCGGTCCTTGCATGCGGCTCTTGATTACATCAATGGAATCCTATCATTTTTGCCAAACGTGATTTAGTGTTGGGTTTGATATGAATTCAATTCCGTGTTATTGCTAGATTGTAATTTAGCATATTTACATTCAATAGGAGTAGATCTATTTGTGATTTAGTGTGTTTAGGTTTAATAGGATTGCATCTACTTGAAATTAGCACTTTGTTGAATGGTGGTTCAACTTGATTTTTGGTTTTCGAGCATGTTGAAAGGTTTAATTCGATTTTAAAATTGTTTAAAATCTGAAAATTATCAAAATAAATAAATATGGGTGAAACTTGATTTTGGAGGCGTCTAAACACAATTGGTGCGAGTTGTCCTTGTTAGTGCACGTTTGAACATTGCGGTGCGTGCTACAAAGGCCGTTGAGCGCATCGCATGCATGCTCTGGCACTGGCCAACGCCTGGGCGCGCGGGCTGGTGAGCGTGCTGTGGGCGCTTGCTTAATGCTTGGGCGGCCAGTTGCACACCTGTGCGGGCCTGCTGCACGCAATGTGCATTTTTTCTTCTTCTTTTTTTTTTTCAAGCGATGAAAGCCATTTTTGCTGCAAAATTGTGGTATTTTCCCTCCTTTTGATATATAAATGTTGTACAACCTTTTATAAGAATGTAAGATATTTTTGCATGCTTGAAGTTCAAATTTAATCATGTTCTTTTCAAAGTTGTGCAAATTTTGCTATGCATTTGTGAATTTGCTAGTAATTAATTAATGCGATAAATATGCTTTGCCATCCGAACTATGTGTGTTTTTATACTTTGCTAACTAAACATTTTTCGTGACATTTTACTATCTGGATTATACTTTTTCTTTCACCTTTCCATACAAGAACTAGTTTTTGTCAAACATTTCATGGTATTCCATTACAAGGGTGGTCGGAGTTTTTTCTAAGGGTATTTTTTATCACTTCATTAAAACATAACTTATTTAAACTTGAATTATCACATGATATGTACCTAAAAGCACATTGAAGAAAATTTGTTGCATTTTGCAATTTAACAGGGCTACACAAAGGAGATGACTATTATATCCAAAAATTAGAAGATTTGACTATAATACCTGCAAAAGAGGGCTTCTGGCATTGATGCGACGAAGGTTTTTTATAATATTCCACCAAAATTTGTTCGTATGTGGCGATAAAGAAAAGCAAAAAGTGTAGTTTTGGATAGTAAAGTGTCACAGAAAAAAATGTTCAGTCAGCAAAGTGTAAAATCACGTATAGTTCATATGACAATCTATTTCTATCCCTTAATTAATTATGTAATAATCTTTCACTTGTTGATTTAAATGTCGAATCTTTTAATTCATGCATTTAATCGTTGAATGTATGATTTGGCGGATGGATGGAGATGAACATGAGCCTTTGAATTTGATTCCACAAATTCAATATTGATTGAAGGAGCTGTAATTAAATGGGGCTTGCAAACCTCTCTGCTCTTCATTTTTTTACCATATAAATGTTATTCTTATTACTGTAATGAGAGTAGAACATTTAGGTAGTAACAGTTTTCTTGTCTTGTAAAATATTGGGCATTGCAAGGAGGGTAAGGAACAAGATGGAGGACCTGAAGGCTTGACGCCCCATGTATGCATGGGATGTGTACATGTAATAGATCGGATATTAAGTCAAGATGAATAAAATTAAACGAGGTTTAATAATCCATGCCTTCCATCGATAGGTGTGTGATATGGGATGCTACCATGATTATGTGCAGCCTGACAAGTTGTGGTACACAATTTTTTGGGAAACTATTATCATTGCCTTAGCATGAGATGCACTTTAATGTGACTTGGCTATGACATCGTCTCATGAGTCGTGAAATGTTCATAGTTAAGTGCTCAATTAAAGAAGGGTTGGCAGGTGTGATTAATGCCTAGCAGTATAGACGAGTCATGGGTCTATATGAAAAGTGTGGTAAAACGTATTAGCGGTTGCATAGAGATGCAATTGATAAAAGTTACCTACCTTAGGGTTATAAGTGGGTATCTCATAAGTTGTGGCTCCATGAGTAACGTTTTTGGACCTTAATTCTCATTAGGAGATATCATTTCTCGAACTTCTTTTGAGGGTAAGAAATTTAAAGAAATAGTGGGGGAAGTGAAGCTTGAAAGACCATGATCAGATTTTTAATATCAATCAATCAAATGCTTTATTCTCTTCCTCGCTTTTGTAGAAATTTGAAATCGGCAAAATGGCTAAAAATTCACTAAGCATCATTTTGGAAATCAACAAGTTAATCGGATCGAACTACTACGATTGGCTAAGAAAGCTCAAAATTGTTCTTGACTCTAACAAGCAAACTTATGCCACAACTCAAAGCCCCCCTGATACCCTAATGCACGATGTTGATCAGGAGACACAACATGAAGCGTTCACAAAATCGGTTGAGGATGACTTCCGAACCCATTGTCTCATGATGGCATCAATGACCAATGAACTCCAGAAGTCCTACGAGCACATGAAACATGCCTCGGATATTCAATTGCACCTGCAAAAGTTTCATGCTGTGCGAACTAGGTTCGGGTGGTTCATGTTGTTGGAGGAACTTTTTATAGCAAGGATATGGTCGAGCAGTCTGGTGTCCACGACTACGTTCTAAAGATGATTGGCCATATTGAGAAGCTCTCTAACTTGGATGTGATTTGTGAAGTCCACATGAATTTGTTCCTCCAATCCTTACCAAGTTTATTTCACCCATTCATTTCAATATGTGCAAGTAAGAGGCCACGATTAACGAAATAGTCGATATGTTGGTCTTGGTGGATGAGACAATGAAAATGGAAAAGACTCTAACGATTGTGTCGGAAAATGAGGTCAAGAGCGGAATAATTAAAATAAATTATTTTTGTACGATAGAGACCTAGAAGTTCAAGATATCGTTGGAAGTTCCAAAGAGTAAAACGGAGTAAATAATAAAAAAAAGCACACAAAGATTTATAGTGGTTTGGCAAGCCTACATCTACTATCTAAGCTCTTCACTTAGGATTTTAATATGCAAATTCCTCCGATAATTCCAAAGAGAATTAGTACAAATAAGTTCAATAAAATAAACAAGCAAGCTAAACAAACTGCAACTACACTAAACAAACCGATACAGCAGAGGAGGAAGAATATTCCAGAATTTCTAACACACAGGATTGTGCGGTTGCGGTAGTTCTAGCCACTAGAAAACAGCACGCCACTTTCTTTTCTCCAACAATGGCACCTCAAGAAATAGTGAGTATTATTCTTGCAGGAAGTTCCAACAGTAACTTTCCATAGATAGACCACCATAACAGTAACTGATCATGTTGGAATAACATTCTTCTAGGCAGGGAAATTTTTTTAGCCTTCATTAATGGCTCCAAAATATACTTACCATGAGAGAGAATCCAACAATATCTTGTCAAAGTAATATAGTAGATTTAATATGGGAACAAATCATGATTTTCTTTAAACAAGGAAACAAATATTTCAAACTAGTTGTCATCCATCAAAACACATAATTGAAGAGTCCTAACAATCTCCTCCTTTTTGTTGGTGCCAATTATTTTAATTAACGACTCCCCCCGATTTATGTACTAGATGCAAAGAAAGAAAATCAAGCTGCAAATGGACATCAAAGTGTGGAAATTTTAGAGAGGGAAAATTAGTAAGCAAGAACTAATCAAGCTTTCGTTGAACTTGAGAGCAATTATTTAATTCTAGCATGGAAATTCCAGAGTGGACAGTCAATGTAAACGAGAATCAAAATCTAATCAAGCTCCCCCTGAATATATGAACATCTATCAAGTATTCTTTACAATTATTCAACTAGGTTCAAAACATATTTAGTTTTACCAATTTAAGGAGTTAAATTGAACTAACTGAATTGAAAAGGTTAAGCTAACTGGTTGAAGACTGCATCTAATTTTTGGAGAGAAGAATTAAATAGAGGAGTCTGTTAAATTATTTAGAAATATTTAATTAACCAATCAAAGTGGAGATTTTTAATTGGTGGAATTAAAATTCAACACAGGATGTGAGTCAGCACAAAAGTATTCCAATTACGTGAAGGAAGAATCTAGAGCATGGCTCTTGTGACTAGATGCTTCCATCACACATTACAAATAGCTCCCCTAGGACCACTTCGCCAGTTGCGCTCACCCTCATACTTTTGTGTGACAAAAGCTCCCTCCAAAATTCTCTCATCTCTCCTCCAAGCAACCACCTCTCTTTTCTCTCTTCAAGTCTTCTTCCACCTCTCCCATTCTAGCTTGAGTTGAAGGTTCAAGTGTGTTCCAAGGTATGTGGACAACATTTCCAGGTATCACAATTGGAGCACTAAATGTGTGAATTAAGAGTTGGCGATTTGAAGATAATTGCTCAACTCAGGTGGCGGTTTTTGGGGGCAAAAGTTGCTGCTGGACAGCTATTCTTTGGGCAGCAATTGCTAGTGTTTTTGTTACATTTTCAGGCCATTTTAGAGGTTGTGGTTGGTGGCAAAAAGGAAGGTTTCAAGAGGAGACCAATTGGATCACTTGGAGGAAGAAGATTGGATCTTCTATTGCTTGTTTGAAAAAGTTCAATCATGGTAATTTTTCTTATTCCCTGAATCCCTTTTAATTAGCATAAGTAGAGTCTTGGAGTGTTGGTAAATCAAATTATTTTCAATGATTGAACAGATTTTGAATTCCATTGTGCTTAGATCATTATATTTGCCATAGCTTTCAAGTGGTACCAGAGCCACGTTATGCCTTCATTTTAGATTCATTAAAAGTTGATTCATGTTATGAATAATTTATGGCTTCTCAATCCTAATTCAATTAATGGATTGGAGATTTTGCGGTCCTTGCATGCGGCTCTTGATTACATCAATGGAATCCTATCATTTTTGCCAAACGTGATTTAGTGTTGGGTTTGATATGAATTCAATTCCGTGTTATTGCTAGATTGTAATTTAGCATATTTACATTCAATAGGAGTAGATCTATTTGTGATTTAGTGTGTTTAGGTTTAATAGGATTGCATCTACTTGAAATTAGCACTTTGTTGAATGGTGGTTCAACTTGATTTTTGGTTTTCGAGCATGTTGAAAGGTTTAATTCGATTTTAAAATTGTTTAAAATCTGAAAATTATCAAAATAAATAAATATGGGTGAAACTTGATTTTGGAGGCGTCTAAACACAATTGGTGCGAGTTGTCCTTGTTAGTGCACGTTTGAACATTGCGGTGCGTGCTACAAAGGCCGTTGAGCGCATCGCATGCATGCTCTGGCACTGGCCAACGCCTGGGCGCGCGGGCTGGTGAGCGTGCTGTGGGCGCTTGCTTAATGCTTGGGCGGCCAGTTGCACACCTGTGCGGGCCTGCTGCACGCAATGTGCATTTTTTCTTCTTCTTTTTTTTTTTCAAGCGATGAAAGCCATTTTTGCTGCAAAATTGTGGTATTTTCCCTCCTTTTGATATATAAATGTTGTACAACCTTTTATAAGAATGTAAGATATTTTTGCATGCTTGAAGTTCAAATTTAATCATGTTCTTTTCAAAGTTGTGCAAATTTTGCTATGCATTTGTGAATTTGCTAGTAATTAATTAATGCGATAAATATGCTTTGCCATCCGAACTATGTGTGTTTTTATACTTTGCTAACTAAACATTTTTCGTGACATTTTACTATCTGGATTATACTTTTTCTTTCACCTTTCCATACAAGAACTAGTTTTTGTCAAACATTTCATGGTATTCCATTACAAGGGTGGTCGGAGTTTTTTCTAAGGGTATTTTTTATCACTTCATTAAAACATAACTTATTTAAACTTGAATTATCACATGATATGTACCTAAAAGCACATTGAAGAAAATTTGTTGCATTTTGCAATTTAACAGGGCTACACAAAGGAGATGACTATTATATCCAAAAATTAGAAGATTTGACTATAATACCTGCAAAAGAGGGCTTCTGGCATTGATGCGACGAAGGTTTTTTATAATATTCCACCAAAATTTGTTCGTATGTGGCGATAAAGAAAAGCAAAAAGTGTAGTTTTGGATAGTAAAGTGTCACAGAAAAAAATGTTCAGTCAGCAAAGTGTAAAATCACGTATAGTTCATATGACAATCTATTTCTATCCCTTAATTAATTATGTAATAATCTTTCACTTGTTGATTTAAATGTCGAATCTTTTAATTCATGCATTTAATCGTTGAATGTATGATTTGGCGGATGGATGGAGATGAACATGAGCCTTTGAATTTGATTCCACAAATTCAATATTGATTGAAGGAGCTGTAATTAAATGGGGCTTGCAAACCTCTCTGCTCTTCATTTTTTTACCATATAAATGTTATTCTTATTACTGTAATGAGAGTAGAACATTTAGGTAGTAACAGTTTTCTTGTCTTGTAAAATATTGGGCATTGCAAGGAGGGTAAGGAACAAGATGGAGGACCTGAAGGCTTGACGCCCCATGTATGCATGGGATGTGTACATGTAATAGATCGGATATTAAGTCAAGATGAATAAAATTAAACGAGGTTTAATAATCCATGCCTTCCATCGATAGGTGTGTGATATGGGATGCTACCATGATTATGTGCAGCCTGACAAGTTGTGGTACACAATTTTTTGGGAAACTATTATCATTGCCTTAGCATGAGATGCACTTTAATGTGACTTGGCTATGACATCGTCTCATGAGTCGTGAAATGTTCATAGTTAAGTGCTCAATTAAAGAAGGGTTGGCAGGTGTGATTAATGCCTAGCAGTATAGACGAGTCATGGGTCTATATGAAAAGTGTGGTAAAACGTATTAGCGGTTGCATAGAGATGCAATTGATAAAAGTTACCTACCTTAGGGTTATAAGTGGGTATCTCATAAGTTGTGGCTCCATGAGTAACGTTTTTGGACCTTAATTCTCATTAGGAGATATCATTTCTCGAACTTCTTTTGAGGGTAAGAAATTTAAAGAAATAGTGGGGGAAGTGAAGCTTGAAAGACCATGATCAGATTTTTAATATCAATCAATCAAATGCTTTATTCTCTTCCTCGCTTTTGTAGAAATTTGAAATCGGCAAAATGGCTAAAAATTCACTAAGCATCATTTTGGAAATCAACAAGTTAATCGGATCGAACTACTACGATTGGCTAAGAAAGCTCAAAATTGTTCTTGACTCTAACAAGCAAACTTATGCCACAACTCAAAGCCCCCCTGATACCCTAATGCACGATGTTGATCAGGAGACACAACATGAAGCGTTCACAAAATCGGTTGAGGATGACTTCCGAACCCATTGTCTCATGATGGCATCAATGACCAATGAACTCCAGAAGTCCTACGAGCACATGAAACATGCCTCGGATATTCAATTGCACCTGCAAAAGTTTCATGCTGTGCGAACTAGGTTCGGGTGGTTCATGTTGTTGGAGGAACTTTTTATAGCAAGGATATGGTCGAGCAGTCTGGTGTCCACGACTACGTTCTAAAGATGATTGGCCATATTGAGAAGCTCTCTAACTTGGATGTGATTTGTGAAGTCCACATGGATTTGTTCCTCCAATCCTTACCAAGTTTATTTCACCCATTCATTTCAATATGTGCAAGTAAGAGGCCACGATTAACGAAATAGTCGATATGTTGGTCTTGGTGGATGAGACAATGAAAATGGAAAAGACTCTAACGATTGTGTCGGAAAATGAGGTCAAGAGTGGAATAATTAAAATAAATTATTTTTGTACGATAGAGACCTAGAAGTTCAAGATATCGTTGGAAGTTCCAAAAAGTAAAACGGAGTAAATAATAAAAAAAAGCACACAAAGATTTATAGTGGTTTGGCAAGCCTACATCTACTATCTAAGCTCTTCACTTAGGATTTTAATATGCAAATTCCTCCGATAATTCCAAAGAGAATTAGTACAAATAAGTTCAATAAAATAAACAAGCAAGCTAAACAAACTGCAACTACACTAAACAAACCGATACAGCAGAGGAGGAAGAATATTCCAGAATTTCTAACACACAGGATTGTGCGGTTGCGGTAGTTCTAGCCACTAGAAAACAGCACGCCACTTTCTTTTCTCCAACAATGGCACCTCAAGAAATAGTGAGTATTATTCTTGTAGGAAGTTCCAACAGTAACTTTCCATAGATAGACCACCATAACAGTAACTGATCATGTTGGAATAACATTCTTCTAGGCAGGGAAATTTTTTTAGCCTTCATTAATGGCTCCAAAATATACTTACCATGAGAGAGAATCCAACAATATCTTGTCAAAGTAATATAGTAGATTTAATATGGGAACAAATCATGATTTTCTTTAAACAAGGAAACAAATATTTCAAACTAGTTGTCATCCATCAAAACACATAATTGAAGAGTCCTAACAATCTCCTCCTTTTTGTTGGTGCCAATTATTTTAATTAACGACTCCCCCCGATTTATGTACTAGATGCAAAGAAAGAAAATCAAGCTGCAAATGGACATCAAAGTGTGGAAATTTTAGAGAGGCAAAATTAGTAAGCAAGAACTAATCAAGCTTTCGTTGAACTTGAGAGCAATTATTTAATTCTAGCATGGAAATTCCAGAGTGGACAGTCAATGTAAACGAGAATCAAAATCTAATCAAGCTCCCCCTGAATATATGAACATCTATCAAGTATTCTTTACAATTATTCAACTAGGTTCAAAACATATTTAGTTTTACCAATTTAAGGAGTTAAATTGAACTAACTGAATTGAAAAGGTTAAGCTAACTGGTTGAAGACTGCATCTAATTTTTGGAGAGAAGAATTAAATAGAGGAGTCTGTTAAATTATTTAGAAATATTTAATTAACCAATCAAAGTGGAGATTTTTAATTGGTGGAATTAAAATTCAACACAGGATGTGAGTCAGCACAAAAGTATTCCAATTACGTGAAGGAAGAATCTAGAGCATGGCTCGTGTGACTAGATGCTTCCATCACACATTACAAATAGCTCCCCTAGGACCACTTCGCCAGTTGCGCTCACCCTCATACTTTTGTGTGACAAAAGCTCCCTCCAAAATTCTCTCATCTCTCCTCCAAGCAACCACCTCTCTTTTCTCTCTTCAAGTCTTCTTCCACCTCTCCCATTCTAGCTTGAGTTGAAGGTTCAAGTGTGTTCCAAGGTATGTGGACAACATTTCCAGGTATCACAATTGGAGCACTAAATGTGTGAATTAAGAGTTGGCGATTTGAAGATAATTGCTCAACTCAGGTGGCGGTTTTTGGGGGCAAAAGTTGCTGCTGGACAGCTATTCTTTGGGCAGCAATTGCTAGTGTTTTTGTTACATTTTCAGGCCATTTTAGAGGTTGTGGTTGGTGGCAAAAAGGAAGGTTTCAAGAGGAGACCAATTGGATCACTTGGAGGAAGAAGATTGGATCTTCTATTGCTTGTTTGAAAAAGTTCAATCATGGTAATTTTTCTTATTCCCTGAATCCCTTTTAATTAGCATAAGTAGAGTCTTGGAGTGTTGGTAAATCAAATTATTTTCAATGATTGAACAGATTTTGAATTCCATTGTGCTTAGATCATTATATTTGCCATAGCTTTCAAGTGGTACCAGAGCCACGTTATGCCTTCATTTTAGATTCATTAAAAGTTGATTCATGTTATGAATAATTTATGGCTTCTCAATCCTAATTCAATTAATGGATTGGAGATTTTGCGGTCCTTGCATGCGGCTCTTGATTACATCAATGGAATCCTATCATTTTTGCCAAACGTGATTTAGTGTTGGGTTTGATATGAATTCAATTCCGTGTTATTGCTAGATTGTAATTTAGCATATTTACATTCAATAGGAGTAGATCTATTTGTGATTTAGTGTGTTTAGGTTTAATAGGATTGCGTCTACTTGAGATTAGCACTTTGTTGAATGGTGGTTCAACTTGATTTTTGGTTTTCGAGCATGTTGAAAGGTTTAATTCGATTTTAAAATTGTTTAAAATCTGAAAATTATCAAAATAAATAAATATGGGTGAAACTTGATTTTGGAGGCGTCTAAACACAATTGGTGCGAGTTGTCCTTGTTAGTGCACGTTTGAACATTGCGGTGCGTGCTACAAAGGCCGTTGAGCGCATCGCATGCATGCTCTGGCACTGGCCAACGCCTGGGCGCGCGGGCTGGTGAGCGTGCTGTGGGCGCTTGCTTAATGCTTGGGCGGCCAGTTGCACACCTGTGCGGGCCTGCTGCACGCAATGTGCATTTTTTCTTCTTCTTTTTTTTTTTCAAGCGATGAAAGCCATTTTTGCTGCAAAATTGTGGTATTTTCCCTCCTTTTGATATATAAATGTTGTACAACCTTTTATAAGAATGTAAGATATTTTTGCATGCTTGAAGTTCAAATTTAATCATGTTCTTTTCAAAGTTGTGCAAATTTTGCTATGCATTTGTGAATTTGCTAGTAATTAATTAATGCGATAAATATGCTTTGCCATCCGAACTATGTGTGTTTTTATACTTTGCTAACTAAACATTTTTCGTGACATTTTACTATCTGGATTATACTTTTTCTTTCACCTTTCCATACAAGAACTAGTTTTTGTCAAACATTTCATGGTATTCCATTACAAGGGTGGTCGGAGTTTTTTCTAAGGGTATTTTTTATCACTTCATTAAAACATAACTTATTTAAACTTGAATTATCACATGATATGTACCTAAAAGCACATTGAAGAAAATTTGTTGCATTTTGCAATTTAACAGGGCTACACAAAGGAGATGACTATTATATCCAAAAATTAGAAGATTTGACTATAATACCTGCAAAAGAGGGCTTCTGGCATTGATGCGACGAAGGTTTTTTATAATATTCCACCAAAATTTGTTCGTATGTGGCGATAAAGAAAAGCAAAAAGTGTAGTTTTGGATAGTAAAGTGTCACAGAAAAAAATGTTCAGTCAGCAAAGTGTAAAATCACGTATAGTTCATATGACAATCTATTTCTATCCCTTAATTAATTATGTAATAATCTTTCACTTGTTGATTTAAATGTCGAATCTTTTAATTCATGCATTTAATCGTTGAATGTATGATTTGGCGGATGGATGGAGATGAACATGAGCCTTTGAATTTGATTCCACAAATTCAATATTGATTGAAGGAGCTGTAATTAAATGGGGCTTGCAAACCTCTCTGCTCTTCATTTTTTTACCATATAAATGTTATTCTTATTACTGTAATGAGAGTAGAACATTTAGGTAGTAACAGTTTTCTTGTCTTGTAAAATATTGGGCATTGCAAGGAGGGTAAGGAACAAGATGGAGGACCTGAAGGCTTGACGCCCCATGTATGCATGGGATGTGTACATGTAATAGATCGGATATTAAGTCAAGATGAATAAAATTAAACGAGGTTTAATAATCCATGCCTTCCATCGATAGGTGTGTGATATGGGATGCTACCATGATTATGTGCAGCCTGACAAGTTGTGGTACACAATTTTTTGGGAAACTATTATCATTGCCTTAGCATGAGATGCACTTTAATGTGACTTGGCTATGACATCGTCTCATGAGTCGTGAAATGTTCATAGTTAAGTGCTCAATTAAAGAAGGGTTGGCAGGTGTGATTAATGCCTAGCAGTATAGACGAGTCATGGGTCTATATGAAAAGTGTGGTAAAACGTATTAGCGGTTGCATAGAGATGCAATTGATAAAAGTTACCTACCTTAGGGTTATAAGTGGGTATCTCATAAGTTGTGGCTCCATGAGTAACGTTTTTGGACCTTAATTCTCATTAGGAGATATCATTTCTCGAACTTCTTTTGAGGGTAAGAAATTTAAAGAAATAGTGGGGGAAGTGAAGCTTGAAAGACCATGATCAGATTTTTAATATCAATCAATCAAATGCTTTATTCTCTTCCTCGCTTTTGTAGAAATTTGAAATCGGCAAAATGGCTAAAAATTCACTAAGCATCATTTTGGAAATCAACAAGTTAATCGGATCGAACTACTACGATTGGCTAAGAAAGCTCAAAATTGTTCTTGACTCTAACAAGCAAACTTATGCCACAACTCAAAGCCCCCCTGATACCCTAATGCACGATGTTGATCAGGAGACACAACATGAAGCGTTCACAAAATCGGTTGAGGATGACTTCCGAACCCATTGTCTCATGATGGCATCAATGACCAATGAACTCCAGAAGTCCTACGAGCACATGAAACATGCCTCGGATATTCAATTGCACCTGCAAAAGTTTCATGCTGTGCGAACTAGGTTCGGGTGGTTCATGTTGTTGGAGGAACTTTTTATAGCAAGGATATGGTCGAGCAGTCTGGTGTCCACGACTACGTTCTAAAGATGATTGGCCATATTGAGAAGCTCTCTAACTTGGATGTGATTTGTGAAGTCCACATGGATTTGTTCCTCCAATCCTTACCAAGTTTATTTCACCCATTCATTTCAATATGTGCAAGTAAGAGGCCACGATTAACGAAATAGTCGATATGTTGGTCTTGGTGGATGAGACAATGAAAATGGAAAAGACTCTAACGATTGTGTCGGAAAATGAGGTCAAGAGTGGAATAATTAAAATAAATTATTTTTGTACGATAGAGACCTAGAAGTTCAAGATATCGTTGGAAGTTCCAAAAGTAAAACGGAGTAAATAATAAAAAAAAGCACACAAAGATTTATAGTGGTTTGGCAAGCCTACATCTACTATCTAAGCTCTTCACTTAGGATTTTAATATGCAAATTCCTCCGATAATTCCAAAGAGAATTAGTACAAATAAGTTCAATAAAATAAACAAGCAAGCTAAACAAACTGCAACTACACTAAACAAACCGATACAGCAGAGGAGGAAGAATATTCCAGAATTTCTAACACACAGGATTGTGCGGTTGCGGTAGTTCTAGCCACTAGAAAACAGCACGCCACTTTCTTTTCTCCAACAATGGCACCTCAAGAAATAGTGAGTATTATTCTTGTAGGAAGTTCCAACAGTAACTTTCCATAGATAGACCACCATAACAGTAACTGATCATGTTGGAATAACATTCTTCTAGGCAGGGAAATTTTTTTAGCCTTCATTAATGGCTCCAAAATATACTTACCATGAGAGAGAATCCAACAATATCTTGTCAAAGTAATATAGTAGATTTAATATGGGAACAAATCATGATTTTCTTTAAACAAGGAAACAAATATTTCAAACTAGTTGTCATCCATCAAAACACATAATTGAAGAGTCCTAACAATCTCCTCCTTTTTGTTGGTGCCAATTATTTTAATTAACGACTCCCCCCGATTTATGTACTAGATGCAAAGAAAGAAAATCAAGCTGCAAATGGACATCAAAGTGTGGAAATTTTAGAGAGGCAAAATTAGTAAGCAAGAACTAATCAAGCTTTCGTTGAACTTGAGAGCAATTATTTAATTCTAGCATGGAAATTCCAGAGTGGACAGTCAATGTAAACGAGAATCAAAATCTAATCAAGCTCCCCCTGAATATATGAACATCTATCAAGTATTCTTTACAATTATTCAACTAGGTTCAAAACATATTTAGTTTTACCAATTTAAGGAGTTAAATTGAACTAACTGAATTGAAAAGGTTAAGCTAACTGGTTGAAGACTGCATCTAATTTTTGGAGAGAAGAATTAAATAGAGGAGTCTGTTAAATTATTTAGAAATATTTAATTAACCAATCAAAGTGGAGATTTTTAATTGGTGGAATTAAAATTCAACACAGGATGTGAGTCAGCACAAAAGTATTCCAATTACGTGAAGGAAGAATCTAGAGCATGGCTCGTGTGACTAGATGCTTCCATCACACATTACAAATAGCTCCCCTAGGACCACTTCGCCAGTTGCGCTCACCCTCATACTTTTGTGTGACAAAAGCTCCCTCCAAAATTCTCTCATCTCTCCTCCAAGCAACCACCTCTCTTTTCTCTCTTCAAGTCTTCTTCCACCTCTCCCATTCTAGCTTGAGTTGAAGGTTCAAGTGTGTTCCAAGGTATGTGGACAACATTTCCAGGTATCACAATTGGAGCACTAAATGTGTGAATTAAGAGTTGGCGATTTGAAGATAATTGCTCAACTCAGGTGGCGGTTTTTGGGGGCAAAAGTTGCTGCTGGACAGCTATTCTTTGGGCAGCAATTGCTAGTGTTTTTGTTACATTTTCAGGCCATTTTAGAGGTTGTGGTTGGTGGCAAAAAGGAAGGTTTCAAGAGGAGACCAATTGGATCACTTGGAGGAAGAAGATTGGATCTTCTATTGCTTGTTTGAAAAAGTTCAATCATGGTAATTTTTCTTATTCCCTGAATCCCTTTTAATTAGCATAAGTAGAGTCTTGGAGTGTTGGTAAATCAAATTATTTTCAATGATTGAACAGATTTTGAATTCCATTGTGCTTAGATCATTATATTTGCCATAGCTTTCAAGTGGTACCAGAGCCACGTTATGCCTTCATTTTAGATTCATTAAAAGTTGATTCATGTTATGAATAATTTATGGCTTCTCAATCCTAATTCAATTAATGGATTGGAGATTTTGCGGTCCTTGCATGCGGCTCTTGATTACATCAATGGAATCCTATCATTTTTGCCAAACGTGATTTAGTGTTGGGTTTGATATGAATTCAATTCCGTGTTATTGCTAGATTGTAATTTAGCATATTTACATTCAATAGGAGTAGATCTATTTGTGATTTAGTGTGTTTAGGTTTAATAGGATTGCGTCTACTTGAGATTAGCACTTTGTTGAATGGTGGTTCAACTTGATTTTTGGTTTTCGAGCATGTTGAAAGGTTTAATTCGATTTTAAAATTGTTTAAAATCTGAAAATTATCAAAATAAATAAATATGGGTGAAACTTGATTTTGGAGGCGTCTAAACACAATTGGTGCGAGTTGTCCTTGTTAGTGCACGTTTGAACATTGCGGTGCGTGCTACAAAGGCCGTTGAGCGCATCGCATGCATGCTCTGGCACTGGCCAACGCCTGGGCGCGCGGGCTGGTGAGCGTGCTGTGGGCGCTTGCTTAATGCTTGGGCGGCCAGTTGCACACCTGTGCGGGCCTGCTGCACGCAATGTGCATTTTTTCTTCTTCTTTTTTTTTTTCAAGCGATGAAAGCCATTTTTGCTGCAAAATTGTGGTATTTTCCCTCCTTTTGATATATAAATGTTGTACAACCTTTTATAAGAATGTAAGATATTTTTGCATGCTTGAAGTTCAAATTTAATCATGTTCTTTTCAAAGTTGTGCAAATTTTGCTATGCATTTGTGAATTTGCTAGTAATTAATTAATGCGATAAATATGCTTTGCCATCCGAACTATGTGTGTTTTTATACTTTGCTAACTAAACATTTTTCGTGACATTTTACTATCTGGATTATACTTTTTCTTTCACCTTTCCATACAAGAACTAGTTTTTGTCAAACATTTCATGGTATTCCATTACAAGGGTGGTCGGAGTTTTTTCTAAGGGTATTTTTTATCACTTCATTAAAACATAACTTATTTAAACTTGAATTATCACATGATATGTACCTAAAAGCACATTGAAGAAAATTTGTTGCATTTTGCAATTTAACAGGGCTACACAAAGGAGATGACTATTATATCCAAAAATTAGAAGATTTGACTATAATACCTGCAAAAGAGGGCTTCTGGCATTGATGCGACGAAGGTTTTTTATAATATTCCACCAAAATTTGTTCGTATGTGGCGATAAAGAAAAGCAAAAAGTGTAGTTTTGGATAGTAAAGTGTCACAGAAAAAAATGTTCAGTCAGCAAAGTGTAAAATCACGTATAGTTCATATGACAATCTATTTCTATCCCTTAATTAATTATGTAATAATCTTTCACTTGTTGATTTAAATGTCGAATCTTTTAATTCATGCATTTAATCGTTGAATGTATGATTTGGCGGATGGATGGAGATGAACATGAGCCTTTGAATTTGATTCCACAAATTCAATATTGATTGAAGGAGCTGTAATTAAATGGGGCTTGCAAACCTCTCTGCTCTTCATTTTTTTACCATATAAATGTTATTCTTATTACTGTAATGAGAGTAGAACATTTAGGTAGTAACAGTTTTCTTGTCTTGTAAAATATTGGGCATTGCAAGGAGGGTAAGGAACAAGATGGAGGACCTGAAGGCTTGACGCCCCATGTATGCATGGGATGTGTACATGTAATAGATCGGATATTAAGTCAAGATGAATAAAATTAAACGAGGTTTAATAATCCATGCCTTCCATCGATAGGTGTGTGATATGGGATGCTACCATGATTATGTGCAGCCTGACAAGTTGTGGTACACAATTTTTTGGGAAACTATTATCATTGCCTTAGCATGAGATGCACTTTAATGTGACTTGGCTATGACATCGTCTCATGAGTCGTGAAATGTTCATAGTTAAGTGCTCAATTAAAGAAGGGTTGGCAGGTGTGATTAATGCCTAGCAGTATAGACGAGTCATGGGTCTATATGAAAAGTGTGGTAAAACGTATTAGCGGTTGCATAGAGATGCAATTGATAAAAGTTACCTACCTTAGGGTTATAAGTGGGTATCTCATAAGTTGTGGCTCCATGAGTAACGTTTTTGGACCTTAATTCTCATTAGGAGATATCATTTCTCGAACTTCTTTTGAGGGTAAGAAATTTAAAGAAATAGTGGGGGAAGTGAAGCTTGAAAGACCATGATCAGATTTTTAATATCAATCAATCAAATGCTTTATTCTCTTCCTCGCTTTTGTAGAAATTTGAAATCGGCAAAATGGCTAAAAATTCACTAAGCATCATTTTGGAAATCAACAAGTTAATCGGATCGAACTACTACGATTGGCTAAGAAAGCTCAAAATTGTTCTTGACTCTAACAAGCAAACTTATGCCACAACTCAAAGCCCCCCTGATACCCTAATGCACGATGTTGATCAGGAGACACAACATGAAGCGTTCACAAAATCGGTTGAGGATGACTTCCGAACCCATTGTCTCATGATGGCATCAATGACCAATGAACTCCAGAAGTCCTACGAGCACATGAAACATGCCTCGGATATTCAATTGCACCTGCAAAAGTTTCATGCTGTGCGAACTAGGTTCGGGTGGTTCATGTTGTTGGAGGAACTTTTTATAGCAAGGATATGGTCGAGCAGTCTGGTGTCCACGACTACGTTCTAAAGATGATTGGCCATATTGAGAAGCTCTCTAACTTGGATGTGATTTGTGAAGTCCACATGGATTTGTTCCTCCAATCCTTACCAAGTTTATTTCACCCATTCATTTCAATATGTGCAAGTAAGAGGCCACGATTAACGAAATAGTCGATATGTTGGTCTTGGTGGATGAGACAATGAAAATGGAAAAGACTCTAACGATTGTGTCGGAAAATGAGGTCAAGAGCGGAATAATTAAAATAAATTATTTTTGTACGATAGAGACCTAGAAGTTCAAGATATCGTTGGAAGTTCCAAAGAGTAAAACGGAGTAAATAATAAAAAAAAGCACACAAAGATTTATAGTGGTTTGGCAAGCCTACATCTACTATCTAAGCTCTTCACTTAGGATTTTAATATGCAAATTCCTCCGATAATTCCAAAGAGAATTAGTACAAATAAGTTCAATAAAATAAACAAGCAAGCTAAACAAACTGCAACTACACTAAACAAACCGATACAGCAGAGGAGGAAGAATATTCCAGAATTTCTAACACACAGGATTGTGCGGTTGCGGTAGTTCTAGCCACTAGAAAACAGCACGCCACTTTCTTTTCTCCAACAATGGCACCTCAAGAAATAGTGAGTATTATTCTTGCAGGAAGTTCCAACAGTAACTTTCCATAGATAGACCACCATAATAGTAACTGATCATGTTGGAATAACATTCTTCTAGGCAGGGAAATTTTTTTAGCCTTCATTAATGGCTCCAAAATATACTTACCATGAGAGAGAATCCAACAATATCTTGTCAAAGTAATATAGTAGATTTAATATGGGAACAAATCATGATTTTCTTTAAACAAGGAAACAAATATTTCAAACTAGTTGTCATCCATCAAGACACATAATTGAAGAGTCCTAACAATCTCCTCCTTTTTGTTGATGCCAATTATTTTAATTAACGACTCCCCCCGATTTATGTACTAGATGCAAAGAAAGAAAATCAAGCTGCAAATGGACATCAAAGTGTGGAAATTTTAGAGAGGGAAAATTAGTAAGCAAGAACTAATCAAGCTTTCGTTGAACTTGAGAGCAATTATTTAATTCTAGCATGGAAATTCCAGAGTGGACAGTCAATGTAAACGGGAATCAAAATCTAATCAAGCTCCCCCTGAATATATGAACATCTATCAAGTATTCTTTACAATTATTCAACTAGGTTCAAAACATATTTAGTTTTACCAATTTAAGGAGTTAAATTGAACTAACTGAATTGAAAAGGTTAAGCTAACTGGTTGAAGACTGCATCTAATTTTTGGAGAGAAGAATTAAATAGAGGAGTCTGTTAAATTATTTAGAAATATTTAATTAACCAATCAAAGTGGAGATTTTTAATTGGTGGAATTAAAATTCAACACAGGGTGTGAGTCAGCACAAAAGTATTCCAATTACGTGAAGGAAGAATCTAGAGCATGGCTCGTGTGACTAGATGCTTCCATCACACATTACAAATAGCTCCCCTAGGACCACTTCGCCAGTTGCGCTCACCCTCATACTTTTGTGTGACAAAAGCTCCCTCCAAAATTCTCTCATCTCTCCTCCAAGCAACCACCTCTCTTTTCTCTCTTCAAGTCTTCTTCCACCTCTCCCATTCTAGCTTGAGTTGAAGGTTCAAGTGTGTTCCAAGGTATGTGGACAACATTTCCAGGTATCACAATTGGAGCACTAAATGTGTGAATTAAGAGTTGGCGATTTGAAGATAATTGCTCAACTCAGGTGGCGGTTTTTGGAGGCAAAAGTTGCTGCTGGACAGCTATTCTTTGGGCAGCAATTGCTAGTGTTTTTGTTACATTTTCAGGCCATTTTAGAGGTTGTGGTTGGTGGCAAAAAGGAAGGTTTCAAGAGGAGACCAATTGGATCACTTGGAGGAAGAAGATTGGATCTTCTATTGCTTGTTTGAAAAAGTTCAATCATGGTAATTTTTCTTATTCCCTGAATCCCTTTTAATTAGCATAAGTAGAGTCTTGGAGTGTTGGTAAATCAAATTATTTTCAATGATTGAACAGATTTTGAATTCCATTGTGCTTAGATCATTATATTTGCCATAGCTTTCAAGTGGTACCAGAGCCACGTTATGCCTTCATTTTAGATTCATTAAAAGTTGATTCATGTTATGAATAATTTATGGCTTCTCAATCCTAATTCAATTAATGGATTGGAGATTTTGCGGTCCTTGCATGCGGCTCTTGATTACATCAATGGAATCCTATCATTTTTGCCAAACGTGATTTAGTGTTGGGTTTGATATGAATTCAATTCCGTGTTATTGCTAGATTGTAATTTAGCATATTTACATTCAATAGGAGTAGATCTATTTGTGATTTAGTGTGTTTAGGTTTAATAGGATTGCGTCTACTTGAAATTAGCACTTTGTTGAATGGTGGTTCAACTTGATTTTTGGTTTTCGAGCATGTTGAAAGGTTTAATTCGATTTTAAAATTGTTTAAAATCTGAAAATTATCAAAATAAATAAATATGGGTGAAACTTGATTTTGGAGGCGTCTAAACACAATTGGTGCGAGTTGTCCTTGTTAGTGCACGTTTGAACATTGCGGTGCGTGCTACAAAGGCCGTTGAGCGCATCGCATGCATGCTCTGGCACTAGCCAACGCCTGGGCGCGCGGGTTGGTGAGCGTGCTGTGGGCGCTTGCTTAATGCTTGGGCGGCCAGTTGCACACCTGTGCGGGCCTGCTGCATGCAATGTGCATTTTTTCTTCTTCTTTTTTTTTTCAAGCGATGAAAGCCATTTTTGCTGCAAAATTGTGGTATTTTCCCTCTTTTTGATATATAAATGTTGTACAACCTTTTATAAGAATGTCAGATATTTTTGCATGCTTGAAGTTCAAATTTAATCATGTTCTTTTCAAAGTTGTACAAAATTTGCTATGCATTTGTGAATTTGCTAGTAATTAATTAATGCGATAAAGATGCTTTGCCATCCGAACTATGTGTGTTTTTATACTTTGCTAACTAAACATTTTTCGTGACATTTTACTATCTGGATTATACTTTTTCTTTCACCTTTCCATACAAGAACTAGTTTTTGTCAAATATTTCATGGTATTCCATTACAAGGGTGGTCGGAGTTTTTTCTAAGGGTATTTTTTATCACTTCATTAAAACATAACTTATTTAAACTTGAATTATCACATGATATGTGCCTAAAAGCACATTGAAGAAAATTTGTTGCATTTTGCAATTTAACAGGGCTACACAAAGGAGATGACTATTATATCCAAAAATTAGAAGATTTGACTATAATACCTGCAAAAGAGGGCTTCTGGCATTGATGCGACGAAGGTTTTTTATAATATTCCACCAAAATTTGTTCGTATGTGGCGATAAAGAAAAGCAAAAAGTGTAGTTTTGGATAGTAAAGTGTCACAGAAAAAAATGCTCAGTCAGCAAAGTGTAAAATCACGTATAGTTCATATGACAATCTATTTCTATCCCTTAATTAATTATGTAATAATCTTTCACTTCTTGATTTAAATGTCGAATCTTTTAATTCATGCATTTAATCGTTGAATGTATGATTTGGCGGATGGATGGAGATGAACATGAGCCTTTGAATTTGATTCCACAAATTCAATATTGATTGAAGGAGCTGTAATTAAATGGGGCTTGCAAACCTCTTGCTCTTCATTTTTTTACCATATAAATGTTATTCTTATTACTGTAATGAGAGTAGAACATTTAGGTAGTAACAGTTTTCTTGTCTTGTAAAATATTGGGCATTGCAAGGAGGGTAAGGAACAAGATGGAGGACCTGAAGGCTTGACGCCCCATGTATGCATGGGATGTGTACATGTAATAGATCGGATATTAAGTCAAGATGAATAAAATTAAACGAGGTTTAATAATCCATGCCTTCCATCGATAGGTGTGTGATATGGGATGCTACCATGATTATGTGCAGCCTGACAAGTTGTGGTACACAATTTTTTGGGAAACTATTATCATTGCCTTAGCATGAGATGCACTTTAATGTGACTTGGCTATGACATCGTCTCATGAGTCGTGAAATGTTCATAGTTAAGTGCTCAATTAAAGAAGGGTTGGCAGGTGTGATTAATGCCTAGCAGTATAGACGAGTCATGGGTCTATATGAAAAGTGTGGTAAAACGTATTAGCGGTTGCATAGAGATGCAATTGATAAAAGTTACCTACCTTAGGGTTATAAGTGGGTATCTCATAAGTTGTGGCTCCATGAGTAACGTTTTTGGACCTTAATTCTCATTAGGAGATATCATTTCTCGAACTTCTTTTGAGGGTAAGAAATTTAAAGAAATAGTGGGGGAAGTGAAGCTTGAAAGACCATGATCAGATTTTTAATATCAATCAATCAAATGCTTTATTCTCTTCCTCGCTTTTGTAGAAATTTGAAATCGGCAAAATGGCTAAAAATTCACTAAGCATCATTTTGGAAATCAACAAGTTAATCGGATCGAACTACTACGATTGGCTAAGAAAGCTCAAAATTGTTCTTGACTCTAACAAGCAAACTTATGCCACAACTCAAAGCCCCCCTGATACCCTAATGCACGATGTTGATCAGGAGACACAACATGAAGCGTTCACAAAATCGGTTGAGGATGACTTCCGAACCCATTGTCTCATGATGGCATCAATGACCAATGAACTCCAGAAGTCCTACGAGCACATGAAACATGCCTCGGATATTCAATTGCACCTGCAAAAGTTTCATGCTGTGCGAACTAGGTTCGGGTGGTTCATGTTGTTGGAGGAACTTTTTATAGCAAGGATATGGTCGAGCAGTCTGGTGTCCACGACTACGTTCTAAAGATGATTGGCCATATTGAGAAGCTCTCTAACTTGGATGTGATTTGTGAAGTCCACATGGATTTGTTCCTCCAATCCTTACCAAGTTTATTTCACCCATTCATTTCAATATGTGCAAGTAAGAGGCCACGATTAACGAAATAGTCGATATGTTGGTCTTGGTGGATGAGACAATGAAAATGGAAAAGACTCTAACGATTGTGTCGGAAAATGAGGTCAAGAGCGGAATAATTAAAATAAATTATTTTTGTACGATAGAGACCTAGAAGTTCAAGATATCGTTGGAAGTTCCAAAGAGTAAAACGGAGTAAATAATAAAAAAAAGCACACAAAGATTTATAGTGGTTTGGCAAGCCTACATCTACTATCTAAGCTCTTCACTTAGGATTTTAATATGCAAATTCCTCCGATAATTCCAAAGAGAATTAGTACAAATAAGTTCAATAAAATAAACAAGCAAGCTAAACAAACTGCAACTACACTAAACAAACCGATACAGCAGAGGAGGAAGAATATTCCAGAATTTCTAACACACAGGATTGTGCGGTTGCGGTAGTTCTAGCCACTAGAAAACAGCACGCCACTTTCTTTTCTCCAACAATGGCACCTCAAGAAATAGTGAGTATTATTCTTGCAGGAAGTTCCAACAGTAACTTTCCATAGATAGACCACCATAATAGTAACTGATCATGTTGGAATAACATTCTTCTAGGCAGGGAAATTTTTTTAGCCTTCATTAATGGCTCCAAAATATACTTACCATGAGAGAGAATCCAACAATATCTTGTCAAAGTAATATAGTAGATTTAATATGGGAACAAATCATGATTTTCTTTAAACAAGGAAACAAATATTTCAAACTAGTTGTCATCCATCAAGACACATAATTGAAGAGTCCTAACAATCTCCTCCTTTTTGTTGATGCCAATTATTTTAATTAACGACTCCCCCCGATTTATGTACTAGATGCAAAGAAAGAAAATCAAGCTGCAAATGGACATCAAAGTGTGGAAATTTTAGAGAGGGAAAATTAGTAAGCAAGAACTAATCAAGCTTTCGTTGAACTTGAGAGCAATTATTTAATTCTAGCATGGAAATTCCAGAGTGGACAGTCAATGTAAACGGGAATCAAAATCTAATCAAGCTCCCCCTGAATATATGAACATCTATCAAGTATTCTTTACAATTATTCAACTAGGTTCAAAACATATTTAGTTTTACCAATTTAAGGAGTTAAATTGAACTAACTGAATTGAAAAGGTTAAGCTAACTGGTTGAAGACTGCATCTAATTTTTGGAGAGAAGAATTAAATAGAGGAGTCTGTTAAATTATTTAGAAATATTTAATTAACCAATCAAAGTGGAGATTTTTAATTGGTGGAATTAAAATTCAACACAGGGTGTGAGTCAGCACAAAAGTATTCCAATTACGTGAAGGAAGAATCTAGAGCATGGCTCGTGTGACTAGATGCTTCCATCACACATTACAAATAGCTCCCCTAGGACCACTTCGCCAGTTGCGCTCACCCTCATACTTTTGTGTGACAAAAGCTCCCTCCAAAATTCTCTCATCTCTCCTCCAAGCAACCACCTCTCTTTTCTCTCTTCAAGTCTTCTTCCACCTCTCCCATTCTAGCTTGAGTTGAAGGTTCAAGTGTGTTCCAAGGTATGTGGACAACATTTCCAGGTATCACAATTGGAGCACTAAATGTGTGAATTAAGAGTTGGCGATTTGAAGATAATTGCTCAACTCAGGTGGCGGTTTTTGGAGGCAAAAGTTGCTGCTGGACAGCTATTCTTTGGGCAGCAATTGCTAGTGTTTTTGTTACATTTTCAGGCCATTTTAGAGGTTGTGGTTGGTGGCAAAAAGGAAGGTTTCAAGAGGAGACCAATTGGATCACTTGGAGGAAGAAGATTGGATCTTCTATTGCTTGTTTGAAAAAGTTCAATCATGGTAATTTTTCTTATTCCCTGAATCCCTTTTAATTAGCATAAGTAGAGTCTTGGAGTGTTGGTAAATCAAATTATTTTCAATGATTGAACAGATTTTGAATTCCATTGTGCTTAGATCATTATATTTGCCATAGCTTTCAAGTGGTACCAGAGCCACGTTATGCCTTCATTTTAGATTCATTAAAAGTTGATTCATGTTATGAATAATTTATGGCTTCTCAATCCTAATTCAATTAATGGATTGGAGATTTTGCGGTCCTTGCATGCGGCTCTTGATTACATCAATGGAATCCTATCATTTTTGCCAAACGTGATTTAGTGTTGGGTTTGATATGAATTCAATTCCGTGTTATTGCTAGATTGTAATTTAGCATATTTACATTCAATAGGAGTAGATCTATTTGTGATTTAGTGTGTTTAGGTTTAATAGGATTGCGTCTACTTGAAATTAGCACTTTGTTGAATGGTGGTTCAACTTGATTTTTGGTTTTCGAGCATGTTGAAAGGTTTAATTCGATTTTAAAATTGTTTAAAATCTGAAAATTATCAAAATAAATAAATATGGGTGAAACTTGATTTTGGAGGCGTCTAAACACAATTGGTGCGAGTTGTCCTTGTTAGTGCACGTTTGAACATTGCGGTGCGTGCTACAAAGGCCGTTGAGCGCATCGCATGCATGCTCTGGCACTAGCCAACGCCTGGGCGCGCGGGCTGGTGAGCGTGCTGTGGGCGCTTGCTTAATGCTTGGGCGGCCAGTTGCACACCTGTGCGGGCCTGCTGCATGCAATGTGCATTTTTTCTTCTTCTTTTTTTTTTCAAGCGATGAAAGCCATTTTTGCTGCAAAATTGTGGTATTTTCCCTCTTTTTGATATATAAATGTTGTACAACCTTTTATAAGAATGTCAGATATTTTTGCATGCTTGAAGTTCAAATTTAATCATGTTCTTTTCAAAGTTGTACAAAATTTGCTATGCATTTGTGAATTTGCTAGTAATTAATTAATGCGATAAAGATGCTTTGCCATCCGAACTATGTGTGTTTTTATACTTTGCTAACTAAACATTTTTCGTGACATTTTACTATCTGGATTATACTTTTTCTTTCACCTTTCCATACAAGAACTAGTTTTTGTCAAATATTTCATGGTATTCCATTACAAGGGTGGTCGGAGTTTTTTCTAAGGGTATTTTTTATCACTTCATTAAAACATAACTTATTTAAACTTGAATTATCACATGATATGTGCCTAAAAGCACATTGAAGAAAATTTGTTGCATTTTGCAATTTAACAGGGCTACACAAAGGAGATGACTATTATATCCAAAAATTAGAAGATTTGACTATAATACCTGCAAAAGAGGGCTTCTGGCATTGATGCGACGAAGGTTTTTTATAATATTCCACCAAAATTTGTTCGTATGTGGCGATAAAGAAAAGCAAAAAGTGTAGTTTTGGATAGTAAAGTGTCACAGAAAAAAATGCTCAGTCAGCAAAGTGTAAAATCACGTATAGTTCATATGACAATCTATTTCTATCCCTTAATTAATTATGTAATAATCTTTCACTTCTTGATTTAAATGTCGAATCTTTTAATTCATGCATTTAATCGTTGAATGTATGATTTGGCGGATGGATGGAGATGAACATGAGCCTTTGAATTTGATTCCACAAATTCAATATTGATTGAAGGAGCTGTAATTAAATGGGGCTTGCAAACCTCTTGCTCTTCATTTTTTTACCATATAAATGTTATTCTTATTATTGTAATGAGAGTAGAACATTTAGGTAGTAAGAGTTTTCTTCTCTTGTAAAATATTGGACATTGCAAGGAGGGTAAGGAACAAGATGGAGGACCTGAAGGCTTGACGCCCCATGTATGCATTGGATGTGTACATGTAATAGATCGGATATTAAGTCAAGATGAATAAAATTAAACGAGGTTTAATAATCCATGCCTTCCATCGATAGGTGTGTGATATGGGATGCTACCATGATTATGTGCAGCCTGACAAGTTGTGGTACACAATTTTTTGGGAAACTATTATCATTGCCTTAGCATGAGATGCACTTTAATGTGACTTGGCTATGACATCGTCTCATGAGTCGTGAAATGTTCATAGTTAAGTGCTTAATTAAAGAAGGGTTGGCAGGTGTGATTAATGCCTAGCAATATAGACGAGTCATGGGTCTATATGAAAAGTGTGGTAAAACGTATTAGCGGTTGCATAGAGATGCAATTGATAAAAGTTACCTACCTTAGGGTTATAAGTGGGTATCTCATAAGTTGTGGCTCCATGAGTAATGTTTTTGGACCTTAATTCTCATTAGGAGATTTCATTTCTCGAACTTCTTTTGAGGGTAAGAAATTTAAAGAAATAGTGGGGGAAGTGAAGCTTGAAAGACCATGATCAGATTTTTAATATCAATCAATCAAATGCTTTATTCTCTTCCTCGCTTTTGTAGAAATTTGAAATCGGCAAAATGGCTAAAAATTCACTAAGCATCATTTTGGAAATTAACAAGTTAATCGGATCGAACTACTACGATTGGCTAAGAAAGCTCAAAATTGTTCTTGACTCTAACAAGCAAACTTATGCCACAACTCAAAGCCCCCCTGATACCCTAATGCACGATGTTGATCAGGAGACACAACATGAAGCGTTCACAAAATCGGTTGAGGATGACTTCCGAACCCATTGTCTCAGTGTGTATATTAATAAAACAAGTAAGCTTCCCAAATTAATTGGTTTTTACTACATTTAATTGCAGTGAAAAATAATTTAAGTATTTACTGCAATTTTCAAAGTGTGGCAATTAACTACTATATACCACACTTTTTTTTATTGTAGTAAAAGATAGTGGTGTATTTGATAGCTTTTACCACACATTAAATTTGTAGTAATTGAAGATAATTTCGTAGCAAAAGTCAATTACCACGATTAAAAAAGTGTAGCAAAGCTTTTACCTCGCTCGCAATGCCTACGGCTAGAAAAGTGTAGCACAAGTGTAGTTAATAACTTTTTACTACACTTAATAACTATATACTACACATAATTTGCCATAGTAAAAAGTATATTTTTTTGTAGTGCCCCTAGGACACCTGATCTTAGAAACCCAAATAATTGGGAATAAGAATAAAAAAAATTGAATAAATACTAGCAGGAATTAGTACCTTGAAAAAACCTATCCAATTTCTTGATGCAACAAGCAAAGTTGTGGTTTTTCTTGAGAGAAAAATGCAGAAAATAATTCAAATTCATCAAAATCTTCCATACACATTTTAAGAGAGTATTTACACTCTCCTTGCTAGCCCTAATTAAAATAAGAAATAAACTAAGCCTACAGATAATAATCCAAGCCCAAATCCAATTAGATATAAGAATTTGACTCGGCCACAGCTTCTTCTTTTCTCAATGAGTCCCGCATGTTTGGGACTTGTTTTGGCCTTCTCGGGCCTTTTCAAACCTTATACACCAAGCATAAGGTGATGGGCTGTCCAACTTCATTCTTTTGGCTTCTTGACATGTTCTTCTCATTCTTAGCCCATTCTTGATGCAACTTTTCAACAAATGACTTAGCCAAATTTTCAAAGCCATCTTTCAGCCTCTTTTCTTTTGCTCTTGTGATAGGTCCCATTGGTAGGTTGCAATCTCCATTTTTCCCTCCAATGCCAAAATAACCATCTTGCCCTACAGTGCCTCTAGTGCTTATATCAATACATTTATGTAATAGATAGATTTAATCAACCCAGTTAAAATCAACTAAGTAGTGCACTAGTTGGTTAAGGCTCATGGTCATCCCATCCTAGGAGCACACTAGGTGCATTTACTTATTTATGCTTTCCATATCCTAATGACATATGAGATGCATGGTTAGGATATAGAAAACCTAAATAAGAAGATAAAATTGATGAGATCTTTGCAAGCAAGAAAAACCCTCCACTTAGAGGAGTCTAACTGTTTTCAAATATTAAGTCAAAATGTGTGATGGCACAAAAAATGTGGGTCACATTTATGGTGGAAAGCTGTGATCATATACTTAGCATATGATGCACCTTTGATCATTATCTTCCAATGCATTGGCACACGACACGTGGGATAACATAGTGTGGTTTCGAATCAAAGTTTGATTGGTAGGTCCGATTGAACACCTAGTAGTGTAGATGGCACACGGCACATGGGTCTACATGAAAAATGCGGCAAAATATATCAAGGGTTCCATAGAGATGCGATTAGCAAAAGTTGCTTACCTTTTGATTGTTTGTGGATGGCACACACGTGGGTCCACTACAATTCCTTAGGGCCTTGATTCTCACTAGGAAATGAGATTTCTCGAATTCTTTATGGGGGTGAGGAATTTGATAAAATAGTGGGAGAAAAACATGCTTGAAAGTCCATAAACATGTTTTCAATATCAATATTCAATCACATGCTTATACTCTCTTTTTTCCCTTTATACATTTTTGAAATCTCAAATCAAATGGCTAGAATCCACTCAACATTATTTTGAAACCAACAAACTCACCGGGCCTAACTCCCGAGATTGGCGTAGAAACCTCAAAATTATTTATTCTTCATTCCGATAGGAGAACATATGTGCTTAATCAAAGTCTGTCGTGAAGCGTTCATGAAGTTTGTTGATGATGAGCTACAAAAGATGCCTCATGTTAGCTTCTATGTCCAATGAGCTCCAAAAGTCTCATGAGCACTTGAAAATCGCTCACGAGATTCACTTGCACCTACAAGAGTTGTATGGTGTGCAAACTGGACATGAAAGGTTCTCATTGTCTAAGGAGCTCTTTAGGACTGGAATGAATGAGGGCTCAAGTGTCCATGACCATGGCCTAAAGATGATCGGTCTCATTGAGAAGCTTGGTCAATTGGACATAGTCATGGACAATGAGCTCTATGTGGATTTAATCCTTGAATTATTGCCTAGCTCATTTGACCAATTCATTATGATCTTCAACATGAAGAAGCAAGAAGTAACAATTAATAAGTTGGTCAATATGTTGATGACCATCAAGGCGACAATGAAGAAAGACAAGCCTCTTATGCTTGCTTCCTGCTCCACATATAAGGACCCTAAGGGTGCTAGAAAGGGAAGTCAAAGGAAGAAGGGTTCTTCCTCTAAGGGAAAGCAACCCTTGAAAGGTTCAGGGGGAATCAAGAAAAAGAAAGAGGCCAAAGCCAATGCTACTTGTTTCTACTGTGGCGAAAAAGGCCATTGGAAAAGGAATTGCTAGGAGTACCTTGGCACCCTTAGGAAGGGTATGTACTTTATTGAAGTGCACTTTGTGACAAATTCTTCCTCCTGGGTATTTTGATACTGCATGTGGTTCTCACCTTTGTAATTTGTTATAGGGGATGGAAAGAAGAAAGAGTCTCAATGATGGGGATATGATCCTATGCTTAGCAATAGAGCAAAAGTTGCAGCCACAGTCGAAGGCATCATCAAGTTAGACTTGAGGAACTCCTACATTGTACTTGATCCTTGCTACTATGTACCCAATCTTGTTAAGAATATTATTTCTATTCCAGTTTTGAATAATGACGGATATGATTTTTCTATATCTAATGGGAATTTGAAGTCATTAAAGAATAGTTTTTTTAATTGCGCAAGGTACATTAAACAATGAATTGTACATTTTGGATTCTCAACCATCATTATTGCACATTCAACAAAGTAAAAGAGAATTAGATAACCAAGAAGATGCCATCTTGTGGCATGCAAGACTTAGACATATTTTCAAAAATAGAATGAACAAGATAGAAGCTCTCAAAGCACTAAATGTTAGTGGCAATGAGGATCTCCCTATTTGTGAGTCTTGTTTAAAGGGAAAAATGACCGAAACTCCTTTTGTAGGACAAACAAAGCAACCACAAGTCCTTTGGATTTATCCATACGGATGTTTGTGGACTACTAAGAGTTAGTGCGAGAGGAGGCTATTCATACTATTATCACCTTCATTGATGATCATACTCAGTTTGAACATGCGTATCTTATGAAGTAAAAGTCCGAGGCCTTTGAAAAGTTCATATAGGAACGAAGTAGAAAAGCAAAAGGGACTAAGTATTAAGGCTCTTCAATTGGATCGAGGGGGAGAATACTTGAGTATAGAATTCTAGGATTATCTAAAGGAGAATGGGATTTTCTCTCAATGGACTTCACCTGGCACATCCCAACACAATGGAACAGCCAAAAGGAGAAACCGTACCTTTAGGACATTGTACATTCCATGATGAGATTTTTCAATGTGCCTATATCCTTTTGGGGATATGCCTTAATATCGGCAGTGAGGCTACTAAATGTAGTACCCTCAAAGTTAGTGCCAAAAACACAGCATGAGATGTGATTTGGCAAAGCACCTTCTTACTCTTTTATAAGAGTTTAGGGGTCTCCCACTTACATCAAGCAGCTAGTGGGAGACAAGTTGGATGCAAGATCCACCTTGTGTAAGTTTGTGGGATACCCAAAAAGTCTTTGGGTTATTATTTCTATGATCCCTCAGAATAAAAGGTGTTTGTTTGATATGAGCACTGGAGCCACTGCAGGGCCAAAAGAATGAAGTTGGACAGCCCATCATCACCTTATGATTGGTGTATAAGGCTTGAAAAGGCCCACGAAGGCCAAAATAAGTCCCAAACATGTGGGACTCACTGAGAAAAGAAGAAGCTGTGATCAAGTCAAATCTTATTTCTAATTGGATTTGGGCTTGGATTATTATCCATAGGCTTAGTTTGTATCTTATTTTAATTAGCGCTTGCAAGGAGAGTATAAATACTCTCTTAAAAACGTGTATGACAGATTTTGAATATGATACCTTTATAGGATGTTACTTGTGATGATGATAATTTTGAATATGCTGTTTATGGTGAATCTTTTGTTGCTAGGTGTGCATTGAACTTGAATGTTAAGGAGGAGAGCTTAGAACAAAGAGAAAATATATTTCACATCAGATGTTTGATAGGTGGGAACGTGTGTAGCTTAATAATTGATGGGGATAGTTGTGCTAATGTGGCTAGTACCACTTTAGTTGAGAAATTGGGGCTGAAGTGTGATAAACACCCTAATCCATAAAGGGCCATATGTTGTTGGGTAGGCCATGACAATTTGATAGGCGTGTAATACATGATGGGTACAAGAATAAAGTCATTCTTGCACCTTTATCACCCAAGGAAGTTTACCTTGACCAGAATAAACTTCAACAATCTTCTTCTGGGAGTTCGGGTAGTGAGGTTAAAAAAAATAATGAGAGAAAAGAATAAAGATAAAAGCCCAATGGTGAGTGATTGCATAGGTGCAAACAAGAAAGAGGGATTTGCAGGAGAGAAAAGAATGAGAAAGTTGAAGCAAGTGAAAAGAAAGAGTTAGTGAAGAGTGAAACAGTTGAGAAAAAACAATGCTTCTATGCAAAAGAGAGAGATTTAAAGAATGCTTTTCTAGGCAAGAGAGCTTTGATAGTGATTAGGTATAGGGAGGTTTTATTATCTGAAACTGACCTTAGCCCCGATTTACCTAGTGTTTTTGTCCATAGGTTTACCACCATTGAGAGGAATTGAGCATCAAATTGGCTTTGTACTTGTATCTCAAATTCCTAATCGACCAGCCTACAAATGTAATCCTGAGGAGATAAAGGAGCTTCAAAGGCAAGTAGAGGAGTTGCTAGCAAAAGGACATGTGAGGGAGAGCATGAGTCCGTGTGCTGTACCTGTGCTATTGGTTCCAAAGAAGGATGAAACTTGGCGGATGTATGTGGATAGTAGAGCAATCAACAAAATTATAGTTAAGTATCGCTATCCTGTCCCTAGGTTGGATGATATGCTTGAAAAATTACATGGTGCATGCATTTTCACTAAGATTGATTTTAAAAGCAGTTATCTTCAAATTAGGATGAAACTTGGAGATGAGTGGAAAACTGCATTTAAAACAAAATATGGCCTATATGAATGGTTGGTTATGCCATTTGGCTTGAATAATGCACCTAGTACTTTCATGAGATTAATGAACTATGTATTGCGTGATTTTTTGGGTAAATTTGTTGTTTTTTATTTTGATGATATCTTGATATACAACAAATGCTTCGATGGTCATACAATGCATGTTCGGGCTGTTTTGACTCTTCTTAGGAAGGAGAAGTTGTACGCGAACCTTAAGAAATGTACTTTTTGCATTGATAGACTTGTATTTCTTGGGTTTGTTGTGAGTACACATGGCATTGAGGTGGATGAGGAGAAGATGAAGGCTATTAAAGAATGGCCAACTCCTAAGACAGTTAGTGAAGTTAGGAGTTCTCATGGATTAGTTAGCTTTTATAGGAGGTTTGTGCATGATTTTTCTACTATAGCTGCTCCATTGACTGAGATTATTAAGAACGAAGTTGTGTTTAGATGGGGAAAGGAACAAGAACATACATTCAATACATTGAAAGATAAATTGTGTTATGCTCCTATTCTTTTTTTTACCTGATTTGAATAAGACTTTTGAGATTGAGTGTGATGCATCTGGGATTGGGATTGGCATTGGTGCTGTTTTAATGCAAGAAAAAAGTCCCATTGCATACTTTAGTGAGAAATTGAGTGGTGCTCAGCTTAGATATTCCACTTATGATAAGGAATTATATGCCTTAGTTTGTACATTGGATGTTTGGCAACATTAATTGTTTCCTAAAGAATTTGTTATACATACTGATCATGAATCTTTGAAACATTTAAAGGGCCAACGGAAATTGAATAAAAGGCATGCTAAGTGGGTAGAATTTATTGAGGTTTTTCCATATGTTATTTGCTATAAGTAGGAAAAGGAAAACATTGTTGCTGATGTGTTGTCAAGGACATATGCTTTGATCGCTACACTTACATCTAACTTGTTAGGGTATGAGCAATTTAAAAATATGTATGCAACTAATGTTGACTTTGCTGATTTGTATATTACATGTGAGCGTGGTGCATTTAATAAATTCTATAGACATGAAGGTTTTCTGTTTCATGGCAATAAAATTTATGTCCCTGTTTGTTCTGTGTATGAGTTGCTAGTTAGGGAATCACATAGTGGTGGATTGATGGGTCATTTTGGTGTGCATAAGACTTTAGATGTTTTGAGTGAGCATTTTCTATTGGCCTAGTATGAGAAAAGATGTTAAGAAAGTGTGTTCTAAATGTATTGCATGTAGACGGGCTAAATCTAAGATATGCCTCATGGATTATATACACCCTTACATATATGGGTTGATATTTCTATGGATTTTGATATAAGCACTAGAGGCAATACAGGGCAAGATGGTTATTTGGGCATTGGAGGGCAAAATGGAGATTGCAACCTGCCAATGGGACCTATGACAAGAGTAAAAACAAAGAGGCTGAAAGATGGCTTTGCAAATTTGGCTAACTCATTTGTTGAAGAGATGCATCAAAAATGGGCTAAGAAAGAGAAAAACATGTCAAAAAGCCAAAAGAATGAAGTTGGACAGCCCATCACCTTATGTTTGGTGTATAAGGCTTGAAAAGGCCCAAGAAGGCCACAATATGTCCCAAACGTGTGGGACTCACTGAGAAAAGAAGAAGCTGTGACCAAATCAAACTCTTATTTCTAATTGGATTTAGGCTTGGTTATTATCTGTAGGCTTAGTTTATATCTTATTTTAATTAAGGCTTGCAAGGAGAGTATAAATACTCTCTTAAAAATGTGTATGGCAGATTTGATGAATTTTGAATTATTTTCTGCATTTTTCTCTCAAGAAAAACCACAACTTTGCTTGTTGCATCAAGAAATTGAATAGGTTCTTTCAAGGTACTAATTCCTGCTAGTATTTATTCAATTTTCTGATTCTTATTCCCAATTATTTGCGTTTCTAAGATCAAGTATTTTAGGGCTACAATAGGGAGAGTTTTTATTCTAGGGTTCATTCAATATCAATTTGTGTGTTTGGAGTTTCGGGATCAATATATCCTTGGGGTTTCGCATCAATTTTTGTGCTCGGTTTGCCTAGAACTAGGAAGGATAGAGATAGTATATTTGTTGTGGTTGATAGATTCAGCAAGATAGCACACTTTATTGCTTGTCATAAAGCTGATGATGCTACTAACATTGCTGATTTGTTCTTTAGAGATATTGTCAGATTGCATGGTGTCCTTAGATCTATTGTTTCTGATAGGGATGTTAAGTTCTTAAGCCCCTTTTGGAAGGTTTTGTGGAGTAAGTTAGGTGGTACTAAACTTTTGTATTCTACTACTTGTCATCCACAAATTGATGGACAAACTGAAGTGATAAGTAGAACTTTGGGTACCTTGTTGTGTGCTATTGTAGGAAAGAATTTGAAAACTTGGGAGGATTGTTTGCCTTTAATTGAATTTGCTTTCTATAGGTTTTTCACCTTTTGAAATTGTATATGGTTTTAATCCTTTGACTGTTTTGGATTTGACTTCTTTGCCTTTGAGTGATACTGCTAGTTTAGATGGTGAAAGCAAGGCATATGAGATGATTGAAAAGAGAAACAGATTGACTGCCCAAAGAGTGAATAAGGGACGGAAGCAGGTGATATTTGAATCTGGTGACTAGGTTTGGGTTCATTTGACAAAGGAAGGTTTCCTAATCAAAGAAAATCCAAGCTTGATGCTAGAGGAGATGGTCCATTCCAAGTGCTAGAAAAAAATAATGATAACGCTTACAAGATTGACATTCCAAGTGAGTATAAAGTTTCTAATCTTTCTCCTTTTGATATGGATTTAGATTGGAGGATGAATCTTTCAGAGGAGGGAGGGACTGATATGAGCACTGGAGGCACTATAGGGCAAGATGGTTATTTCGGCATTGGAGAGAAAAATGGAGATTGCAACCTGCCAATGGGATCTATCACAAGAGCAAAAGCAAAGAGGCTAAAAGATGGTTTTGCAAATTTGGCCAAGTCATTTGTTGAAGAGATGCATCAAGAATGGGCTAAGAAATAGAAGATCACATCAAGACACCAAAAGAATGAAGTTGGACAACCCATCACCTTATGCTTGATGTATAAGGCTTGAAAAGGCCCAAGAAGGCCAAAGTAAGTCCCAAACATCGACTCCCTGAGAAAAGAAGAAGTTGTGACCAAGTCAAACTATTATTTCTAATTAGATTTGTGCTTGGATTATTATTCGTAGGCTTAGTTTTGGAGGAATTAATTTTGGAGGGAAATTCAAATGAAGAAGTTCATTTGAGGTGCATTTAGAATTAATTTGGATAATATTTCATGAGATGAAAGGAAGACTTTAAATGCAAGTGAAATTCACATTTCACATTCAAGTGGCCTTGCTTAGTTGGCACCCTACCTCATGGGAGATGCGATGCCAACTTGCATCACACCTCTTCAACTATAAATAGAGGAGTGGCCGGACATGCACATATTCATGCTAGATTCTCTTTTTCCCTCCAAAAGTGTGATCCACTCATGTGGTGAAGTTTCACACACTTTCCTCACCTTTTCCACCAAAAATTGGCCTACATCTCTTCTTCATCCTTTGGTGATCCAGCTGACTAAAGGTTGATTGGAGCTTGCCTTAGGTGTGTGGATCATTTTATTAGAGGCTTTACAATTGGAAAGCTTTGCTCTTGAAGATCCACCGTGGTGCAAACATTTTGGAGGCAATTTTGGTGCACTTACTGATTATTTTTTTTTTGTGAAATTAGTACTGGAGATCCTCAAGAATGTTGAAGAGTTGCTGTCCAAATTTCAACCAAATCGGAGGTAATTTGCTAGGGCAAACATTGTCAATTCTCTATTGCACTAGGAAGAGATAGTTTTGAAGAATTCAACATTGTCATCCTTCCTACCTTGGATTTTAAGCGGTCAAGGTAATTTTTTTTGCAACAAAATCCATTTTAAGAGCATGATTTGATCCTTGGATTAGGTGTAGCTGAGTTTTATTTAGTTATTTTTCTTTATAACTTGGATACTTGTACTACACTTTACTTCAACTTGATCACATATATGATGGTGATCGTGAAACAAGTATCAATGGTCATGATTTTAAAATATTCCAAGTCATAGAATCTTATGAGATGGGGCATCTAAGATTTGGATAGACTTACACTAACAATACATATTCCAAGGGATTGGATATTGCTCCATTTCATAGGCAATCTATCTGAGATATTGATGCATGTTAGTGGATGCTTGCTAGAGAACATGTGTTGTTCACTGAAGACCCACCTGGAGAATTCACTAGATAGCTGTAGTGGCACATCGGCATTGGCAAGTTCTCAAGCCTAAAATAGTGCATATAATTAGTCCTTGGACAAGAGGATGCATGCTAACCTTGTGTTTAGGTCCTTATGCTTTGACTTTTCCCCAACCACGTAACAGGTCATACAGGGTTGAGATTGGGCACGAGCTACTTAAGCATAGAGGATTGTGAGATCCAAGATGGGATCTATCTCCTCATTGTTGTGAAGAATGAGTGCATCTCCTATGTATTCCATAACGATCAATTATAAGAAATCCTTGCGCAAAGTAGTATGACAATTTGGAAAAGTTGTTTTCTAAAGATGAGATCATAAAGGAGAATCAAACAATGGATATAGAGACATAGTAATTGAGGCTATTAAGGAGCTGAAAAATATCTTGTCCTAGGCCTCTTTCTGGAGATAGGAGACAGAAGGACCGTATTTGCATGGTAAGCATAAGCTATAATGGTTCATCAAGATATAATTTATTCATCCAATTAGTTTTGGAGAGAGAAATAATGATTGACTAATTTAATTGGTCATTTTGGCTTGATTAGTTTAATACTTAAATTAATCAAAATAAATTAAGGAGTTAAATTAGGCTAATTAAAGGTGTTAATTTAATTGGTTCCATATAACAATTAACTAGTTAAGTTTAACTTAAGGAGTTAACACTAATTAACTTAAAGAGTAAATTTAGTTAAATTGAGAATCTGAATTTTGGAGGAAAATCAAATGGAATAGTCCATTTGAATTTTAAGTTAATTAGCATTTCATTTCATGAGCTGAAATGCAAATGTTAATTAAATGTAAATACACATGAAATGCAAATGCATGCACAAGTTGGCAAGTTGACCAACATGCGTGGAAGGTGTGATGGAAGCATCCAAGAGCTTCCATTCCCTCTATAAATAGGACATGTGGCCGGCCACTTGGTGTTGTTGGCTGTCATGATTCCAAGTGTATGAACCCGATTTGTCTTCTATAGGAAAGTAAAGCATCTAAAATGTGAATCCAACTTCAACCTATTATTATTTTTCAAATGCACATACCATTGTAAGTAAGAATTACAAAATTCTATTTATCTTAAGATATTAATACATTTTGGCTGGTCCTATTTGAAACATGACATGATAACAAAGCCAATCTTTACTGAATATAAAACATAGGGTGGACCACCATCTCCTGTATAATCAAAGCCAGCAAAAGATCTATTCTAATATTTACATATTTGATCCCTATATTGTGCCAAAGTCCTTGCCCTGCCCCTCGCCTTTCATTCCTAAAGGAATTGAAATAGATAAAGACATAAGTTGCAAATACAACTTAGTGAGGCTGGTGTCTGTGTGCATATGTTTTCCAACCTGAATACTAGTTGGCTTATCATTATATTATGCATGCAATGACAAGTACAATAGTGAATTAATCATTTAACAAGGTAGGATACAGCTAAAGATTGTTGATGCCGTCACCCTTATCTCGCCAACCATGTTTAATCAATCACTCCAGACAAGGCACGACCTTGCCATCGGTAGACATGCCTGGGATCATGACAACTCCAGTCATGCATTTACAGGGAATAGGCCATGAGGCACACATCCTACTTGACAAGCCCAATGCTGCCCAAATAGTTTGTGCCACTCTCATGCCGAATGGGCTCAATTACCACAACTTCATAGCATGGTGCGATAAACGTAATATCAAAGTCACACAGTTGAGGTGAGATAAAGAACTACACCTTATGAGATGGACTAGCATGTTCATGTCAATGCACCTTCCAATTATCTAAACATACCATATTGTGTGCAGAATGACATAATGATCAACAAAAGATAATGATGTGAATGTGCTTTTCTTCTCTCTCTCTCTTTCTCTTTTTTCTCATTTCCATAATAATCATTTTGCATTCATCTTGATGGGAATAATTATCTTATTTCTTTAGGTTATGGCATTCATCGTGCTTTCCCAAGTGCGGTGTTTCAAGATAAGGCAAACCGTTGTGCGAGTTGCCTACCCAAAATAAATTCTAAAATTTAATGTAGAGTTCAACCAATATACTTTAGTTAGTGAAATCTATGTACTAAGGGAAAGATGTAATGAATCCTAAAGCATAATGAATGTCCAAGCCTTAAGATTATTTCTTCAACTATATCCTCCCTTAACTCTTTTCCATCCCATTTTACATTCCACTTCCTAAATCTCTTTTATTATTTTGTTTCTATACTTCTTCCGTATAATTCAGAGTTCTATAAATATGAAACATATTCAACAATATGATATTTTGGTTCTTATTTACATATGTAAATCTAACTCTCATCTTCAACCAACTAAAATTTTCTAATCAAGTACTTCTTCAATTTTTCCTCTATAGTTCTTCCTACAAATCATTTAGTAACAAATTTTATCAACTAACATTGTGTGGTGATTAGGTTTAATACAGCCATAATACTTCTACCTTGATACCAATTCCAAAGTCCAAAGGTTAACTATAGAAATATGATTTTCTTAATTTAATTCTAAACCATCTAGCCTTGAATTAATTCCCTCTATTTTTGAACCTACTTAACATTTGCAGCCATAATTTTCAGAAAAATAAGGCCTATATAAGTTCAAACCTCATAAACCCTTCCACTTGCCAAGCTATCTTAAGTTTATGTCCAACTCTAATTGGTGTTTACCAAATTAAGCACACAAAAATCATACATGATTTAAACCATAATCTGAATATATATGCTATAATAAACACATGTGGTTCCAAGTGAACCACTTTAAATGGCTAAAGAGTGCTACTTTTTGAAAGCAAGAGTTGAGTTCTCCTTTTTCTATTCTAGCTTGCTCCTTCTCTTTTCTCTTCCCTATTTCTCTCCCTTTTTCTTTTTCTTTTTTTCTGTTTTTCCTACCCAAATGTCCCAATTTTGCTGATAATGAAGGTAGAAATACCTTTTAAGGGGTAAGGTTAGACTTGTCAAAATATGTGGTTTCACCCCAACTTGCCACCTATCATAATTAAGTTATTTAATCTTTGGTATTTATTTTTAACTCCTCAAAATGGGACAATTTTATTTGTCAAAATAAAACAGAAGGCTGAATTTTTGCTAATTAGTCCAAAGTCCTACACAAATTTTAGAATTCCCCTTTTGCCCTTCAGTTAGTTTAGATTCAAGAATCATTTATCTATCTATAGATGACAAGTTCACTCCAAATTTCTAAAATCAAGTATGCTTTTGTGAATAGTGTCATAACAAAATAAAGATAAAATAACCACAAATCTAGAGTAAGTATTAGATTTTTAAAAGAATTGGAGGTATAGTTGTATTCCTAGGTTCTTACATTGGCAATCCTTTCATTTTTCCTCCAAAAGTGTGATATAATTCATGTGTTGAATAATCACACAAAAAATTCTCTCCTGCCTCTCCCCTCCAAAACTGCCACTCCTATCACCATCTTCCTCTCTTGTTCTAGCTAAAGTGACGTTGATTGAGAGCTTGCTTAAGGTGTGTGGACTTGTTCATTAGAGGTCCAATATTTGGGGGACTTAGAATTCCTTGGTGGATCATCACTTGAGCCAATTTTGGAGGCATCGTTGGCCGATCTATTGCCATATGATTCCAGCAAATTTTGGCCAAATTTTCAAACATCTGGTGGTGTTAAGATATGCCATTTTTGCCAAATTTTGGAGCATTGAAAGAGGAGCTTTTAGATCCAACCATTGGAGCTTGTAGATCTTCATATAAAAGGGTCTTTGGGGTGATCCACTCAAATCCTTTATTTCTAATTGCAAAGGTAAATTTTCTGCCTTCAAATCCTTATTTAGAGCATGATTTTGATCCTTGGCTTGAGATGATTGGTTTTATTCTTGCCTATTCTGATTTTAATATTTGGATGCCAATCTATCTCTATCTTTCAATCTATGTTAGACATGGGGGGATGTTAGTAGGTGTCTGTTAGAGAACAAGTTCACTGAAGGCCTGCTTATAGAATACACTAGATAGTCATAGTGGCACATCAGTAATGGCAAGTTTCTCTAGCTTACAATATTGCATTAATTAGTCCTTTGACTTAAGGTTCGACAATAACCTTGTATTTGAGTCCTTGTGCTATAATTTTACTCCGACCATTGAAAGTAGGAGTAGGCTAAGGATCCATAATATAAAATCATAAAATGGCAAACTATAACCTAGCTACTCCACTCAAAGGATCTAATGATGCTTATAATAAGGATTTAGACCCAAAAAATTTACCTTGAAAGCTAAATCCCAAAGGAACACTTCAATGGAGGAATCCGCGCACAGTAGAAATATGCCAACGGTTGACCACCTTCCAAAACTCCAAAAATCCTCAAATTTAGCAGAGAACTCCACCACACACGAAGGTAGAAGCTGCCAAAATTTCATGCAAATCAGAACCTCCTAGGTCCTTCAAATCTGCCACGCAAACAGCCGAACAGCAATGGTTCACCAAGGAGCAACAAGTCCCCCAAGTATTGGACCTCTAATCTATTAGTCCACACACTCAAGAAGGGTCCTAAATCAGCCTCAAATCTGCTAGATAATGTGAGTATGAAGGTGAGGGAGTGGTGTTTGGAGAGTTATTGGAAAGGGAAAGATTTAGAGAGTGAATCTTCAACACATGAAATATCACACTTTTGGAGGGAAATGAGGGAATCAATTGGGAGACCATCACATGACCGGCGACTTGGTATTTATCAAAATAGGAAAGTGTAATGCAAGTTGGCATCACACCTCCCATGCTTGTTGGCCAACTTGCCAACTTGTATTCAACATGCATTTGCATTTAATTAGCGTCTACAATTCATCGTATGAAATGTAATGAAAATTAACTCTAATTAAATTCAAATGAACTCTTTCATTTGAATTTCCCTCCAAAATTCAAATACTCATTTTAATTAAATTAACTCTTTAATTTAATAATTGACTTAACTCCTTAAGTTAACTAACTTAACTTTTTAAGTTAATTGGTGTTAACTTAACTCCTTAAGTTAACTTGACTAATTAATTGTCACATGGTACCAATTAAATTAACTCCTTAATTTAATTGGTCTAGTTTAACTCCTTAAATTATTTTGATTAATTTAATAATTAAATTAATCAAGTCAAGATGACCAAAAATATAGTCAATCAATTTGCTCTCCAAAAACGCCTAGGTTGAATTTTCTTAACTCCTTAGAAAATTCGGCCGATCAAGTAAGAAACCACCTTTGGGCTTTTGTGTGTGACCCATTACCTTCATCCATTCATTGGACATGGGCTCACAACTTCTTGTGATATTTTGAATATTGAAATATTCACATTAGTTTAAACTCCTTTAAGCTTAACAAATATTCAAATTAATTTGAAGAGTACCCAATTCCTATAGTCGATATCTAGCAACAAGCTCATGTCTCGACGAATCATTCTAGCTCTACACTTGTCATGCAAATACGATCCCACTATCTCCTACCTCCCGAAAGAGGCCTAGGGCAAGATATTTGTTAGCTCCCCAATAGCTTCAATAACTATGTTTCCAATTCTAATGTTCGATTCCCTTTTATGACCTCATCTTTGCAAAACTCCTTTTCCAAGTTGTCATACTACTTTGCGTCAGGATTTCATGGAATCTATCATTATAGAATGCATAGGAAATGTACTCGCCCTTCACAACGATGAGGAGATGGATCCCATCTTGAATCTCACAAACCTCCATGTCTAAGTAGCCCATACCCAATCTCAACTCGGATGACCCGCTACGTGGTCGGTGAAGAGTCAAAGCATGAGGACCTAAACACAAGGTTACCATAGATCCTACGGTTAAAGGACTAATTATAAGCACTAGCGTGAGCTGGAGAACTTGTCACTACTAACTTGGCTCTCGGCTATCTAGTGGATTCTCTGAGTAGGTTTTTAGTGAACTTGTTCTCTAACAAGAATCCATTTCCACATCTAACATGGATTGCCCATGAAATGGAGCAATATCCAACTCCTTGAATTTATGCATCTTTAGGGCAAGTCTATCCAAATCCTAGATGCCTCGTCTCTTAAGATTCTATGACTTAGAATATTTGAAATCAATACCGTAGAGACTTAGTTCATGATCACTACCCAGTGCATGACCAAGTCCCATAGGCTTCAACCAAATGCTTGTGAAGTAAAATAAGCATAAGGTGAAGATGGCCGTTCAAATATGAATATAATTCAATCAAGATTGTATCATAAGTGAAATATACATGCCAATCTAATTGGTTGTGGGGAACTATTCCGACAATCTCCCAATTTCCCTAAAGCCAATTCTCCAAAGTCCTAAGGCTCATCTTCTCAAGATGCCCTTGAAAGACCTTTTGCAGTAAGGGTTTAGTCAGTGGATCTACTATATTGTCTTTTGAGGCAACTTTATCCACTCAATTGTTGCCTCTATCAATTGATCTCATAGATGAAATGATAATGCATTTATTTGTGTTGGGATCACTGATGAAATCTTGGCTTAAGTCTTATATTGTCTTCAGAAGATGACCCTAGGCTCTTGAATGCTAGACATTACATCCAACTATTGGATGAAGTTTTCCATCCAAGCACCCTCCTTTGCGGTTTTTGAAGCTGCAATATATTTCGCCTCCATGGTAGAATCAGCCATGGTATCTAGTTTGAAAATTTTCCAACTCACCATGTCGCCATAAAGGCAAAATATAAATCCTAATGTGGATTTGAGGTCATCTTCATTGAATTCTAGAATCCAAAAACCTTTTAAGTTTCAATTTCCATTGCCTTATACCAAAAACAAATCCTTAGTTCTTCTTAAGTACTTTAGGATTGCTTTTACAGCTTGCTAGTGACATTCACAGGGTCGGATTGAAAGCAACTTGTAATGCTTAGAGCGTGTGTACATCCGGCCTTGTACATTGAACAGCATACATTTTGCTCCTAATGGCAGATGTATAAGGTATGTGGGACATTCTTTCTCTCCCATCTTTAGGGACCATAGTCTTGGAGAGACGAAGACCATGTCCCATAGGGAGGAATCCCCTCTTGGATTCTTCCATACTAAACCTCTTTAATATCTTGTCAATGTATGGTGTTTGGGAAAGCCCCAACATCCTCTTTGATTTATCTCTATAGATCCGTATTCCCAATGCAAAGGATGCTTCTCCCAAATCCTTCATGGAGAATTGTGAAGATAATCGTGCTTTAGTAACATTTCTCTCTCATTCCCAATGAGAGGAATGTCATCGACATAAAGCATAATAAATTGTATTGAACTCCCACTAAGCTTTTTTGTACACACAAGGTTTCATACACATTTTTTGTGAAGCCAAGCAATTTGATTGTCTTATAAAAGCGTATGTTCTAATTTCGGGATGCTTGTTTAAGTCCATAAATGGACATTGGAGTTCGCAAACCTTTTGCTCACTCCCCTTGGATGTAAAACCCTATGGTTGCTCCATATAAATTTCTTCTTTAATGTTTCCATTGAGAAAAGTGGTCTTTACATATGTTTGCCATATCTCATAGTCATAATATGCAGCTATGGCAAGCATAATCCTAACGGACTTAGGCATATCGACTGGTGAAAAGGTTTCCTCAACATCAATATCAAGTCTTTGAATGTAACCTTTTGCCACTAGTCTTGCCTTAAAGGTTGTTACCTATCCATTGACTCCTAGCTTTCACTTATAAATCCATTTGCAACCAACGGATACTATACCCTCCGTTGGATCTACCAAAGTCCATACTTTATTGGAGTACATGGAGTGCATTTCGGATTTCATGGCCTCAAGCCAATGTCCCGAATCTATGTCCAACATAGCTTCCTTATAGGTCCTTGGATCATTATCCGCTTGGCCCATTTCATTAAGGAATCCGAACCTTTCGGGTTGCTTCTTGATTCGGTCCAACCTTCTTAGAGGTTGTGTGCTAGGCTCTTGATGTTCTCTTGTTTCTACCGCTTGTGGGATTTTATGATCATCTTGAGCTTCATCAAGTTCAATGACAATGCCTTTTCTATCTATTAGAAATTCTTTTTCCAAAAGGATGGCGTTCTTTGAAACAAACACCTTTTGTTCCGAGGGATCACTAAAATAATAACCCAAAGACTCTCTTGGGTGTCTCATAAACTTACACAAGGTGGATCTCCCACCCAACTTGTCTCCCACTAACTTCTTGACATATGCGGGAGACCACCAAACCCTTGTAAAAGAGTAAGATGGTGCTTTGTGATACCACATCTCATGTGGTGTCTTTGGCACCAACTTTGAGGGCACTACATTTAGTAACCTCACTGCCGTTATTAAGGCAATCCCCAAAAGGATATAGGCGCATTGGCAAAACTCATCATGCAATGTACCATGTCCAACAAGGTATGATTTCTCCTCTCGACTACGCCATTGTGTTGGGGTGTGCCGGGTGGAGTCTATTGTGAGTGAATCCCATTCTCCTTTAGATAATTCCTCTTCTTGATCCAATTGAAGAGCTTTAATACTAAGTCCTTGTTTCTTTTCTACTTCATTCCTATATATTCTTTGAACTTTTCAAAAGCTTCAGACTTGTAATTCATAAGATACACATGTTCGAACCGAGTATGATTATCGGTGAAGGTAATGAAATAAGAATAGCCTCCTCTCGCACTAGCTTTTAGTGGTCCACAAACATCCCTATGGATCAAATCCAAAGGACTTGTGGTTCGTTCCATTTGTCCTGCAAAGGAGCCTCGGTCATTTTTCCTTTCAAATAAGATTCACAAGTAGGAAGATCGTCTATACCTCTAATGTTTAGTGCTTTGAGGGCTTTCTAACTTGTTCATCCCATTCTTGGAAATATATCCAAGTCTAGCATGCGATAAATGGCTTCATCTTGGTTACCTAATTATCTCTTACTTTGTTGAATGTGCATTAGTGATGGCTGAGAATCCAAAATGTATAATCCATTGTTTAGTGTGCCAATAGCAACTGAAGAACCATTCTTCATTGTCTTCAATTTCCATTTGATATTCAAAAATCAAATCCTTCGCTATCTGAAACGGGAATTGAAATGATGTTCTTAATAAAATTTGGTGCATAATAACAAGGATCCAATACAAGTAAGGAGTTCCCTAAGTCTAACTTATTATACGCCTTTAGCTTTGGCCACAACTCTTGCTCATGTGCTGTGGTGGCGGATCATATCCCCATCATTAAGATTTATTCTTCTTTCCATTCTTTGTAACAAATTACAATGGTGAGAACTGCATGTGATATCATATATCCATGAGGAAGAATTTATCCTTAGGTGCACTTAAAAAAGGTACATACCCTTCTCAAAGGTTGCAAGGTATTCCTTGCTACCAATGGCCTTTCTCACCAAAGTAGAAACACGTTGATCGGCTTTATCCTCATTAATCTTCTTGACTCCACCGGACACCTTAAACGTTTGTTTCCTCTTGAAAAAGAACCTTTCTTCTTCTTGCCCCCTTTCTACTTGCCTTTAGAGCAGGAGGATGAAGCAATCATTAGAGGTATTCCCTTGCCATGGTTGTCTCCAACTAGACCAACACTTTTGCCAAATAAACTCGGCAAGGATGTGAGGATCAAATCCTCATGGATATCATTGTCTATCACTATGTCCAAGTTGAAGAGCTTCTCGACAAGCCTAATCATCTTTAGACTGTAGTTGAGGACACATGACTTCTCATCCATCCTAGCTTGAAAAATCTCCTTGGACAACATGAACCCCTTATACCTTGTTTGCTTTACAACTCTTGCAAGCAATAGACCGTGGTATGTCCCATGCATTTGTGAGACTTTTGAAGTTAATAGATGCCATCATGAGACTATGGGCTAGAAGGTGATCCTCAACCCCTTGTCGTGAACATTTCATGTGTCTCTTGAGCCTCATCAATCCCAATTTGATTAGGAGCACCTAGATATAGGACATATATCCGTTTCCCAAAATCTAGAAAGATTTTGAGGTTTAGAGAATCGTGGTAGTTTGGCCCCGTTGGTTTATTGGTTTCCAATATAATGCTTAGTGTATTTATGGCCATTCTTGAGATTTCTCAAATCTTCAAAGGCGTAAAAAGAGAATATAAACATGTGATTAGATTTTGATATTGAAAACATGTTTATGGACTTTCAAGCATGTTTTTCTCCCACTATTTTATCAAATTCCTCACCCCCATAAAGAATTCTGGAAATCTCATTTCCTAGTGAGAATCAAGGCCTAAAGGACTTGTAGTGGACCCATGACTCATGAGACATCCACAAACAATCATAAGGTAAGCAACTTTTGCTAATTTCATCTCTATGCGACCCTTGATATGTTTTGCTCACTCTTCATGTAGACTCACTCGTGTGACGTCTACACTGCTAGGTGTCTAAATCGAACCTACCAATCAATCTTTAATTAGAAACCGCATTATGTCATTCCACGACTCATGAGACAATGCCATAGGAAGTTTTAAATAAAAGTGCATCATATGCTAAGTGAGCATAGCTTTCCTCCATAAATGTGACCCATGACTCATGAGACATCACGCAAATGTGGTTGCATCTCATGTCATAAACTATTGGTAGAAGGCTTGGATTAATTAAAACTCATTTTAATTTTTATCCAAATTGACTTAATATTTTGAAAGCACTTAGACTCCTCTAAGTAGAGGAATTTTCTTGCTTTGAAAGATTTCATCAATTTTGTCATCTCTTATTTAGGTTTTCTATATGCTTACCATGCATCTCAAACATCCATAGGATAAAGAAAGCATAAATAAGTAAATGCGCCAAGCATGCTCCTAAGGTGGGAATGAGCCTTAGCCAAGTGGTGTACTTAGAGCCATAGGTACTTAACTGATTTTAAGTGGGTTGATTAAATCTAGCTGTTACATAAATATATCCCATACATGTATGGGTCTTCATGTCTCATTGATCCTCTTGGCCCTCTTTGTCTCCTTGCAATATTTACAAGAGGAAAAAAATCCTCACCCCTAGAGTTCTATTCTCATAATATTTATAAGATAGAAAAATAAGAGGCATGCAATGCCCTATTTAATACAATCTATTCAACAACTTGAAACAAATAAAACCAATTTTAAAGGCTCATATTCATCCCCATACATTCATCATCCATTTAATAATTAAATGAACAACAAATAAGAATTGGCGTTCAATTTAAGAAATTAAATGCTTGTCTCATAAACAAATAATTAACTAGCAAAAATAAGCATAACTCTTTGTGCATCTCATTTTTGTACTTAATTGAAGATTACATTAAAGAAAACTTTAAACGCATGCAAAAATGTCCAACATTGCTTTGAACACTTCCACAATATTTGTTCATCAAAATAAGGATCCAAAAAGACCTTGGGCGGGCTGCTACCCAATCGGCCGGGCGGGGTGGGCATGCCCAAGGCTTGCCCACAGCCGTGCCTTGCTGCTGCCAGGCAGGGTGGCAGCCCTACCACAACTTGCACCAATCAACCATTTAAGCACCGTTTTTGTGTTTTTGCCACTCCAAACCATATGGACACCTCCATAATATCATTTCATACAAATTGTGACAAATTTCCAGATTATAAACACCTTTAAAAATTGGATATTAAAGTGCTCAAACATGCTTCAAAAATCAAATTTAAGTGAGAATCAATATCCACCAAAAATCCTCAATTAACTCCAATCCAATGGATCCAAAAAATGACCAAAACACATTAAAGCAAAACTAAATATGCTATATCAACATATAACATCATCCACTACTAGATCAATATTTAACATTAACTAACATGAATCAAAATAATGCCAACACATGAATCAACCATTAAATCAAGTATTTGGTGAATAGGATCAATTTGTCACATTAATCAATCCACCAAAAATCCAAATTAAAACACAAATTGGGCTTCGATACCATTTGAAAGTAGAGATAGGCAAAGGATCCATAATATAAAACTATAAAAAGGCAAAATATGACTTAGCTACTCCACTGCAAGGATCTAATCATGCTTATTATAATAAGAATTTAGATCCACAAAATCTACCTTCAAAGCTAAATCCCAAGGCAAGATGAGAACAAACACTCCAAGGAACACTTCAATGGAGGAATCCACGCACAACAGAAAGATGTCAATAGTTGACTGCCTTCTACAACTCCAAAAATCCTCAAAATTGTGTCACACAAACAACTATACAGCAATTGTTCACCAAGGAGCAACAAGTCCCCCAAGTGTTGGACCTCTAATGTATTAGTCCCCACACTGAAGGAGGGTCCTAAATCAGCCTCAAATCTGCTTGATAATGTGAGGATGAAGGTGAGGGAGAGGCGTTTGGAGAGGAATTGGAGAGGGAGAGATTTAGAGAATGTGAATCTTCAACACATGAAATATCACAATTTTGGACGGAATTGAGGGAATCAATTGGGAGACCATCACATGGCCGACCAGTTGGTATTTATCAAGAGAGGAGAGTATGATGCAAGTTGGCATCACACCTCCCATGCTTGTTGGCCAACTTGCCAACTTGCATAATTTCACATTCACATGCATTTGCATTTAAGTAGCATCTACATTTCATCTTAGGAATTGTAATGCAAATTAACTCTAATTAAATTCAAATGAACTCTTTCATGTGAATTTCCCTCCAAATCCCAAATACTCATTTTAATTAAATTAACTCTTTAATTTAATCAATTAAATTGACTTAACTCCTTAAGTCAACTAACTTAACTTTTTAAGTTAATTGGTGCTTGACTTAATTCCTTAAGTTAACTTGACTAATTAATTGTCACATGGTACCAATTAAATAAACTCCTTGATTTAATTGGTCTAATTTAACTCCTTAAATTATTTTGATTAGTTTAACAATTAAATCAATCAAGTCAAGATGACAAAAAATATAGTCAACCGATTTGATCTCCAAAAACCCCTAGGTTGAATTTTCTAACTCCTTAGAAAATTCCTCCCATCAAGTAAGAACCTGTTTTAGGCTTTTGTGTGTGACTCATTAGGTTCATTCATTCACTGGACATGGGCTCACTACTCATTGTGATATTTTGAATATTGAAATATTCACATTAGTTTAAACTCCTTTAAACTAATAACTCCTTCAATTAATCTCCATTAATCGAAGAGTACCCAATCTTCATAGTCGATGTCTAGCAACAAGCCCATGGAGCCCAACTAATTGGATGAATGGATATGTCTCAACCATTCTAGCTCTATGTATGCTTGCCATGCAAATATGGTTTTGCCATCTCCCAAAAAAGGCCTAGGAAAAGATATTTGTCGACTCCCCAATAGCCTTGATAACTATGTTTCTAATTTCAATGTTCGATTCCCATTTATAACCCCATCTTTGGAAAATTCCTTTTCCAAATTGCCATACTACCTTGCGCAAGGATTTCATGAAATTGATCATTATAGAATACATAGGAGATGCACTCACCCTTCACAACGATTAGGAGATGGATCCCTTTTTGGATCTCACAAACTTCCATGCCTAAATAGCTCATACCCAATCTCAACCCGGATGACCCACTACGTGGTCTGTGAAAAGTCAAAGCATGAGGACCTAAACACAAGATTATCTTGGATCCTCAGGTCAAAGGACTAATTATATGCATTAGTGTAAGTTGGAGATCTTGCCACCACCTACTTGCCACTCCAACTATTTAGTGGATTCTCTGAGTGGGTCTTCAGTGAATTTGTTCTCTAACAAACACCAACTAACATGCATCCATATCTAACATGGATTGCTTATGAAACGGAGCAATATTCAACTCCTTAGATTTATGCATCATTAGTACAAGTCTATCCAAATCTTAGATGCCCCATCTCTTAAAATTCTATGACTTGGAATATTTAGAATTACGACCATTCAGACTTATTCATGATCACGACCCAGTGTGTGACCAGGTCCCATAGTCTTGTATGATTTAGAGGCTTCAACCAAATGCCAATGAAGTAAAATAAGCATAAGATAAAGATAGCTTTTTATAAGAATATCATTCAATCAAATTTGTACAAGTGAAATAGTTTACGTGCCAATCTAATTTGGTCCCACAATTCCAACAACCATGTAGTGGGTCGTCCAGGGCTTAAGTTGGGCACAAGCTACCTAAGTATGGAGATTGGTGAGTTCCAATATGGGATCCATTTCGCTCGTACGTGAAGAGCGGATTGATCTCCTATGTATTGTAAGATGATCGATTCCCAAAAATCCTTGCACAAGGTGATATGAGAATTTGGAAATGGAGTTTTCTCATATAGAGGTCATACGGAATTGAACATCAAAAATAGATACATAGTTATCGAGGCTATTAGGGAGCCATCAAATATCTTGCCCTAAGCCTCTTTCGGGAATAGGAAACAAAAGGACTGTATTTGCATGGCAATCGTAAGCGATAATGGTTCACCTCGATATAATTCATTCATCAAATTCATTGGACTCCATGGGCTTGTGCTATCGACTATAGAGATTGGATACTCTTTAATTAATAGAGATTAATTGATGGAGTTAATAGTTTAAAGAAGTTTAAAGCAATTTGAATATTTTCAATATTCAAAATATCACAAGGTGTTATGAACCCATGTCTAGTGAATTGGTGAACTTAATGGGTCACACACAAAAGCCTAAGGAAACTTTGATTTGATAGGAGGAATTTTCTAAAGAGTTAGAAAGTTCGAGTGGGCGGTTTTTACCTAAGGGAGAGAATCAAGTTGGCTAATTTATTTGGTCACTTTGGCTTGATTACTTTAATTGTTAAATCAAAATAATTTAAAGAGCTAAATTACACCAATTAAATTAAGATGTTGATTTAATTGGTGCCATGTGATAATTTACTTAGTCAAAGTCAAGTTGAGGAGTTAAGTTGATTTCGTTAACTTAAGGAGTTAACTTAAATTAATTAGCTAAGGAATCTTAGTTTTGGAGGAAAATCAAATGGAAGAGTTCATTTGAATTAATTGAGTTGGCATTTTTAATCTTTGAAATTAAAAATCCAATTCTAGCTAGAAGAATCTAGCAAGTTGGCACATGTAGGGATGGTGTAAAGGCTTCCGTCCTCTCCTATATATACACCATGTGGCTGGCCTAGGGTGGCTTCATTCATGTTTCCATTCCCCCCCCCCCCCCCCCCCAAAAGGTAGCACATCTCATGTGTTGAGTAATTAACTCTCTCTCTCTCTCTCTCTCTCTCTTCCCCCCCCCCCCAACCCAAAACTTCCATCTACCTCCCTCTCTCCTATCATCTTCTTCCTCCTCTCAATTGTAGCCTAGAGTGTGAGGATTTGAGAGTTCTTCCTAGGTGTGTGGATCACCATTACAGGCTCCATAGTTGGGGAGCTTAGAATTGAAGATTGGACCATCCTTTGCGGCCAATTTTTGGAGAATTGATTGGGTAAATTTGGAGCAGCTTTTTCTCCTCTATTTTGGCTAATTGGAGGTGTCTTAGTGTGCAAAAGTTGCTGCATTAAAGAACCTTGGATGTGGAGAACTTGATCCATCAAGTGGAGAGTGTAGATCCTACTATGAAGGAGTTCGAGAGAAGATCTACCTTGTTGCCTTTGTTTTGCGTCAAAAGTAAACTTTCTAGCTCTCTAATCCTAATTTATGACATGTTGATTGATCATTGGGTTGGTGATGACACGTTTTTGCCTTTAATTTGGTTTTAATTTATGGATCCTAGCCTACCTCCTACTTTCAAGTGGTATCGAAGCCATCTTCATGTCTGAATTAGGATTTAGTGAATTAATTCATGTGATAAATTGATTCTAGATCTCCAAATGCTTGCTTCAATTGATGAATTTGAGTGTTTGGAGATGGTGTATGTGCCTCTTGATGTGTTGAATTGAAATATGTCAATATGTGTTTAAGTGTTAATTCATATGTTGGCATGAATTTTGATTCAAATCTTATGAAGTTAAATGTTGATTTAGCATTGATTGATGTTATCTGTTGATAATAACATGTTACTGATAGTTTTAAAATGTTTTGGCTATTTTTGGATCCAATTAGAGAATTGTGTGATTCTTCCTTAAATTTAATTTTTGAAGCACTTTGAGCACTTGAATTTCCTTTTCTACAAGTGTTTAAAATCTAAAAATTTGTCAAAAATTATGTGAATATTTGTTATGGAGTTGTTCATAAGGTTTGGAGCACAAAAAAAAAAAAAAAAAAAACTACATTAGGTGCTTGGCAAGCCTCCCAATGGCAATGGCCAAGCTACCACCTAGGTTGCCAGCCCCGGCTGGCAGCTGGGTGGGCTGCCTGAGCAGCGGCTAGGCTGTGCTGCCATGAGGTGCTTTAAGCACTAATTTTGTGTTCTAAACTCGTTTAATTCATGCAATTTTGATGCACAAAAGTTGTTTAAGTGCTTGAAAAAATGGTGGACATTTTTATTTGCTTTTAAAATCAAGTTTAAGTTAATCTTCAATTTAGTACATAAATATGGTGCATAAAGCGTTATGCTTGTTTTTGCTCGCTAATTAATTGTTATGTGATAAGCATTCAATTATTGAATTTAATGTCAATTCTTGCTATTATTCATTTAATTGTTGAATGGATGATAGATGTGTTGCAATAGCGCCCCGCAAGCCAATTAGATTGGCATGTTAACTATTTCACTTGTGATACAACAATCTTGATTGAATGATATTCATTGAATGGTCATCTTCATCTTATACTTATATTTACTTCACTAGCATTTGGTTGAAACCTAACACAAGACTACAGGATTTGGTCACACCCTAGGTGGTGCATCATGAAATAAGTCTTACAAGGTCGTGATATTAAATCTTCCAAGTCATAGGATCTCATGAGACAAGGCATTAAAGATCTGAATAAACTTGCACTAACGATGCATAAATCTCCGACTCCTCATGTTGTTAAAGGCGAGTACATTTCTTAAGTGTTATATAATGATCGATACCAAGAAATCCTTGCGCAAGGTAGTATGACAATTAAAGAGTTTTCCAAAGATCAGGTCATAAAAGTGATTCAAACATTGGGAATAGAAACATAGTATCAAGGCTATTAGGGAGCCGGCAAATTATCTTGCCCTAGGCCTCTTTCGGGAGATAGGAGATGGAAGGACCGTATTTGCATGGTACGTGTAGAGCTAGAATGGTTCTCCAAAAGCATTCATTTCGGCCAATTAGTTGGGCTTAGTTGGACATCGACCATGGAGATTGGGTACTCTTCAATTAATGGATATTAATTGAATTAAGTCATTAGTTTAAAGGAGTTTAAACTAATGTGAATATTTGATAGTCTATAAGTCACAAAGAGTTGAGAGCCCATGTCCAATGAATGGTAGAAGCTAATGGGTCACACACAAAAGCCAATTGCAAATCCTACTTGATGAAGGGGGATTTTCTAGGAGTCAGAAAAACTCCTTAATGACTGATTTTGGAGGTAAACAATTGATGCAATTTGTGGTCATTTTGGCTTGGTCAATTTAATTGTTAAATTGATCCAATTTAAGGAGTTAAATTAGACCAATTAATTAAGGAATTAATTGTTTGGTGCCATATGACTATCAATTGGTCAAATTAACTCAAGGAGTTAAGTTAACAATTACTAGCTTATGGAGTTAAGCCAAAGGATAATTAATTAAATTAAAGTGTTTAACTTAATTAAAATGAAGAATTAATTTTGGAGGAAAAATTCAAATGAAGAGTTTATTTGGTGTGGCATTAAAATTTATTTGAATGACATTTCATGAGATGAAATGAAGACTTCAGATGAAATTCAAATGCACATTTAAATTCACATGCCACTTGCTTGCCAACTTGAGGAAGGTTTGATGCCACCTTGGCATCACACCATCCTCCATCCATATAATAGATATAGAGTGAGAGAGTAGGCAGCCACTTGGTGTGAATTTCAAGCAATCTAGATCTAAGAGCTAGATTCTCTCATTTTCCCCTCCAATTTCCCATATGTTTCCTCATGATTTGAAGCTTCACATTTCTTCATCTCCTACCTCCAAATCAAGCCTTCATCCTTGCATTTCTTCTCTTTGTTCTCCAACTAACATTGAGGAGAATTGGATTGTGCATTGGTGTGTGGATCTTATCATTAGAGGCAAAACAATTGGATTGCTAGCCTTTTGGAGATCCTCTGTTCGGGCAGAAACTTTGGAGCATCCATTGGAGGTCTTTCCGAAACTGTTTTAAGGTGAAATTTTTACTGGAGAATCATCAAGGCGTTGGTGATCTTTTGGTCCAAGTTTCACTCAATTATGAGTTCGTTTGGTTGGGCAAAAGTTGCTGGAAAACTGGTGTGCCGCTGGGAGGCAGATTCAAGGAGTTGAAGTCTTCCTTCTAGTTTCCTTTGATTTGGTGAAAATCAAGGTAATCCTCATACCAAATATGAATCTATGGGATTTTTAGATCCTTGGCTTCATATGTAGCCTAGTTATTTTGCGTTTTTATGCTTTGGTAATTGGATCCTGGTTTTACATGTGACTTCAAGTGGTATTAGAGCCTAATTCATGATACGATTTGAATTTTTTGATTGATTGATTCATGTGATGAATTGATCTAAATCTCCAAATAATTGATCCAACCTATGGATTGGAATGTGTGGATGATGTTGTATGTGGCTCCTTTTCTCAATGAATTGAAAGCATGCTAATATGTGTTTTAAGTGTTAATTCATATGATTTGTATGTTTCAATTCATAGTAGCTAATGTTGAATTTTGATTTGGCATTAATTGATGTTATCTGTTGATATAGCATGTTAATTTGTCCTAAAGGTGGTTTGGTCATTTTTGATCCAATATGATTGGAGTTTATTGGAGATCTTTGAAGAATGGATTCTTACTTAAACTTGTTTTTGGAATCATGATTGAGCACTTTCCATTTTTGAAAAATGTTTTGAATTTGGAATTTCATCAATATTGTGTGATTTGAAGTTTAGGAGTGTCCTAAACTTTTTGGTGCACAAAAATTGAACCAAATTTGAGATGACTCGGAAGTCACCTTGAAAATAGGGCACCGCCTGCCCAAGCTAGGAGTTGGCCAGGCAACCGGTGTGCCTGGCGCACACCTACCGTACAGCTGTTCGCCTAGCTCCAAGCGCCTAGTGGAAGTTTTTGGTCTTGCCCGAGTCAACTCATTTTGTGTGTGTGTGTGTGTTCTTTTTGTGGCTAAAAGTGATTTGAATCATACTATATTGATGCACAAGTATTGTGCAAGTTCTCAAAACTATGTTTGACATTTTTTATTGCTTTTAAAAACTTGTTAATCTTCAATAATGTAGCATAATTGTTATGCTCGATCTTGCTTGGCCAATAAATTATTTTTGAGATAAGCATTTAATTGTTGGAATTGAATGTCAATTCTAGATTTATTTATTGTTCATTTAATTGTTGAATAGATGATGAATGAATGGGGATGATCATGAGCCTTTAATATTGATTTTATTTGTTTCAAGTTGTTGAAAAGGGTTGTACTAAATTGGGGCTTGCATGCCTCTTAATTTCTATCTTGTAATGTTATGAGAGTAGAATCACTAGGAGTGAGGATTTCTTTTTCATGTAAATGTTATAAGGAGCAAAAAAGACCATTAGAGGCTTGAAGACCCATGAATATATGTGGTGGATACGCTCATGTAACAGCTATATTTAATCAACTACTTAACATCAACTAGGTGGTACACCTATGACTCTAACTTATTTATACTTTCCATATCCTATTGACGTATGAGATGCATGGTTAGGATATAGAAAACCTAAATAAGAGGATAAAATTGATAAGATCTTTGCAAGCAAGAAAAACCCTCCACTTAGAATGTCTAAGTGCTACCAAATATTAAGTTAAAATGGATACAAATTAAAAGGAACTTTAATTAATTCATGCCTTCTACTGATAGTATGTGTCATGACTATGCTACCATCTTTGTGTGGTGGCACTCGGTCACGAGGATCAAACTTAGATGGAAAGCTGTGAGCATATATATTTAGCATATATGATGCACCTTTAATTTGAGGCTTCACATGCATTGGCACCCGGTCACGGGGGATATCGTAGAGTGGCCTCAAATCAAAGTTTGATTGGTAGGTTTGACTTAACACCTAGTAATGTAGATGGCACAAGGTCATGTGGGTCTACATAAAAAGTGGGGCAAAACACCTCAAGAGTTGTATGAGATGCAATTAGCAAATGTTGATTACCCTTCGATTGTTTGTGGATGGCACTCGGTCATGGAGGTTCACTTGCAAGTCCTTGGGATGTTGATTCTTACTAGGAAATGAGATTTCCTGAATTCTTCAAAGGGGTGAAGGATTTGATAAAATAGTGGGAGAAAAACATGTTTGAAAGACCATGAGCATGTTTTTAATATCAACATTCAATCATATGCATATGCTCTTCTTTTTCGCCTCTTGTAGATTTTCAAAATCTTCAAAAAAAAAATGGCTAAGAATCCACTCCACATTATTTTGGAAACTAATGAACTAATTGGGCCAAACTTCTGCAATTGGTTGAGAAACCTCAAGATAGTTCTAGATTCCAAAGAGAGGACCTATGTCCTTGATCAAAGTCCGCTGGACACACCGGGCGATGACGCCACCAATGAGGCCCATGAATTGTTCACTAAGTTTGTAGATGATGATCTACAAGCAAGATGCCTCATGATGGCTTCCATGACCAATGAGATCTAAAAGACTCATGAGCATATGAAATATGCTAGTGAGATCTATAAACACCCTACAAGAGTTGTATGGTGTTCAAACAAGACACAAAAGGTTCGTTTTGTCTAGAGAGCTCTTTAGATCAAGGATGATTGAGGGTTCAAGTATCCATGATCACGGGCTCAAGATGATTGGACTCATCAAGAAGCTTGGACAACTTGATGTGATCATGGACAAGACACAGTAATTGCCCTCCTCATTTGACCAAATCATTATGAAGTTTAATATGTCCAAGTAAGAGGTGACAATTTACGAATTGATGAACATGTTGGTGACCGCTGAGACGATGATGAAAAAGGAGAAGCCTCCTCCTCTATGTCTAAGGGTCCTAGGGGTCCTAGAAAGGGCGGTGCCGCCATGGTCCAAGGTGTAATCAAATTTAGACTTGGGGAATGCTTGTACTGTATTAAATCCTTGTTATTATGTACCAAATCTTGTTAAGAAATTATTTCTATTCCCGTTCTTGATAATGAAGGATATGATTTTTCTACATCAAATGAGATGTTGAAAGCATTAAAGAATGGTTCTTTAATTGCACAAGGCACAGTAAATAACGGATTATGCATACTTGATTCTCAATCTTCATTGATGCACATTCAACCAAGTAAAACAAAATTAGATAACCAAGAAGATGCCATCCTATGGTATGCAAGACTTGGACATATCTCTAAAAATACGACGAACAAGTTAGAAGCTCTCAAAGCACTAAATGTTAGTGGCATTGAGGACCTTCCTATTTGTGAGTCTTGTTTAAAGGGAAAAATGACCAAGTCTCCTTTTGTGGGGCAAACTGAGCGATCCACAAGTCCTTTGAATTTGATCCATACGGATGTTTGTGGCCCACTAAGAGTTAGTGCGAGAGGAGGCTATTGAAGTATAAGTCCGAAGCTTTTGAAAACTTCAAAGAGTATAGGAATGAAGTAGAAAAGCAGAAGGGACTAAGTATTAAAAGCTCTTCGATTGGATCGAGGGGGAGAATACTTAAGTACCAAAGGAGAATGAGATTCTCTCTCAATGAACTCCCTCCGGCACACCCCAACACAATGGAGTAGCCGAGAGAAGAAATCGTACCTTATTGAACAGGGTACATTCATGATGAGTTTTTCCAATATGCCTATATCCTTTTGGGGATCCACCTTAACAATGGCAGCGAGGCTACTAAATGTAGTACCCTCAAAGTTGGTGCCAAAAATGCCGCATGAGATGTGGCATGGCAAAGCACCCTCTTACCATTATCTTAAGGTTTGGGGACCTCCTACTTATGTCAAGCGGTTAGTGGGAGACAAGTTGGATAGTAGATCCACTTTGTGCAAGTTTGTGGGATACCCAAGAGAGTCTTTGGATTATTATTTTTATGATCCCTTGAAACAAAAGGTGTTTGTTTCAAGGAATGCCCACTTTTTGAAAAAGTAATTTCAATTAGATAGAAATGGCATTGTTGTTGAACTTGATGAAGTTAAAGATGATCATCAAATCCCATAATCGGTGGAAACAAGTGAGCAACAAGAGCCTTACACAGAACCTTTAAGAAGGTTGGACCGAATCAAGAAGCAACCCAAAAGGTTCTGATTCCTTCATGAGACACGCCAATCGGATAGCGATTTGAAGACCTATGAGGAAGCTATGTTAGACATAGACTTGGGACATTGGCTCGATGCCATGAAATTCGAAATGGACTCCATGTACTCCAACAAAGTATGGACTTTGGTAGATTCACCAAAGGGAATAGGTCCCGTTGGTTGCAAGTGGGTCTATAAGTGAAACCTAGGAGTCAATGGAGAGGTAATGACCTTTAAGGCGCAACTAGTGGCAAAAGGTTACACACAAAGACCTAGTATCAATTTCGAGGAAACCTTTTCATCAGTCGCAATGCCTAAGTTTATCCAAATTTTACTTGTCATGGCCACATATTATGACTATGAGATATGGCAAATGGATATGAAAATTGTTTTCCTCAATGGAAACATTGAAAAAGAAATTTATATGGAGCAACCGCAAGGTTTTACATCCAAAGGGAGTGAGCAAAAGGTTTACAAACTTGAGAGATCAATTTATGTGCTCAAACAGGCGTCCCAAAGTTGGAACATACATTTTGATAAGACAGTCAAATCATTTGGCTTTATAAAAAATATCTATGAACCTTGTGTGTATAAGAAGGCTAGTGGAAGTAGTATACAGTTTATTGTGCTTTTTGTCGATGACATTCTTTTCATTGGGAATGAGAGAGAAATGTTAGTGTACTAAAGCATGGTTATCTACTCAATTCCCAATGAAGAATTTGGGAAAAGCATTCTACGTATTAGGAATACGTATCTATAGAGATAGATCGAGGAGGATGCTGGGGCTTTCCAAACCCTATACATTGACAAGATACTAAAGAGGTTTAGTATGGAAGAATCCAAGAGGGGATTCCTTCCTATGGGACATGGCATTCGTCTCTCCAAGTCTATGGCCTCTAAGACTGATGACGAGAGACAAAGAATGTCCCACATACCTTATGCGTCCACCATAGGGAGCATAATGTATGTTGTTCAACGTACAAGACCGGATGTGGCACACGCTCTAAGTGTTATGAGCAATTTCCAATCCAACCCTAGTAAATGTCACTGGATAGTCGTTGAAACAATCCTTAAGTACTTGAGAAGGACTAAGAACTTGTTTTTGGTATACAACAATAGAGAATTGAAACTCGAGGAGTTTTCGGATTCCATTTTCCAATTTGATGTAGATGATCTAAAATCCACTTTTGGATTTATATTTTGCCTCAATAGTGGTGCGCTGAGTTGGAAGAGTTCCAAACAAGATACCACAGTTGATTCAACTGCAGAGGCAGAATATATTGAGGCTTCAGAAGCTACAAAGGAAGGTGTTTGGATGAAAAAACTTCATCCAAGATTGGATATAGTGCCTAGCATTGCTGAGCTAAAGAGCTAAGATCTCATTAGCAATCCAAGCACATTTTGAGGCGATATCATTTGATCAGGGAGATTATTGATAGAGGCGACATCTGAGTGGAGGGAGTTGCCTTCGGCATATCCACTACCTAAACCCCCATCGCAAAAGGTCTTTGAATGACATCTTGAGAAGATTGGTCTTAAAATTATGGGGAATTGGCTATAGGGCAAGTGGTAGATTGTTGGAATAGTGCCCCACAAGCTAATTAGATTGGCATATAAACTATTTCACTTGTGATACAATCTTGATTGAATAATATTCATTAAATGACCATCTTCATCTTATGCTTATATTTACTTCACTAGCATTTGGTTGAAGCCCTTAGATCATACAAGACTACGGGACTTGGTTACACACGGGGTGGTGCATCGTGAAATAAGTCTTACACGGGCATGATCTTAAATATTCCAAGTTGTAAGATCTTATGAGATAGGGTATCTAAGATCCGAATAGACTTACACTAATGATACAAATATCCAATGAGTTGGATATTGCTCCATTTCATGAGCAAGGCCATATGAGATATGGGTGCATGTTAATGGGTGCTTGTTAGAGAACAAGTTCACTGAAGGCCCACCTAGAGAATCCACTAGATAGCCGTAGTGGCAAGTCGGGTGGTGGCAAGTTCTCCAGCTTACGCTAGTGCATATAATTAGTTCTTTACCCTGAGGATTCATGGTAACCTTGTGTTTAGGTCCTCATACTTTGACTCTTCATTGATCACTTAGCGGGTCTTTCAGGTGGAGGTTGGGTATGAGCTACTTAAACATGGAGGTTTTTGAGATCCAAGATGGGATCCGACTCCTCATCATTGTGAAGGGCAAGTACATCTCCAATGTATTCTATATTGATCAATTTCAAGAAATCCTTGCGCAAACTAGTATGATAATTTGGAAAAGGCATTTTTCAAAGATGAGGTCACAAAGGTGATTCAAGCATTGGGAATAGAAACATAGTATTGAGGCTATTAGGGAGCCGGCAAATATCTTGCCCTAGGCCTCTTTTGGGAGATAGGAGACGGAAGGACTATATTTGCATGGTACGCGTAGAGCTAGAATAGTTCTCCAAAAGCATTCATTTCAACCAATTAGTTGGGCTCCGTGGGCTTTAGGTTGGACATCGACCATGGAGATTGGATACTCTTTAATTAATGAGATTAATTGAATTGAATCATTAGTTTAAAGGAGTTTAAACTAATGTGAATATTTGATATTTTATAAGTCACAAAGAGTTGTGAGCCCATGTCCAATGAATGGTAGAATCTAATGGGTCACACACAAAAACCAATTGCAAATCCTACTTGATGAAGGGGAATTTTCTAAGAGTTAGAAAAATTCCTTAATGACCGATTTTGTACGTAGACGTTTGATGCAATTTGTGGTCATTCTGGCTTCATCAGTTTAATTGTTAAAATGATCCATTTAATTTACGGAGTTAAATTAGACTAATTAATTAAGGAGTTAATTACTTGGTGCCACATGACTATCAATTGCTCAACTTAATTTAAGGGGTTAAGTTAATAAATTACTAGCTTATGGAGTTAAGCTAATTGACTTAAGAGTTAAGTCAAAGGATAATTAATTAAATTAAAGTATTTAATTTAATTAAAATGAAGAATTAATTTTGGAGAAAAAATTCAAATGAAAAGTTCATTTGGTGTGGCATTAGAATTTATTTGGATGAAATTAAGACTCCAAATGAAATTTAAATGCACATTTAAATTCACATGCCACTTGCTTGCCAACTTGCAAGTAAGTTGGCCCCAACTTGAGAAAGGTGTGATGCCAATGATGCCACCTTGGTCACCATCCTCCCTCTATATATAGTATAAAGTGAGAGAGGGGGCAGCCACTTGGTGTGTATTACACAAGCAATCTAGATCTAAGAGTTAGATTCACCTTGGTCACCATCCTCCCTCTATATATAGTATAAAGTGAGAGAGGGGGCAGCCACTTGGTGTGTATTACAAGCAATCTAGATCTAAGAGTTAGATTCTCTCATTTTCCCCTTCAATTTCCCATGTGTTGCCTCATGAGTTGAAGCTTCACATTTTTCTTCATCTCCTACCTCAAAATCAAGCCTTCATCCTTGCATTTCTTCTCTTTGTTCTCCAACTAACATTGAGGAGAATTGGATTGTGCATTGGTGTGTGGATCTTATCATTAGAGGCAAAACAATTAAATTGCTAGCTTTTTGAAGATCCTGTGTTCAGGCAGAAACTTTGGAGCGTCTATTGGAGGTCTTGCCGAAACTTTTTGAGGTGAATTTTTTACTGGAGGATCATCAAGGTGATATTTTGGTCCAAGTTTCACTCAATTCTGAGTTCGTTTGGTTAGGCAAAAGTTGTTGGAAAATCGTTGTGCCACTGAGAGGAAAATTCAAGGAGTTGAAGTTGTCCTTCTAGTCTCCTTTGATTTTGTGAAAATCAAGGTAATCCACATACCAAATTTGAATCTATGGCATATTTAGAGCCTTGGCTTCATTCATATGTAGCCTAGCTGTTTTGGCATTATTATGCTTTGATAATTGGATCCTAGTGCTACATGTGACTTTAGGATGAATAGGGATGAACATGTGCCTTCGAATTGGTTTTATTAATGTTCAGTGTTGATTGAATATGTTGTATTAAATGGGGCTTGCATGCCTCTTGAATTTCTACTTTGTAATTGTTATGATATTAGAACTGTAGGGGTGAGGTTTTCTTTACTCTTGTAGATTGCTGCAAGGAGGAGAATGAGGCCAAGGTTATCAAGGAGGCTTGAAGACACATAAATGTATGGGATATATTCATGTAATAGATAGGACCTATTAATTTAATCAACCTAAAAATAATCAAGCAAGTAGTGCACCTATGGCTGTAAGTGCACTACTTGGTTAAGGCTCATGGTCATCTCACCCTAAGAGCATGCTAGGCGAATTTACTTATTTATGCTTTTCATTATCTTATCGATGTATGAGATGCTTGTTTAGGATATAGAGAACCTAAATAAGCAAGATAAAAATATTGATGAGATCTTCCAAGTAAGAAAATCCCTCAACTTAGAGAAAGTCTAATTTTGTGTTGGCTCATGAGTTTTAGGACACTTAATTGGAGGAAAGCTATGATCACTACCTTGTGCATAAGATGCACTTTGATTTAAAAACTGCCATGACATTGTCTGACAAGTCATGGAATGATCATGGTTGCATTTATAATCAAAGATTGATTGGTATGTACGACTTAACATCTAATAGTATATAAGTCGCACGAGTCGTGGATCTATATGAAAAAGTGAGGCAAAACACATTAAGGATTGCATAGAGATGCAATTGGCAATAGTTGCCTACCTTAGGATCATGAGCGGATGTCTCACGAGCCGTGGGTCCACAAATGATGCCTTTGGACCTTGATTCTCACTAAGAAATAAGATTTCTAGAATTCCTAAGAGGGTGAGGAATTTGACAAAATAGTGGGAGAAAAACATACTTGAAAGTCTCAAACATGGCTAAAAAACCACTAAGCATCATATTGGAAACCAATAAGCTAATCAAGCCGAACTCCGCAATTGGCTTCATAACCTCAAAATCATTCCTGACTCGAAAAATCAAAGTCCACCAGGATAGCATAAGCGAGGATGCCAATCAAGAGGTTTGTGAAATATTCACAAAATGGATAGAGGATGACCTCCAAACCTATTGGCTCATGATGGCCTCCATGTCCAATGAGCTTCAAAAGTCTCATGTGCACATGAAAAATGCTGCCGAGATACACTTACACCTACAAGAGTTGTATGGTCTACAAATGAGGCATGAGAGGTACATATTGTCCAAGGAGCTTTTAGAAGGATGATTGAGGGATCTAGTTTCCATGATGATGGGCCTAAAATGATTGGGCTTATTGGGAAGCTCACTACTTTAGAAGTAGTAATGGACAATGATCTCTACGTAGATTTGATCCTCTAATCCTTGGCAGGTTCGTTTGACCAATTCGTGATGAACTTTTAACATGTCAAAATAAGAAGCCACGATCAATGATTGGTTAACATGTTGGTAACCACATAGGCGACAATGAAAAAGGACAAGCCTTTAATGCTTACTTCCTCCTCCAAGTCTAAAGGCCCTAGGGGAAAGAAGAAAGGAGGTAAGAAGAAGAAAAGTTCTTGTTCGAAGGGAAAAGAGGCATTAAAACCATCCGATGGGGTTAAGAAGAAGAAAGAGGATAAGTAAGATACCACTTGTTTCTATTGTGGCAAAACCAGGCATTGGAAGTGCAATTTCAAGGAGTATCTTGCAACCCTTAGGAAGGGTATGTACTTTATTGAAGTGCACTTAACGACCAATTCTTCCTCATGGGTATTTGATACCGCATGTGGTTCTCACCTTTGTAATTTGTTACAGGAAATGGAAAGAAGGAGTCTAAGTGATGAGGATATGATCCTATGCCTCAGCAATGGAGCAAAAGTTGCGGCCAAGGTTGAAGGCGTTGTCGAGTTAGACTCAGGGAACTTCTATATTCTATTAGATCCTTGCTATTATGTACCTTCTCTTGTGGAGAATAATATATTAAATCCCGTTTTGGATCATAAAGGATTTTTTTTTTTTTTTTTTTATCAGAAATGGAAAATTGAAAGCAATAAAGAATGGTTCTTTTATTGCAATTGGTGCACTAAGTAATGGATTATACATTTTGGATTCTCAACCATCACTTATGAATATTCAACAAAGTGATAAAAGAAAATTAGATAACCAAGAAAATGCATACCTTTGAAAATAAGATGAGCAAGTTGGTAGCTCTCAAATCACTAAATGTTGGTGGATTAGAGGATTTATGTACTTGTGAATCTTGTTCAAAGGAAAAAATGACTAAAGCTCTGTTTGTTGGACAAACGGAATGATCCACAAATCTATTAAATTTAATCCATACAGACGTGTGTGGACCACTAAGAGTGAGTGCAAGAGGAGGCTATTGATACTTCATTACCTTCACCAATGATTTTACTCGATTCGGACATGTGTATCTTATGCAATACAAGTCCAATGCCTTTGAAAGGTTCAAAGAGTATATGAATGAAGTAGAAAAGCAATTAGGACTTAGTATTAAAGCTCTTCGATCTGGTCAAGGAGGTGAAGGGGATTCTCTCACAATAGACTTCATCCGGCATACCCCAACATAATGGAGTAGCCAAAAGGAGAAAACATAGATTCTCTCACAATGGACTCCACTAGGCACGCCCCAACATAATAGAGTAGCCGAAAGGAGAAAACATACTTTGTTAGATATGGTATGTTCTGTGATGAGCTTCACCGATATCCCTATCTCCTTTTGGGGATACACCGGTGAGGTTCTAATTATATAGTATCCTCAAAGTTGGTGCCAAAAACACCATAGGAGTTGTGGTTTGGCATATTAGATTGGCGTTCAAAACTACTCCATGTAATGATATTTAATAAAATTGTCATCTTCATCTTATGTGTTTATCATTTCTTCACATGCAATTGAAGCACCTAAACATACTAGGCTATAGGACTTGGTCACATATATGATAGTGATTATGAAATAGGTCTTTATGGTCATGATTTTAAATATTCCAAGTTGTAGAATCTTATGAGGCAGGGCATCTGAGATTCAGATAAACTTGCACTAATGGTTCATATTCCAAGTCGGATGTTGTCTCGTTTCATGGGTAATCTATGTTAGACATGGGTGCATGTTAATGGGTGCTCATTAGAGAACAAGCTCACTAAAGGCCCGCTTAGAGAATCCACTAGATAGCCATAGCGGTATGTAGTAGTGGCAAGTTCCCTATCTTACGACAGTGCATATAATTAGTCCTTTGACTTAAGATTCCACAGTAACCTTACGACAGTGCATATATACATAGGACCAAATGGTCCTTGCGCTTTAATTTTGCTCTGACCATGTAGCAGGTCACCGGGGCTTAGGTTGGGCACAAGCTACTTAAGTATGGAGGTTGGTGAGTCCCAAGATGGGATCCATTTCACCCATCTATGAAGAGTGAGTTGCTCTCCTATGTATTCTAAGATGATTGGTTCCAAGAAATCCTTGCAAAAGGTTATATGACAATTTGGAAATGAAATGTTGCATAGTTGAGGTAATAATGGGAATCGAACAACAAGAATTGATACATAGTTATCGAGACTATCAAGGAGCCGACAAATATCTTGCCTTAGGCCTCTTTCGGGAGGTAGGAAATGGAATAATCATATTTGCATGGCAATCGTAAGTGATAGCAGTTCACCTTGATGTAATTCATTGATCCAATTCTTTCGACTCATGGGCTTGTGCTAGCTATCGACTATGGAGATGGAGTACTCTTCAATTAATGGAGTTATTAGTTTAAAGGAGTTTAAACTAATTCGAATATTTTCAATATTCAAAAATTACAAAAAGTTGTGAGCCCATGTCTAGTGAATTGGTAAACCTAAAGAAACTAAAGAAAATCTAAAGAAGAAACTCTTATTGGATAGGAGGAATTTTCTAAAGAGTTAGAAAGTTTAAGTGGGCGGTTTTACCTTAGAGAGAGAATCAAGTTGGCTAATTTACTTGGTCACTTTGGCTTGATTAATTTAAGTGTTAAATTAATCCAAATAATTTAAAGAGTTAAATTAGACCAATTAAATTAAGATATTAATTTAATTGGTGTCATGTAACAATTTAATTAATCAAAGCCCAACTTAAGGAGTTAAGTTGATTTAATTAACTTAAGGAGTTAAAGTTGATTTAATTAACTTAAGGAGTTAAGTTAAATTAATAAAATTGAAGTGTTAATTTAATTAGATGAGGAATCTTAGTTTTGGAGGAAAATCAAATGGAAGAGTTCACTTGAATTAATTGAGTTGGCATTTTTAATTTGTGAAATTAAGAATCCAATTCTAGCTAGAAGAATCTAGCAAGTTGGCACATGTATAGGTGTGATATATACACCATGTGGCTGGCCACAGGGAGGCTTCATTCATGCTTCCATTTCCCTCTAAAAGGTAGCACAACTCATATGTTGAGTAACTACCTTCCTAAACTCTCTCTCTCTCTCTCTCTCTCTCCACCAAAACTGGAACCGCCTCCCTCCCTCTCTCCTATCATCTTCTTCCTTTTCTCAATTCTAGCCTAGAGTGTGAGGGTTTGAGAGTTCTTCCTAAGTGTGTGGATCACCATTAGAGGCTTCACACTTGTGGAGCTTAGAATTGGAGATTGGGTAATCCTTTGTGGCCGATTTTTGGAGAACTAATTGAGCAATTTTGGAGCTGCTTTTTCTCCTCTATTTTGGCCAATTAGAGGCTGTATTGGAGGTGTCTTAATGTGCAAAAGTTGCTGCGTTAAGGAGCCTTGGGTGTGGAGGAATTGATCCATTAAGTGGATAGTGTAGATCCTACTTTGAAGGAGTTCAAGAGAATATCTACTTAGTTGCCTTTGTTTTTCATCAAAAGGTAACTTTCTAGCTCTCTAATCCTAATTTATGACATGTTGATTGATCCTTGGGTTGGTGATGGCAAGTTTTTTCCTTTAATTTAGTTTTAATTTACATATCCTTACTTGTCTCCTACTTTCACCAACTAGAAAGCATCAATATATAACTCCAAGAGCATTACAAGTAGCAACTATTATTAATTGTTGATGGTCATGAAGTAGTAGATGCTACTAATAGGGATATCATAAACAATTAGCTCAATTAATGAATATAAAAGATTTTTTGAGCTATCATGATCCTTTACAATACCCTATGCTACTTCCTTATGACACCATATGGTTTGAATATTGATTGCTGTATAGTTCATGTAGTAGAGTCATTTGTTGCGACTACTATGCTTACACGTTACAGGTAATGTTTAATTTTACATTATTTATATTTAATGACAAATAAATTATTTTTTAAAATTTTATTTGAATTACATCAGATTCAGGTGTGTACTCCTTCATGCCTTCTATATGGATATGTTTGTTACGACAACACATCTTAGACAATTATGTGAAGATTAAAATGTTAAAGCTTAGTTATATAAGAAAACATCAACAAAATATTGTAGTTGAATTATGCCAAGGTTTTTAGGATTGCTTAATGATGCTAGTAGCTTATATATTTTATTTCATTTACATATTAGCATATATTATAATATCATATATGTTTTATGACAATGTAATTACATGTTATCTTCACTTAGAAAATGTTGTACATCTTACAGTTTTGTTGTCATCATTTGTTCGAAGTCCTCGAGATATGTTTTAGGATTTTTAGGTATGGTAAGCCATATCCTATTTATCACAATACATGCAATCCATCATGGGAAGAAATACAAAATGAGCTTTTACCGGGGCAAACACCTCATGGTTGACATGGTTTGTTAATTAGGATTTTTCGAGTAAAATTTTAAGAGTTTAAAAGACATCTATATTAAAGGTGTCCTTGGAAAAATTATAGCACATGTTCATATCATTAAGTTTCAAAAGCAAGGCCTACCACATGTTCATATAATGTTGATCTTAGATGAAAATGACAAGTTGAATACATTAGACAATTATGATCACATAGTCAGAGCAAAAATTCTTGAAAATTATGATGAGCCTTTATTATAGGAAACCATTTTGAGGCGCATGATACATGGGCCATGTGGAGAATTGCAAATCAATGCTCTTTGCATGAAAATGGAACATGCAAGATAAATTATCCTAAGCCATTTGCATCATTAACTATACAAGGAAATGATTCATATCCAATATATCGTGTTGCAATGATGATAGATATATTATTTTATATCGTAATGGTGGAGTAATTGTTGAAAATGATTGGTGGTTCCATAAAATGCTTGGCCACTGGTGAAGTATGACTGTCATATTAATGTTGAAATTTGTAGTAGCATAAAAAATATAAAACACCTTTACATGTATGTGTATAAGGGACCTAATTTTGTTATTTGAGGTAGACCTAGGCCCAAAATATGATGAGGTCAGTTAGGAGACCGACGGTGTTCAAGGCATTCATTGTGGAGCTCATCAAATTTCAAGATTATTTTTGGAAGGGAAGAATCAGAGGATTAGATTAGAGATTGAATCCATAGTTGATTGATTTTAATTTTATTATATTTGTATAATTTTTCTTGTCTTGTAATTTAATTTTGCAGATAAAGAAATTTGTTGTTACAACATGATCAAAAATTTCCAAAGAATCGGTCATTGAATTTCCTTCACTTCCTTTTGTCATATTAGGATGGAACATATGGGCCCACGTACAAAATCATCAAATTGGAAAGCGAGCTTGACTCTATACAATTTCAAACTCCATCACACATATACATATATGCTCGTATAATGAAATCACATGCCTCATCTAATTTTTGGTGTAATAAGAATCTTCCATTTCTGCCACAACAAAGTCCTCATTGAGCTTTGTTTCTTTGAACACAGACTAAAGCCTCAAAGCCCAAAGTAACTGAAGTTTATCTTGTAGTTTCATAATTAATAGTCCATCTCACAAAGCAAGTTAGGTTCATGAACCACTGTCGCACAAACAATTCTAGCCCAAGTTGAACTCTTTCTCTTCAAGTAAAATGAGTTCTATTCGAACTCTCTTTCTTTTTAAAATTTTGAACTAAAGCCATAAAGCGCCCTTATCTCTATTGTAGTAAATGTGTTCAAAATATCGCTTCTTTATTCCATAAGGATCTCTTTTAATTCATGTAGAACTCCTCTTTCTTTGTTTAGTCCAAATTGAAGCAGCAAGAACCCACTTTAATTTTAAATGGATTCTTAATTATCTTGATATAATTCCTTTGAAGATATTAGATTTATTCCAATCATGATTTAACCCCGAATTGTACTCGGACCAAAAAGCTTGGAAGCTAAACACTATAAAAAAGGGTTCATGCAAAATTAACCTTTCAAAGAGGAAGAAAGAAAAAGAAAAACATAGGCATCCTCTAAAACTGAGATTTGCTGGATATGTCTCTACTCCTTGCCAATTGTATTTGCTTCGTCCTTGAGTTATGGATGCTATATGCTTGAAGAAAGGTCTTATAGAACATATGTTAATGTAAGCTTTGTCTAACCATCTACTAATTGTGGTAGTTGCAAAATAATCACATGACAAAAACATCAAATGTAAGTGCATCAATCTACCATGGTAGCATGCAATCTTTTACATCCTTTCCCCATTTTTGTCTAATATTATGTTCCTCTTACCTTGTCCACGATGCAAGTTTTTTTCTTTCCTTTGGATTAGGCTACCAAAAGAGCTTCGAACAAAAGACCTCACTCCCTCTTGTAAGTCAAAGAAGTTGTGAAAATGTATATATTGAGAACCCAACAAAACCATCTCTATGTATCTTCATTAGAAGCGATAAAGATAGCCTCAAAGTTAAAAGTACAAGCTTGGTCATCCATAAATAAGTCAATTATGCTCTTCGTTCCATGCCCTGACCTCCCAGTAAATTCATGCACATCCAAGTGTGGTCCGAAGAAGCAACCAAAAAAGTGATTGATCCAAGTTTTGGCATTACATCTCATTCCAAGATCCTCCTTTTGAAATCCTCACTTCATGATGCCAAAGCCACAAACTCTAAGTTCTCTTTTGTAGGCCATCACTTCAACATAAATGGACTCCTATTGAAAATTCCCGCATCAAGGTTTGGCGAAGTATCTCTGCATGCAGGTTATTAGGAATGAACAAAGGATGTGCTAGGCCATCATGCAAACACTCTCATCAAGCTAGGATCTACACAGTGGTCTATGCCTCACTTTTCACATACGCTTGCAATAAGAACATCCTCCAAGCCTTCCTTGAGCCATGGTGCCCTTCCACGAACACTCTACATACTACCATTGACAAAATTTTGATCTCTTTATGGGATCTTAATGAACTCAGTGGATTGCTTATACACAGAGGTTTCTATGATGAAGTCATCCTCACCATGAAGGAGCTACTTGGTAATGGCAAACATCCCCCTTCTCTACCACAATGCCACAAATACTTATTCCTGGCATATATCATATGTTCTCAAAGGGCTCCAATGGCATACTTATTTCCAATTGGATTAGCTTTTGGTTTAAAGGATGAACAAGATATGCGGAGCCCCCTTTAAGATCTTCTCGAAAGAGGTCCAATGAGCTGAAGACATCTCACAATCCATGTGCAAGAATTGATGCATCACTTTTATCATGGACCAAGGAATACGATGAGGCATTTGTGATTTCGGAGGTTTGAAGAGGACGTTAGAGGAGACCTACTTGATTGCCTTCCTTTGATGCTGGTTATGTAGCTTCATTTCATTCTACCACATCGCAAAGTAGATCATGTTCGTGTGACTATCTTCAAAGTTTCTAATAGAATGGCAAGTGGTGAGACTTTTCTCTTGCAGTTCCTAGTTGGCGAGCATTTATCGCGGCTTGAGGAGCATATCTACTTCACCAAATCTTCAAGACTCCCCTACTATCTTTCCCATTTATTATGTGCGCTACCTTGGCATGCAGTCCTTGTCCAAGATTGACATAGGAGGAGTTGTGATGGTTAAATATGCGGGGGAGAACATGGCTAAAATATTTTGACCTTTCAGAGGCACAAGATTTACTCCTTAGTATCAAACCCTTCAGGTAGTTAGAAGTACGCACATATCTATGCAAGCAACATTGGAATAGTGCCCTGCAACCAATTAGATTGACATGTAAGCTATTTCACTTGTGAGACAATCTTGATTGAATGATATTCATATTTCAATAGCCATCTTTATCTTATGCTTATTTTACTTCACTAACATTTGGTTGAAGCCCTTATATCACACAAGACTACGGGACTTGGTCACACACTGGGTGGTGATCATGAAATAAGTATTACACGATCATGATCTTAAAATATTCCAAATCATAAAATCTTATGAGAAAGGGCATCTAAGATTCAGATAGACTTGCACTAACGATGTATAAATCCAAGGGGTTGGATTTTGCTCCATTTCATGAGCAATCCATGTTATACATGGGTGATTGTTAGTGGGTGCTTGTTAGAGAACAAGTTCATTAAAGGCCTGCCTGGAGAACCCACTAGATAACCTTAGTGGCAAGTCAGTAGTAGCAAGTTCTTCAACTTATGCTAGTACATATAATCAGTCCTTAGACCTGAGGAACCATGGTAACCTTATGTTTAGGTCCTCATGCTTTGACTCTTCCTTGATCACTCCGTGGGTTGTCCAAGTTAAGCTTGGGTATGAGCTACCTAGGCATGGAGATTCATGAGATCTAAGATGGGATTCATCTCCTCATCGTTGTGAAGTGTGAAGGGAGAGTACATCTCCTATGTATTCTATAATGATCGATTCCACAAAATTCTTGCACAAAGTAATATGACAATTTGGAAAAGGAGTTTTTCAAACATAAAGGGGAATCAAACATTGGGAACAGAAACATAGTTATTGAGGCTATTAGGGAGCCGGAAAATATCTTACCCTAGGCCTTTTTCGGGAGATAGGAAATGGAAGGACCGTATTTGAATGGCAAGCATAGAGTTAGAATGGTACACCAAGAGCATATTCATTTCGACCAATTAGTTGGGCTCCATGGGCTTGATGTTGGACATCAACCTGGAGATTGGGTATGGAGATTTGGGTACTCTTCAATTAATAGAGATTAATTGAATTGAGTTATTAGTTTAAAGAAGTTTAAACTGATGTGAGTATTTCGATATTCAAAATATCACAAGAGTTGTGAGCCCATGTCCAATAAATGAAAAAACCTAATGGATCACACACAAAAGCCTAAAGAAAGTTCTATTTGATTAAGGGAATTTTCTAAGAGTTAGTAAATTCCTAGTGACCGATTTTGTGGAGAAAATGGTTGGGTAATTTTTGGTCATTTTGGCTTGATTAATTTAATTGTTAAATTAATCAAAAGAATTTAAGGAGTTAAATTAAACAAATTAAATTAAATTATGGAGTTAATTTAATTTGTTCCATATGACAATTAATTAGTCAAGTTAACTTAAGCGGCTAAGGTTGCACCTTCTAACTTAAGGAGTTAAGTCAAGATCAATTAATTAAATTGAGTAGTTAATTTAATTAATGTGAAGAGTGAATTTTGGAGGAAAATTCAAATGAAGGAGTTCATTTGAGGTGCATTTAGAATTAATCTAGATGACATTTCATGAAATGAAATGAAGACTCCAAATGAAATCAAATGCAAGTGAAATTAACATTTTGCATGCCAGTTGTCTTGCTTGGTTGGCACCATACCTCATGGGAGTTGTGATGCCAACTTGCATCACACCACCTCATCTATATAGAGGAGTGGGCGGCCATAAGCAAAACTAACATGCTATATTATCTTTTCCCCCCCAAGAGTGTGATCCACTTATGTGTTGAAGTTTCACACATTTTTCTTCACCTTTTTCCTCCACTTTTCGGCCTTCACCATTTCTTCATCCCTTGATGTTCCAGCTCACTAAAGGTTGATTGAAGCTTGCCTTGGGTATGTGGATCATTGCATTAGAGGCTAGACATTTGGATAGCTTTGCTCTTGAAGATCCACTGTAGGGCAGAAACTTTGGAGTCTATTTTCAAGTACTTGCCTATTTTAGTTCTTGCTGAAATTTTTACAGGATATTCCTCAAGGTATTGGAGAGGTTCTATCAAAATTTCAACAAATTCTGAGGTATTCTAATAGGACAAACGTTGTCAGATTGCCACTGTGCTAGGAGGAGACAGCTTTGAAGAGTTCAACCTTATCTTCCTTCATACCTTGGATTTTGAGCAATCAAGGTAATTTTCTGCACCAAATCCATTTTAGAAGCATGATTTGATCCTTGGATTGAGTGTAGCCAAGTTTGATTTAGCTATTTTTGCTTTATTACTTGGATCCTTGTGTTGCACTTGACTTCAAGCAGTTCACAGTTATAGATGGCCTATTTGTATCAAATACTCACAAAGACTTTTTGTGGCTTTATATTCCAGCTATTTGACATTTTGGTGTGGAGAAGAGTATATTTTTTCAGCTTATAGCCTATATGGATTTAGTCGGCAATGTGGTTTTTGTCAACATGTCCTAGGTAACTTAAAAAAGATATCCTTACTTGTGATTTGCACGAGCTTGTTCGACTCTGGCAATCATGTAGCTTGTTGAATACATCTTACAAACTCATGTTCCCAAAAATAACTCTTTCTTTCCATTAACCACAATGGAATTTACAGACTGGTGAGACAAATGTTGGAAGGCTTCAAAAACAAAAGGTACAAAAATTGTTCTCAAAGTCAATCAGAAAAGATGTGGAATCAAATTTTGGGCAATCTAATCAACATGGGGAGAAATTTGAACCTAGGCATCCTAGAAAGAAACCATCTCCACTTAAACAAGATTTACTAAAGGACCCAAAAACATCCAAGCAGCCTCTACTCTTCAAAAGCCTATTATTTCTAGGTAGGTTGAAAGAGGTAATTTGGAGCCTAAAGAGCATGACATCACTAAACATGCTAAAAGACCATTCAAAAAGTGTTGTAGCTTACTCAAGGTTTCACCCCCCCATACTTTTATCCATTGATACTCCAATGGAAGGAAATGAAATAATTTCTACACCTTTTTGCTCAAATGACGACTCCAGCAACCTAATGCATACTCAAGAGGAAACCAAAGGTTTTGGATTTAGATAATGTTAGTATTAATTCAATTTTTTTTGCAGATGTCCCAAGTTCTTCTTTACCTTTAAATGAATCAACAAAACATATAAAGTTATTTTCATACAACATGTATCTCTCCCTCTTCTTTTGTATATTTGCTAATTCTTTGAACTAATATTTTTTCTTAGCTTGCAAATTTTGGAGTACCAGTCCAAATTACTTCTGAAGGAAGTGTTGGTTCGATAAATAGGCCAACCCTTTTTATCTTGCTTAAAACAACCATTCCTTATCCTCTTGACGATGCAAGCTACCCATGAACTGCTAATTCCAACAAGTGATGAAATGAAACATTACTCAAAACTGCAAAGGAGAAAGCTTTTGCTGAGAAAAACGAGCCAAAAAGACATTTGAAGACCACCTAGCCACTTTGACATGCTGAAGTTATGAGTTTTGTCCTCAAGTTATAAAGACTAAAAGCTAAATAGATATTAATCAAATTCTATTGGGAACAAATATGTTAAAAAATCATGAAAACTCTATTTGAGCAGCTTTCAGAGTTAAAACCAACAATTGATGATTTGGTCGCAAAGATGAGAACATATATGAAAGACATCATTTTTGGAGATCCATTTGAAATCTTTCTTTTACAATGCTACCAACTACACAAAGGTTATGTCATGTTTAATTCAAAGAGAAATACAAGAAACCCATGAGAAAGCACTTTTTCTTGCTCAACAGGATCTTTCTGAAAGATAGAGATAAATTAGGATCCAAATATTAAAACCAAAATTAGGAAAAATTAGGTAATAAGTAGACCAATCACCTCATCCCAAGGATCATAATTATGTTCTAAATAAAGATTTGAAGGCAGAAAATTTACCTTTGTAATTAGAAACAAAGGATTTGAGAAGATCACTCCAAAGACTCCCATCTTGGAAGATCTACTAGCTCCAATGGTTGGATCTGAAAACTCCCTTTCCAATGCTCCAAAAATCAGAAAAAATGGCAGATCTTCTCATCACCAATACAATGACTTGTTGGCCAAATTTTGCTAAAATTAGAAATTAATTGGTCGCCTAACAGTGCTCCCAAAAATTGGTGTAATGGATGATCCACCAAGGAATTCTAAGTCCTCCAAGTGTAGGACCTCTAATGAACAAGTCCACACACCTTAGGCAAGCTCTAATCCAACCTTACTTGTGCCAAAACAAGAGAGGACGAAGGTGAGGAGTGGCGGTTTCGAAGGAGAGAGGGAGGAGAGGGTTTTGTATGATTATTCAACACATGAATTATGTTACACTTGGAGGGAAAATGTGAGGAATGCCAACCAACCCAAGTGGCTGGCCACATGGCCTTTTTATAGAGGAGATTGAAGCTCTTGGATGTTTCCATCACACCCTCCATGCTAGTTGGCCAACTTGCCAATTTGCACATGCATGTGCATTTAACTAACATTTGCATTTCATCTCATGAAATAAAATTCTAATTAACTTAAATTCAAATGGACTCTCATTTGATTTCCCTCCAAATTCAAATCCTCAATTTTAATTAAACTAGCATTTGCCGCACGCGGTTCCCGTGTGCATAAGTACTTTATGAATGTAACGTAATTGACATATATAATTTTGAAGAAATTAAAAAGTGCTAATATGTGAAAGGATTGTTGTATGCATCAATACATAGTCCACAATTATCTCTTGAGGCTAGTTGTAGCAAAATATAAATACGTGTCTTAAAAGAGGAACAATAACTTAATTAAGTGCCAAAAAGCTTTGTTGTAGTCTTATAGAACTGCATAACAAATAGTTAACATGGACCTGCAATATTCAGAGTAACATAATGTTATGTCATATACTTTTATATATTTACGTAATTTAAAATATAATTTAAAAAAAAATTACCTTGTAGATCATTTGCAATCTGACTTCTATTCGTTGATGTCTTTGCAGTCTTCGCAACACATTTGAAGGCATTGTTTGAAAAACTAAAATAAATATAAAAAAAATAAGCTTTTAGGTCTAAATTAACTCATATTATAAACTTAAAAATTATTTCAAAAGTTGGGCTATGTAATTGGATTTATACCACTTCTATATCGGCATCATCATTATCTTGAATATTTTCCCTAGAAATAAGATGCACACAAAAACATACAACCACGCATTAAATCTTGCATGCAGAAAAAAAAGCATGTGAGGTATATTTATTGAAAATAAATACCATACTAGAATAAAGTCTTCTCATCCATATTTCTTATTTTGTTTATACCTTTCTGCTCAATTATTAGCCAAAAATTGTTTAATAATAATTTTTAAAAAAATTAAAAATATGTAATTGTCATACCTTTGTTAGGTCCCACCCTTCTCTTAAAGCTATTTGTTTCTTCTTGTCAAAGCAATTCAATTATTGTAATAGTGAAATATAAATTAAAATATAAAATGAAAAAGTAAAAAATATAAACTTGCCTTTGCTTTTTTTTTGTTTCCTCAATACACGTAAAATCAATTTTCCTAAATCATTACCATTAATCCCTACAATAGCTTTCCAACATGGACTGAGTATTTGCATCTTCGAAGGTTGCATCAAGAAAATGTTGGCAATACAAAAAGAAAAGAAAAAACTGCAGAGAAAGAAATTAAGTATAAATATGTATTAAATTGATGAGACTATACGATAACGAATTCATCGTGTGGATTTAAAAATAAAACTTAAAAAAAATTACATGGAAGAAATCAAACTTGATGAAGAAGATGTTAGCAATATGAAAGAAAAGAAAAACTACAAAAAAATAGAATTAAGTATAGCCATCTAAGATTGATGGGACTATTATATGATAGTAGTGGGACGATAATGGGATGATAGTTATTTTAGATAAAATGATGATATGCCTATGCAACTACCAGATATCTTTTATTATAAAGTTAGAATAAAATGGTGTTAGTGGAAGGTAATATAAAAATGGTTCTAAAATATTATTTTAATGTAATATATTTAACACATTATGAATAAATTATATTTAATCATATTTAATTGTTTATAACTATCTTTTATTTAAAATACATTTTATTACAAATCTAGTATATCTTAAGTTTTGAGTGGGTGGAAGTGGAGAGAGAATTGGAAGTTGTGGGTTGTGGCTTAAAATGTGTAGGTGGCAAATTGGGAACTTTAAAATTTGGTATCAAAACTGCCATTAGTGTATTGTAATTCCAATTTAATCCCCTCTGTTGTACTATTAGTTTCAATAGACAAAAAAAATTAAATGATAAATTTGTAAAACTATTTTAATAACTTCCACTTTAGAGAGGAAAACGTATTTCCTTTTTATATAGTAATAGATTAGCTCTTTAATTTAATTAATTCAACTTAACTCTTTAAGTTAATTTAACTTAACTCTTTAGGTTAATTTTAAGTTAAACTTAACTCCTTAAGTTAACTTGACTAGTTAATTGTCATATGGCAACTTCTTAAATTAGCCTAATTTAACTTCTTAAATTATTTTGATTAATTTAACACTTAAATTAATTAAGTGAAAAATGACCAATTAAAATACTTAATCATCCCTCTCTCCAAAAATGCCTAGACTTAAATTTTCTAACTCCTTAGAAAATTCTTCTTATCAAATAAGAGCTTTCTCAGGCCACCCATTAGATTCATCCATCATTAGACATGGGTTCACAACTCATTGTGATATTTTGAATATTGAACTATTCACATTAGCTTAAACTCCTTTAAACCAATAACTCTTTTAATTTATTTTTATTAATTGAAGAATATCCAATCTCCATGGTCGATGTCTAGCGACAAGCCAATGGAGCCCAACTAATTGGATGAATGAATTATATATTGATGAACCATTATGGCTTACGCTTACCATATAAATACGGTCCTTCCATCTCCTATCTCCCGAAAGAGGCCTAAGGCAAAATATTGGGCAAAAATCTTTTTACCCCCCTATGTTATACGAAATGGACGATTTACCCCCCTTTGAAAAAAAAAAAAAGGTTGAAATACAGCCTTGTGTTTTTAAATTGTGGCCCATTGCCCCCTTCGTCTATTTGTGTTGAATTTTACATTAAAATGATGAAAATGCCCTCATATATACATAAAATTACTTTATATCCTTATGTTTTTCTTTTTCTTTTATTTAATCTAAATTAAATAATTTTATATTTATAAAATACATAAGGTGTTTATATAAATTAAATACTATTTATTATTTATAAAATTATATATAAATGCATATATATATTTATGAAATATATAACATGCTTATATAAATTAAATACTATTTAATATTTATAAAATACATAACATATTTATGTATATTAAATACTGTTCATTATTTATAAAATTATATTTACATACATATAAAATATTATATAAATACATATATATAAAATTATTTATAACATATCTATATACATATATATAAAATAATAAATCATATACTATATAATATTTATAAAAAATTATATACATGCACATATATAAAATCACATATATATAAAATTATATATATACAAATATGCATATAAAATTATTCATAACATATTTATGTATATTAAATACTGTTTATTATTTATAAAATTATATTTACATATATATATAAGTATATACATATAAAAATTATATAAATACATATATATAATTATTTATAACATATCTATATATATATTTTTTCTTTTATTTAATCTAAAATTAAATAATTTTATATTTATGAAATATATAGCATACTTATATAAATCAAATACTATTTAATATTTATAAAATTATATATACATATATTTATATTTATATATATATATAATTATCAAAACTAAATAATTTCATATTTATAAAATATATAACATATTTATATAAATCAAATTACTATATAATATTTATAAAAAATTATATACATTCATATATATAAAATCACATATGCATATAAAATTACATATATAATTATTTATAGCATATATATATATTCATATATTATATAATATATTCATAACCCCCACACCCCAACCCTGACAACAGGCTGCCATGGTAGACTGAAGCCAAATTTTTTTCCTTTTTTTTTCTTTTTTTTTCTTTTTTTATACACGATGGCCAAATTTGGCCGGTCAGATCCTGTTGGCCCCTTCCCCAGCAACCTGCTACCATGGTAGACTGAAGCCAAGTTTTTTGTTTTTTTTTAAGCACGGCGGCTGCCGGGAAAATTTGGTTGGCATGGGTGCCATCTACCATGGCAACCTCTCTATATATATTATATTATAATACTATATTATATATATAATATATATTATATAATATTGAAAAATATATTATAATATATATAATATGTTGTATATATATACATAAATGTATAAATAATTTTTTATATATGTTTTTATAAATATTAAGTACTATTAAATCTGGACCGTTCATTTAAACAAAAAGATCCAACGATTGATATACTAAGGGCATAATAGTCATTTTATCTATAAAAAAAATAACAACCATGCTCATTTTTGGGCGCGTGCACTCTACTTATGGTCTCAGGGGAGTTTTTCACTCATTTTTAAAAACCTAAGGTGGGTATTTCAACTTTTTTTTTTTCACAGGGGGGTAAACCACCAAAATTGTTTTTTTGAGGGGGCTAAAAAAATATTTTCCCACAAAATATTTGTCGGCTCCCTAATAGTCTCAATAACTATGTCTCTACATCCAATGCTCAATTCCCATTTATGATCTCAACTTTAGAAAATACATTTTCAAAATTGTCATACTACCTTGCGCAAGAATTTCTTAAAATCGATCATTATAGAATACAGAGGAGATGCACTCGTTCCTTACAACAATGAGTAGATGGATCCCATCTTAGATCTCACAAACCTCCCCGTATCACCCACTGCGTGGTCGGGGAAAAGTTAAAGCATAAGGACCTGAACATAAGATCAATGACTAATTATATGCACTATCGTAAACTTGAGAACTTGCCACCACTGATGTACCACTACGACTATCTAGTAGATTCTACAGATAGGGTATTCAGTGAACTTGCTCTCTGACAAGCACCTACCAACATGCATCTATGTCTCACATAGATTACCTATGAAATGGAGCAATATCCACCCCTTGGAATATGCATTGTTAGTGCAAGTCTATCCGAATCTTATATTACCCGTCTTATAAGATTTTATGACTTGGAATAATTTAAAATCATGGCCATAGAGACTTGTTTCATGATCACCATCATATGCGTGACCAAGTCCCATAGTCTTGCATGATTTGGGGGCTTCAACCAAATGCATGTGAAGAATAGAAAGCACAAGATGAAAATAGCCATTTTAATAAGAATATCATTTAATCAAGATTGTATCACAAGTGAAGTAGTTTTACATCCCAATCCAATTGTCTAATGGGGCACTATTCAAACACTTTTTGAGGCCAAGGGAATTGAAAATGAAAGAACTAAAGGAGGTGAATAGTTAAAGGATTAACTTTTCCAAATCATCAAATAGCGAAGAGTTGAGAACACGACTTGCTGAGTTAAGCAATAAGGAAGAACTTGCAAAATCATCATCACTCCATAAAGCTGAAGAAAACTTATCAATTATTCGAAAAGAAGTAGCCAATAAGAGAGAGAAAGTGTCAAAGCTTGAGAGTACTCCATTTTTAACTGACAAAGAGGTTGAGACTTTAAAGAAGATGGATGCACTATTTGAAGAATCTTGCAAGGATCTAATAACTTTTGATTTACTAGCATAACACTTAGCTACTTAGTATCTTTTTGTTGTTCTCTCTCTCTCTCTCTCTCTTATCATTGATATAAAAGAACAATTTACTACTACATATGCAATAAAAAAGTTGTTCTTTTTATAAACTCTTCTTATGCTTTTCCCTCTTTTTTATTTCTTTTTTCTTCAATGGACTTGCTTAAGCTCATGAATAAATTTGACTACGTTAGCAATAGACCAAATTTATCTCGATAAGCAAGAGAAACTTAAGATTAACTGAACTTGGTTAGCCATCGAAACTTGTTCCAGTAATATGATTGAACGTAGTAAACCATCCAAACTTGTCCCAATGATATGATTAAATTTGGTAAGCCATACAAACTTGTTCCAATGATATTATTAAGCTTGGTAAGCAATTCAAACTTGTTTTAATGATATGATTAAACTTGGTAAACAATCCAAACTTATTTTAGTTATATGACTAAACTTGGTAAGCAATCCAAACTTGTCTCAATGGTATGATTGAACTTGGTAAGCTATCGAAACTTGTTCCAATGATGTGATTGGGCTTGGTGAACAATCCAAACTTGTCCCAATGAAATGATTGAACTTGGTAAGCCATCCAAACTTTTTTTTAGTGATATGACTGAACTTAGGAAATAACTCGCTAGCCACCTATGTACCCCATCAAGGGGATCAAGTCATTAAATAGTTTAGAGTGAATATATATATATAGAGAGAGAGAGAGATATTTTGGGAGAGTGTTCTTCACAGTTCATACTCATGAGGGCTGGGAGTTCCATCATTTAACCACCTTGGAGATAGAGTATATAACATTTTAACTATATGAAATACCTTTAGTAGGGTAAGTTAGTAGTTTAACCACATGCATTACCTTTGATAGGTACTGTACACAATTTATACTCATGTGGGCTAGGCGTAACATGTAGTTTAGACTCGTGTTTCAAGGAGCAAACTTCTTCATGGATAATTCACTTTTAAATCTTGCCATTTATGAGGCCTATACGCAGTCCATCTGTGTCAACCAACTTGTAAGCACCATTTTTGTGGACTTTTTTTTACCATATATGGACTATCCCACTTTGAGATAAATTTACTTCCATTTGCTAGGTAATGGTAATGGGTCTTCTCACTAGAAAAGATCACAGATGAACTTTCTTGTAAAATGCCCTCATGATATGTGCTTGATAACTTTCAAGTTGTTGTTGCGCTTCAAGTCTTTTCTCATCTAATGCTTCCAATTCTTTTCTAGTCGAAGGAGAACATTATCCTCAGCAGTAAGTCCTTCTTGAATTGCTACATGAAATGAGGGTATTTGACTTTCAAGAGGAAGGATGGCTTCAACTCCATAAACTAGCGAATAGGGCATGGCTTGGGCAGTAGTCTAATGAGTGAAAGTAGGAGTAGGATTGAGATCCATAATATAAAACTAAAAAAAAATGTAAAATGTAATCAATCTACTCTATTATGAGGATCTATTCATGCTCATAATTAGGATTTAGTTCTAGAAAATTTACCTTTTGAAGATCTATTAAAAGGCAAGAGGAAAATCTCTCCAAAGAACTCTTCAATGGAGGATCCGCACACTGCAGAAGAAGCCAACATTTCATCCAAATCAGAACCTTCCACAAGAGAACTCCACCACAAATCCAACTCCAAAAATCATCAAAATCGGTAGAGAACTCCACCACACATCCAGGTAGAAGCAGCCAAAATTTCATTATAAGGTTCTCCAAATCTGCCACCGAATCTATCGGATAGCAATGGTTCACCAAGGAACACCAAGTCTCCCAAGCATTGGACCTCTAATGATCAAATTCATACTCAAAGGTAGCTCTAGACCGGCCTCAAATTTGCTAGATAAGATGAGGATGAAGGTGAGGGAATGGAGTTTTTTGGAGAGGAAATGGGGGTGGGGGGGAGGGAGTGAGTTTAGTGTATGTAAATCTTCAATACATGAATATCATACAATTGGTGGGAAAATGGGAAAGCACAAGCATGACCGACATGGCCGGCCACTAGGGGTATTTATAAAGAGGAAAGTGTGATGCAAGTTGGCATCACACCTCCCATGCTTAGTTGGCCAACTTGCATGTGAATTTCACATGCAATTGCATTTAATTTGCATCTTCATTTCATAAGATGAAATGTAATGAAAATTAACTCTAGTTAAATTCAAATGAATTCTTTCATTTGCTTTCCCTCCAAAATTCAAATTCTTAGTTTAATTAAATTAACTCTTTAATTAGTCTAATTTAACTCCTTAAATTTTTTTGATTAATTTAACAATTAAATTAATAAAGCCAAGATGACCAAAAAAATTAGTCAACTGTTTTCGCTCCAAAAAATGCCTAAGTTGAATTTTCTAACTCGTTAGAAAATTCCTCCCATCAAGTAAGAACCACCTTTAGGCTTTTATGTGTGACCCATTAGTTTTATCCATTCATTGGACATGGGCTCACAACTCATTATGATATTTTCAATATTGAAACATTCACATTAGCTTAAACTCCTTTAAATTAATGACTCTTTCAATTAATCTCAATTAATGGAAGAGTACTCAATTTCCATAGTCGATGTCTAGCAGCAAGCCCGTGGAGCCCAACTAATTCGATGAGTGAATATGACTTTATGAACCATTCTAACTCTACGCTTGCCAAGCAAATACGATCCTTCCATCTCCTATCTTCCGAAAGAGGCCTAGGGCAAGATATTTGTTGGCTCCCCATAGCCTCGATAAGTTTCTACATTCCAATGTTCCACTCCCCTTTATGACCTCATATTTGGAAAACTCCTTTTCCAAATGTCATACTACCTTGTGCAAGGATTTCTTGGAATTGATCATAATAGAATACATAGGAGATGCACCGATGCTTCACAACATCGAGGAGTCAGATCCCATCTTAGATCTCACAAACCTCTATGTCTAAGTAGCTCATTCCCAACCTCCACCCAAACAACCCGCTACGCGGTCAAGGAAGAGTTAAAGCATGAGGACTTAAACGCAAGGTTACCATGGATCCTCAAGTCAAAGGACTAATTGTATGCACTAGCGTAAGGTGGAGAACTTGCCACCATCGACTTGCCACTCCGGCCATCTAGTAGATTTCTCTGGGCAGGTCTTCAGTGAACTTGTTCTCTAACAAGCACCCATGTCTAACATAAATTGCTCATGAAATGGAGCAATATCCAACTCCTTAGATTATGCATCATTAGTGCAAGTCTATCTGAATCTTACATGCTCTGTCTCATAAGATTCTTTGACTTGAAATATTTAAAATCATGACCGTAGAGACTTGTTTTATTGTAACATCCCAAAATTTTCATGATTTATAGAATTTAATTTGTAATATTTAAATTTCACGAATCTTATGTTATAATTGCTAATTTATTATTTTATTAAATTTTGGGGGTCAATTTGTTAACAAGAAAACTTCAATTTTTAGAAAATTTAAAAGTTTGGGGTCAATTCAGAATTTATCTAGACTTGATTGACCATATTTAAAAATCAAGGGGTTTGCACGGAAACTTTTGAAAATTCCGAACTCAATTTCTTTCTTTTAAAACTGAAGGAACCAATTGAAGTTTCAGCAAAAGTTTTGAGGCCCAAATGAGATTTTTGAAAAATTACCCTTTAAATGGTCAATTTCCATTTCTTCCCCCCCACCCATTTCCTCTCTTTCTCTCCCGTAACCAAACCATCCTCACCACCGGCGATTTTCTTCTCCAACGAACCACTCCCCAAACCCTTATGTTTATCCTCTTCCCCACTTCACCATCTTTGTTGCGACACCTTAAGGCGGCATTCCGGGCAGCAGACCATTGGAACCGAGCTCGAGAAAACCCTCTTCGACGGGCATGGTAGACACTGGTGGAGCGACGGCCAACTGAGCATCTGGGCGGCATTTCTGAGAGCCCACAGATCGAGGAACAAGGTGGTGCCGCTGCATGTCCGATCCACGCGATGGCGGAGGCAAAATCCAGAGAAAACCTCACGGCGGAGAAAGACGAATTTTGAGTTTTCGGGGTGGCGTTTGAGGCTTTTTTGGGTGGATAAATAGAAAACCAAGCTGAGCATTGGAAAGCTCACGGTGAGAGGCGTCTCTGGGTGGTGGCATTGAGTTTTTTTGGGTTGTACCTTGATATATATATGTATATGTTGTACCTTTCCATTTGAAGCCTTGTATCTATGCCAAGAATAAGATTTTGGGTATGATTGGTGTCTATATATATCTATGTGTGTGTGTGTGTGTGATTCCCATGCAAGGAGGAATATTCAAATAGTGGACCCAAACATGTTATGCTAAATGCCAAAATTTGGATTTAATAATTGTACTAAGGATTATGTAATGTAAGACTAAGTGGTATTTGATTAGGATTAATTATGTAGGGATTGGACTATTTTTTGTGGATTAGGATGATGATATGATAATGACTTTATAATTAAGAACGAGATATCATGCTATTTTTGGAACCGATATGGACCATCGTGGCTAATTCTAGAATGGTTGATTTACTGAGGTACTTTGTGTAGATACTACCTATTGAACCTATATAATCGTGTTGATCAATAAGTTAGCAATGTTAGAATGCTTATGATGCAATTCTAGAAGGCTATTAGAGATGAATTGCAATTTGACTATGGAAATATTCTTTTGATTAGTTGACGAAGAAGTGGGTCTTGCCAATCAGTAGATTGCGGGCTGTGGTTGTTTTTGCTGAAACTACAAGGGGTGAGGGTCTGCCATTCTGGCCTCAATTACATTTATTTGTTCTTGTGGAATGACCCATGTGAGGGTTCTTATTTTTGATCTGTATTCTGTTTTGTTGAAATATGAGAATTGTTGAATTCTCGATTGATTTCTGTTATCTTATCTGTACACCCTATGTGGGTTATTGTTTGTTACCAATTCTGAATTATGTCTATTCTAGTGCCCAGAACTCCTATCTATTATCTATACCGATATGTTATCTGTACCGTTCTGTTATATGTTACTGTTTGTTATCTGTTTTGTTATCTTTTGCCTTGTCTGCACATTTGTTATTCGTTAAAGCTTTAATTGGCCATGTTGGCTTATCTAAATTGTTTACTGCTATCATTTTGCCCTGTCGACATTTATGTACTGTTATGACTATTCTGTACTGTTATAGTTGCCTCGTTGACACGTTTGTTTACCTCACTTGTTCACGGGGGATGTTGTGGTGCCCGTCTCGAATCAAAGTTTGATTGGTAGGTTTGACTTAACACTAAGTAATGTAGAGGTCATCCATCAGGGGATCTACATGAAATGGTGAGGTAAAATATATCAAGAATTGCATGAGATGCAATTAGCAAAAGTTGCTTGCCTTTGGATTGCTCGTGGATATACACCTGGTCACGAGGGTCCACTTGCAAGTCTTTAGGATCTTGATTCTCACCAGAAAATATGATTTCCCGAATTCTTCTTGTGGGTGAAGGATTTGATAAAATAGTAGGAAGAAAACATGCTTGAAAGACCATGGAATGCATTTAATATTAAATTCAATAACTGCGGTTCGCTATACGGTCCGTATGGGCACTTGCATAATCTGTTATCTATACAGAGAATTGTTGGGCCTGAGGCCAATCCGAGCGGAATGTTTGGTTATATGGGGCACACCATGCGGTTCGCATGGATGTCAACGATACACTAAGCGGCCTGCTTAGGTATCCATGGTGCGCTAGGGATTTTCCCATAGGTATTAGCAGTGCGCTAGGTATTTCCCCCTAGGCATCAGCGGTGCGCCATACGGTCGTATGGGCATCTGCCATGTACCAAGCCATCACACTTTGGCGAATTTGTCTGACTGTCTGGTATAAGGTGAATCGATATGCATGCCTGCTATATTCTGTTGAAATGCATATGCTTCGATTTGTATTATTTGATTGTATCCTGACTATCTGAAATCTGTTTTTGGAGCAATAAGGCAGGAGAGTTTCTTGTTTTGCTATTGTCACCGTCTGATTCTGAATCTGTCATGTTCTAACTATTTAATTGACGATCTATTAAGTTGAATCATCCTCGATAGATCTCTACTGTTATTCATAAGTTTATCCCTCATTAAGTCTTTGGACTTACCCCCCATATCACTGAATTTCTCAGACAAGTTTTGGTGATGATCTCATACTTCAAGCTTGGAAGGATGTACATATGTTTTGTAATAGAATAGGTGTTTAAACCTATGTATGAATCACTTTTATCTTGAGTTGATATTTGGAGATGTTGTGATATGCCAAATTTGAACTTATTATTGAAGTAGGTATGAAATGACGAATGATGGCATTGTCATGGCATGTAATTCATACTTTTGCTAAGATTTTCTTAGGTTGAAGCTTGTTGCTATCTTTAACAATTTTGAAAAAAAATTCTGATGGGCTTATTGTTTGAGTTATGTATGATATTTAAGTCTGGACTGAGTGGTGTCTCAGCTTAGCTGCTATCTCGAATGGGGGTGCTGTAGAAGTGGTATCAGAGCCTAGGTTAGGGATGACCTAGGTGTTGAATGGTAATGGGATTCATAGCTAGCTTGTTTGTTTAGATTAGTTAGGTTATGAACCTTAAGTATTTTAAGCATTTGTGGATTTTTATATGACCCAGGAAGCTAGGATATAGATTTTATTGTGTGATACTAACGAAATAGATTTATGTGATTTTGCGATTGTAGCATGACTGACGACCGCAATAAAGGGAATGAGCCCATAGAGGGGCCAAGTAAGGAACCTTAGGATCTTACGATCAGAGTCTTAGCGAGATTGCTGAGGCTGTGTCAGTCACTGGAAGACAAGATAAGTGACCAACGTGAGTCAGTTATACAAGACCGAGCCGAGGCGCACCAACTAAGGTTGATGCTAGGAGTAGAGATTATATCATGGATCAACTCATGGGGGATGTGGAATGAGAACGCGTACGGATCAGCATAGCAGAGGCGCAAGTACAAGGACTCCATACCATAAGGGAACAGATGGAGGCTACATTCCAAGAGTTAGAGGCGGATTACCGGAGGACTGTAGAGGCACCCCACCCCGCGATGGATGAGATAAGCCAGATGATAGCCTATTATGGTAGGTCAATCAACCAAGTTATAGGAGTCAGCATAGGGATTGATGCCGGAGCAGGACCTTCGAGGATTCATCCAGCTCCAGAGCCCGGGCGCGCACAGTAGAGATCGAAGAGGTCTCGGAAGAGAACCCAGATGAGAATGCAGAGAAAGATCCAAAGGAAGCTAAGGAGATGCCATGATGCGAAACCCCAAGGATATATTGATCGTGAAACCCCAAACACACAAATTGATATTGAACGAACCCTAGAATAAAAATCTTCCCTATTGAATCCCTAAGATACTTGATCTTAGAAACGCAAATAATTGGGAATAAGAATCAGAAAATTGAATAAATACTAGCAGGAATTAGTATCTTGAAAGAATCTATTCAATTTCTTGATGCAACAAGCAAAGTTGTGGTTTTTCTTGAGAGAAAAATATAGAAAATAATTCAAAATTCATCAAAATCTACCAAACACATTTTTAAGAGACTCCACTTGCCTTTGAAGCTCCTTCGTCTCCTTAGGATTACATCTGTAGGCTGGTCAGTTAGGAATTTGAGATCCAGGTACAAAGTCAATTTGATGTGCAATTCCTCTCAATGGTGGTAAACTTGTGGGCATCTCATTAGGGAATACATTATCAAACTCTTGCAATAAAGAGACAAAAACACTAGGCAAATCGGAGTTAAGGTCAATTTCAGATAATAAAACCTCCCTATACCTACCTAATCACTATCAAAGCTCTCTTGCCCAGAAAAGCATTCTTTAAATCTCTCTCTTTTGCATAGAAGCATTGTTTTTTCTCAACTGTTTCACTCTTCACTAACTCTTTTTTTTCACTCCCTTCAACTTTCTCATTCTTTTCTCTCTTTTCACTCGCCAACTTTTTCCCTCCTGCAAATCCCTCTTTCTTGTTTGCACTTGTGCAATCACTCACCATTGGGCCTTTATCTTTATTCTTTTCTCTCATTACTTTTTTTAACCTCACCACTCGAACTCCCACAAGAAGATTGTTGAAGTTTAATCTGGTCAAGGTAAGCTTCCTTGGGTGATAGAGGTGCAAGAGTGACTTTATGTCCGTTATGCTCTAAGGAATATCTATTCTTGTACCCATCATGTATTACACGCCTATCAAATTGCCATGGCCTACCCAACAACATATGGCCAGCCTGCATGGATACTACATCACAAACTACCTCATCACTATATCTCCCAATAGTAAAAGCTACCACAACCTGCCTAGTAACTTTCACCTCTCCACTATCATTCAACCATTGCAGCCTATATGGATTAGGGTGTTTATCACACTTCAGCCCCAATTTCTCCTCTAAAGTGGTACTGGCCACATTAGCACAACTTTCCCCATCAATTATTAAGCTGCACACCCTACCACCTATCAAGCATCTGGTGTGAAATATATTTTCTCTTTGTTCTAAGCTCTCATCTTTAACATTCAAGTTCAATGCACGCCTAGCAACAAGAGATTCACCATGAACAGCATATTCAACAGCATCATCACCACAAGTAACATCGTCTAAAGGTGGCATATCATTATCACTACCATCAGACTTATTATCATCTTCAGACTTGATACAATTTCACTACCCATAAGAATCATAGTTCTTTTGTTTGGACATTCATATCCATACTTACCCAAACCTTGAAATTTAAAGCACATAATATCCCTATGGCTGGAAGTTGTGGTGGAAGAAGAAGAATTAGAAAGTATTGTTTTGTAGAATGGACTTCTTATCCTTGTTCCTTGATGCATTCAAACCTTTCTCCTTGGAAACTAAGCCCCTATCTCTCTTCTTTTCATCATAATTTTTCCACTTTGAACCCCATTTTGAGTTGGAATTATGAAATGCACGGGCTGCAAGGCTTTGGTTGTTTCTCCACCTTCATAGCCATACTCACCAAATCCTCCATCTCCACATAAGGTTTTAGGTCCACAACATCAGCAATTTTCTCTATTCAAACCACTAATAAATCTAGCCATTGTCACTTCTATATCCTTCTCTATGTTGGCCTTAATCATCAACATCTCCATCTCCTTATGGAAGTCCTCAACTGACTTAAACCTTTGAATGAGTCTTTGTAGTTTTTGGTGTACTCCCTATAATTGTAAGATGGAACAAATATTTTCTTCATAACGGCCTTCACGTTTGCCCAAGTCTTAATGGGTCTCTCACCATTTCTCCTCCTAGACTACCTAATTGATCCCACCAAACTAATGCATAGTCAACGAATTCAACTGCTGCAAGTCTCACTTTCTTCTCTTCAGAGTAGTTATGGCAGTCAAAGATCAACTCCACCTTTCTCTCCCACTCCAAATAATTTAAATTGTTGTCCCTCTTAGCTTCGATTCTTGCTTCACCCCCTCTATCCTTAGCCGAACTACTATCATCAAACTCATCCTCAAACATCTCTTGATTAAACCCATATGGAGGCCTATTTAGTCTACCATTCCTAGAAATATTATGTGCCACCTCCTTTCTCCACTCATCCATCTCATCAAGCCTACTATTCAACTTCTGAAATTGACTAGTAAATGCCCTGTACATCACCTTCATATCTGGTGTCATATTAGCTTCCTCATCAGAGAGTTCTTTACCTGCCCTCCTTGGAAGAAAGTACTCATTTTAAAAAAACCTGCAAAAAGTGTTAGCAAAAACAGCCTCACAAAAGAAACACTCCCTCACATGTTTCACTCAAGTAGATGTGAACCCCCTGGTTTGCACTCAATTTTGGCTTTTTCCCTCTTTATGTGCTCACTTATTTATGCCTTTTATATATCTCTTGATCATAGTGAATGTTGCACTTCAGAAATCAAACTAATTCAATTCAAAGCAAATTCACAAAGCAGAAACAACACATATATCAATCCCAGAAGCATAACATTCAATTTCAAAAGTTTTAGAAAAGTTTGGTAAAAGAAAAAAAAAAGGAGCAATATTAGATGATGTGGAACCCCAAGGATATATTGATCCTGAAACCCCAAACACACAAATTGATATTGAATGAACCCAAGAATAAAAACCCTCCCTATTGAACCCCTAAGATACCTGATCTTAGAAACGCAAATAATTGGGAATAAGAATAAAAAAAATTGAATAAATACTGGCAGGAATTAGTACTTTGAAAGAACCTATTCAATTTCTTGATGCAACAAGCAAAGTTGTGGTTTTTCTTGAGAGAAAAATGCAGAAAATAATTCAAAATTCATCAAAATCTGCTATACACATTTTTAATAGAGTATTTATACTCTCCTTGCGAGCCTTAATTAAAATAAGATATAAACTAAGCCTATGGATAATAATCCAAGCCCAAATCCAATTTGAAGTAAGAGTTTGACTTGGTCACAACTTCTTCTTTTCTCAGTGAGTCCCACACATTTGGGACTTATTTTGGCCTTCTTGGGCCTTTTCATGCCTTATACACCAAGCATAAGGTGATGGGCTATCCAACTTCATTCTTTTGGCTTCTTGACATGTTCTTCTCTTTCTTAGCCCATTCTTGATGCATCTCTTCAACAAATGACCTAGCCAAATTTGCAAAGCCATCCTTCAGCCTCTTTGCTTTTGCTCTTGTGATAGGTCCCATTGGCAGGTTGCAATCTCCATTTTGGCCTCCAATGCTGAAATAACCATTTTGCCTTGCGACCCAATGTGGGATGACTTCAATCAGTGTCATGACAACAACGAGGACACTGAGTAGTCCGACATTATTGATGAGAAGGGTTAGGATAGATGATTTGGTGATGCTGATAGTAGGATCGCATAACGTCGGCTAATATTTTCGTTTTCTTTTCCTTTCACCTAATCATTTTGAATCTGATCAGGCGAATAGCTAGCGTGGCTATTTTTGAAAACTTTGAATTTCATACATACTATTGTAACTTTGCTATTGCTAACTAAGTATGCTAATCAAGTTATCTTTCATATCTTATTGTCGAACTTCCTTTCTTTCCTGTTTTAAGATATTGGAGCTTTTATTAAATTTACTTTGCTCTTCTTTAATGTTGGAAAGCTCAAGAAATTATGATGGATTCTTGAAGGCTAAAGTGCTAATTGGCAACTTATAATTGTAGGCTTGAGACTACCTCATAAATCTCAAAGTAAGAGATGGCGTCTCACGGTAGTGCTGCTAGACCCGCTCCAGCAAGAGCAGGTCATAGAGGAAGACCAATTGGTCGAGTAGTTAATGCACCAAGAATCCCTAAGCAGGAAGCATCTGCTTATCAACCACCTGACCTGGAAGAAGAGATTTCACAACCCTTTCTGTGGGTCAGCCAGCGGACCCCGTGAATCAGAGAAGGCCTAGAGCTAAGCAACAGGCTCGACAACGGGGCAGTGAAGTAAGAATGGTTAGTGAGATAACTAAGGATCGGGCACTGGAATGGTTCCTTCGTTTCCAGCCCCCAAAGTTTTTTGGGGAACTAGATGACCGCAAGGAGGAAGAATGGGTAGAAAACTTGGAGGTCATATTTGAAACCCTACGATAACCGGATGAACAAAAGGTATGGTTTGCCACATTTCTACTGGCTGGATCTATTAGGAGTTGGTGGAAGATGATCGATTGTAGATGGATCGCTTCAAGGACCCCCTGGACATAGGATAATTTCACCAGGGAATTCATGGACAAATATATTCCCCGGGTAGTCAAGCAGGCGAGAGAAAGGGAGTTTATGAATTTGATCAAGGAAGCCAATCCGTCAGTCAGTACGAAGCAACTTTCAGCCAGTTAATATAGTATGCACCATACATCCTGGAAGATGAAAGTGCCGGCAGATTCAATAGTTTGTTCAGAAACTAAGACAAGAGCTTAGATGGGGTCTAGCTATCTTCGACCTACTGAATTTCAACTTGGCAGTGAGCAAGGCACTGCAGTATGAATCAGAACTACAAGAAATTCAAAAAATCGAAGACAGGGGTTGGAAAGAAGACCACCCTTGGGAGGACCAAGTGGCATGAGCAAGAAACAAGCTGGAGGTACACCCCCAATGAGTTCCTAAGACCGATGAGACAGTGAATCGGACTCAGGAAAAGGGACCGATGCAATGCGGATTCTATGGGGCCCCTAGCCACAAAGAAGCAAATTGTTGGCGAAAGCAAGGCAAGTGCTTGCGTTGTGGAAGCAGCCAATACTTTTTGAAGGATTGCCCGAGAGTGAATGGCCCAGCACCTGCAGGGAGAGGAAAACAGAAGGTTTGGGCTCGTGCTTATGCCTTAACCGGAGAGGATGCACGGAACCCCAATGAGGTGGTTGAAGGTATGATTACTATCTCCAAAAATCTTGGTAAAGTATTATATGATCTCGGTGCTTCCCATTCATTTATATCTGTTGATTTTTCTTGAAAATTAAATATGCAACTTGAAACCATGGCCTACCAAGTTGAAGTGCAGACACCCTTAGTAATAGGGTTAGTCACAGATACCATGTATCGGGATTGCCCAATTATGATCGAGGGCCGAGTGTATCCAGCCAATCCAATATGGATACCTATCCAAGGGTATGATGTAATACTTGGAATGGATTGGCTGTACCACCATCAGGCACAAGTGAATTGCTTCAATAAGTGCATTACACTCAGAGAAGGAATGTCAATAATATCTACACACCGTATGGCAAACAATGCTTCTCCAATACCAATCATATCAGGGTTAGAAGCTAAGCAGATTTTGAATGAAGCTGGGCAAAGATTTTAGCATACCTCATTAACAAACCACGGGACACAATCAAGATCAAGGAATAGAAGTAGTAGCAGAATACCCGGAGGTATTTCCTAAAGAATTAAAGTCACTACCCCTTGACATAGAGATAGAGTTTGTCATTCACACTCTACCAAGGGCTACGCCATTCTCCAAGACTCCATAGCGAATGGCATTAAGGAGTTGAAAAGCCAACTGCAGGAGTTGCTAGAGAAGAAGTTCATTAGACCTAGCACGTCCCCTTGGGGAGCCCCAGTGCTATTCGTCAAGAAGAAGAACAGGTCTTTAAGAATCTGCATCGATTATCGAGAGTTGAACAAGGTCACTATCAAAAATAAGCACCATCTGCCACATGTAGAGGAGTTCTTTGACCTATTGTAGGGGTCAAAGATCTTCTCCAAGCTGGACTCAAGACAGGGATATTATCAACTGAAGATCAAAGGAAACATCCCTAAGATAGATTTCAGTTCTCGATATGGTCACTTTGAGTTTGTAGTAATGCCGTTTGGTCTAATGCACCAAATTTTCAGGCCGTACCTGGACTAGTTTGTGGTGTCCTTTATTGACGACATCTTGGTATTCTCTAAATCCAAGGAGGAACACAGAAAGCAGTTACACATAGTTCTAAAAACTCTAAAAGAGCATCAAATGTATGCTAAGTTCAGTAAGTGTGAGTTCTGGATTGAGAAAGTAACCTTTCTGGGTCACGTAATCACTCAAGGTGGGCTAGAAGTGGACCCTTATAAAGTGAAGGTGATTGTCAATTAGAAGAGACCTGGAACCGTTACTGAAGTTCGAAGCTTTCTGGGATTGGCCGGTTATTATCAGAGATTTGTTCAGGATTTCTCCAAGATAGTTGGTCCGTTGACCAAGTTAACTGCGAAAGACCAACCATTTTATTGGAACGAGGAGTGTGAGAGGAGCTTCCAAGAGTTGAAGAACCGCCTAACTACGGCTCTAGTTTTAGCCCTTCCGGATGGATTAAATGACTTCGTGGTGTATATAGACACTTCATATAAAGGGCTAGGATGCATGTTGATGCAGAGAGGGCATGTCATCACTTACACATCTAGAAAGTTAAAGCCTCATGAGGAGAACAATCCAACTCATGATTTGGAACTAGCAGCGATCATTTTTGCATTGTTCAAATGGAGGCATTACCTCTACAAAGTTACATTTGAGGTATATACAGATCACAAAAGCCTCAAGTATCTCCATTCGATAAAAGATTTGAACATGAGGTAGTGTAGATGGGTGGAGTTTCTAGAGGATTATGACTTATCTATCACCTACCATCTGGGAAAAGCAAATGTGGTAGCTGATGCCTTGAGCCGGAACGCGGGAATGGCTCTTCTGCAAGGGGCAGGAACATCAAAAGGATCAAGTACGAGTGTTGTGCTAAGGTTAAAACAGTGAGATTGGGTTGCGGGAGTGAAAGTATGGCCTGAACTATACGTTGAAATTCGATAGGCCCAAGCCAGAGATAAGTAGATGTTGAAACAAAGAGAATTGGTTGGAAGTTCTGAAGGATCCGAGTACAATATTGATGGTCAAGGCACATTGCTATTTCGTAAGAGAATATGTGTGCCTGAAGAAGTAAAAGGGAGATCACTAGAAAAGGCACACAGAGCGAGATATGCAGTACATCCGGGCGAAAAATAAATGTATCAAGATTTGAAGAAACAGTTCTAGTGGAATGGAATGAAGAAAGATGTAACAGATTACGTGCAAAAATGTCTAACCTGTCAGTTAGTGAAAGCAGAACACCAACGACCGTCAAGGTTGTTACAATCACTTCCTATCCCTGACTGGAAATTGGAACAAGTGACCATGGACTTTGTAACCGGTCTACCGAAGGCTAGAGGAGGTTATGACAGTATCTGGATGATAGTGGATCGTTTGACAAAGTCTGCACATTTTCTACTAGTCAGTACGAACTACAAGGTTGAGACTAGCAAAATTATACATCAAGGAAATCATCAGGTTACATGGGATTCCAATTAGTATCGTATCCAATCGGGACCCAAAGTTCTCATTGGACTTTGGAAAAGTTTGCAAAGACATCTGGGAACAAGGTTACAGTTTAGCTCAGCTGCTCATCCTCAGACTTACGGACAATCAGAAAGGGTCATTCGGATTTTAGAAGACAGCAGTGAGCTTGTGTTCTAGATTTCGGTGGAGGTTGGACCTCACATCTGGATATGGTTGAGTTTGCCTACAATAACAACTATCAGTCTATTATTCAGATGGCACCGTACGAAGCACTGTATGAATGAAAGTGTCAGTCCCCGTTGTATTGGGATCTAGAAGAGTACAAAGGTACTGTTGACGTGTCTCCGGGAACTATGAAGCCCGAACCAATTCAAGAGACTATCTAGAAGGTACATATTATTAAGCAGCGAATGAAGGTTGCTCAGGACCGACAAAAAAGTTACGTAGATAAGTAGAGAAAGGATTTGGAGTTTGAAGTTGGTGATCGAGTGTTCCTCAAGCTATCCCTAAGGAAAGAGATCAGAAGAGTTGGCAAAGGTGGAAAGCTGAGTCCGAGGAATGTTGGACCTTATGGTACTACCCTAGAACCTGATCGGGATACACAGTGTCTTTCATGTGTCTCAACTCTAAAAATACTATCCCTATCCTTCCTATATCATATCACCTCAGCTCATGCAACTGAAAGGTGATCTGACGTACAAGGAGCAATTAGTTCGTATCTTGGATCAAAAATTTAGGGAGCTTAGGAATCAGAGGATTCCCCAAGTGAAAGTGTTGTGGTGCAACTACAATGTGGAAGAAGCAACCTAGGAGCAAGAGGATCTCATGCGCTAGCAATATCCGAAGCTCTTCCAACATTTAGGTGAGAATCTGGGGACCAGATTCTTTTTAGAATGGGAGGTTTATAACACCCCAAAAATTTCATGACTTATAGAATTTAATTTGTAATATTTAAATTTCATGAATCTTATGTTATAATTGCTAATTTATTATTTTATTAAATTTTGGGGGTCAACTTGTTAACAAGAAAACTTCAATTTTTAGAAAATTTAAAAGTTTGGGGCTAATTAGGAATTTATCTAGACTTGATTTGACCATATTTAAAAATCAAGGGGTTTGCATGGAAACATTTGAAAATTCCGGACTCAATTTCCTTTTTTCTAAAACTGAAGGACCCAATTGAAGTTTTAGTAAAAGTTTTGAGGCCCAATTGAGATTTTTGAAAAATTACCCTTCAAATAGTCAATTTCCATCCCCCCCCCCCAATTTCCTCTCTTTCTCTCCCGTGGCCAAACCATCCTCACCATCGGCGATTTTCTTCTCTGGAAAACCACCCCTAAACCCTTCCGTTTATCCTCTTCCCCACTTCACCAGCTTTCTTTCGGCACCTCGCGTGTGGCATTCCAGGTAGCAGACCACTGAAAACCGAGCTTGAGAAAACCCTCTTCGACATGCATGGCAGACGATGGCGGAGTGACGGCTAACTGAGCATCTGGGTGGTATTTCTGAGAGCCCGCAGCTCGAGGAACAAGGTATTGCCACTGCATGTCCGTTCATGCGACGACGGAGGCAGAATTTGACAAAAACTCATAGCGGAGCAAGATGGGTTTTGAGTCTTTGGGGCTGCGTTTGAGGCTTTGTTCGGCTAATAAACAGAAAACCAAGTTGAGCATTGGAAAGCTCATAGCGAGAGGTGTATCTGGGTGGTGGCGTTGAGTTTTTTGGCGATGGCGGCCGGTGGCAGCAGTAAGACAATTTTGTCTCCTCGATGCAATGAATGCATCTGTGTAATTGGTTTGTGGTTTGGAACTCCAATGGCCAACCTTGGAATTTAGTTTTGGGTTGTACCTTGATATATATATGTATATGTTGTACCTTTCCATTTGAAGCCTTGTATCTATGCCAAGAATAAAATTTTAAGTATAATTGGTGTATATGTATATGTGTGTGTGTGTGTGTGATTCCCATGCAACGAGGAATATTCAAATAGTGGACCCGAACATGTAATGCTAAATGCTAAAATTTGGATTTAATAATTGTACTAAGGATTATGTAACATAAGACTAAGCGGTATTTGATTAGGATAAATTATGTAGGGATTGGACTATCTTGTGTGGATTAGGATGATGATATGATAATGACTTTGTAATTAAGAACGAGATATCATGCTATTTTTGGAACTGATATAGACCATCAAGACTAATTAATTCTAGAATAGTTGATTTACTGAGGTACTTTGTGTAGATCTATTGAACCTATATAATTGTGTTGATCAATAAGTTAGTAATGTTAGAATGCTTATGATGCAATTCTAGAAGGCTATTAGAGATGAATAGGAATTTCACTATGCAAATATTATTTTGATTAGGTGACGAAGAAGTGGGTCCAGCCGATCGGTAGATTGCGGGTTGTGGTTGTTTTTGCGGAAACTACAAGAGGCGGTTTGCCATTCTGGCCTCGATTACATTTATCTATTGTTGTGGAATGACCCATGTGAGGGTTTCTGTTTCTGATCTGTATTCTAGTTTGTTGAAATATGAGAATTGTTGAGTTCTCGATTGATATTTGTTATCTGATCTGTACACCTCTGTGTGGGTTATTGTTTGTTACCAATTCTGAATTATGTCTGTTCTGGCAACCATAAGTACTATCTTTATCTGTACCGATTTGTTATCTGTATCAATCTGTTATTTGTACCGTTCTGTTATCTGTTACTGTCTGTTATCTATTCTGTCCTATTTTGTTATCTTTTGCCATGTTGTCCATTAAAGCTTTAATTGGCCATGTTGGCTTATCTGAATTGTTTACTGCTATTGTTCTGCCCTGTCGGCATTTCTGTACTGTTATAGTTGCCTCGTTGGCACGTTTGTTTACTTGAAACTGCGATGCATTATATGGTCCAATTCATATGGCCATTTGCATAATCTGTTATCTATAATGAGAATTGTTGGGCCTGAGGCCAATTCGAGTGGAATGTTTGGTTATGTGGGGCATGCCATGCGGTCCGCATGGGTGTCAGAGATATGCTAAGCGACCCGCTTAGGTATCCGCAGTACGCTAGGGATTTCCCCCTAGGCATCAGTGGTGCGCCATACGGTCCGTATAGGCATCTGCCATGTACCAAGCTATCACGCTTTGGTGAATCTGTTTGACTTCTGATATAAGGTGAATTCGATATGCATGCTTGTTGTATTCTATTGAAATGCATATACTTTGGGTTTGTATTATTTGACTGTATCCTGATTGTCTGAAATCTGTTCTTGGAGCAATAAGGCATGAGAGTTTCTTGTTTTGCTATTGTCACTGTCTAATTCTAAATTTGTCATGTTCTAATTGTTTAATTGATGATCTGTTGAGTTGAATCATCCTCGATAGATCTCTACTGTTATTCATAAGTTTATCCCTCACTAAGTCATTGGACTTACCCCCCCCCCCCCCGGTATCACTGGTGTTTGAATCACTTTTATGTTAAGTTGAATTTGGAGTTGTTGTGATATGCCAGATTTGAACTTATTATTGAAGTATGAAATGATGAACGATGGGATTGTCATGGCATGTAATTCATACTTTTGTTAAGATTTGCTTAGGTTGAAGCTTGTTGCTATCTTTGATAATTTTGAAAAAAAATTCTAATGGGCCTATTGTTTGAGTTATGTATGAGATTTAAGTCTGGACTGAGTGGCATCTCAGTTTAGGTGCTATCCCAAGTGGGGGCGCTACATTTATGATCACCATCATAAATGCGTAACCAATAGTCTTATGTGATTTAAGGGCTTCAACCAAATGTCAGTGAAGTAAAATAAGCATAAGATGAAGATGGTCATTTAATAAGAATATCATTCAATAAAGATTGTATAACAAGTGAGATAATTTTTACATGCTAATCCATTTGGCTGCAGGGCACTATTCCAATAATGAATTGTCCAATATGCCCAAAAGCCTCCTCAACTTTATCATGCCAATCACAAACTTTTTTAGTAGATTGCATAAAGTTTTATTAAAGGCCTCTACTAGACCGTTTGTAGCCGTATTATACATAGAGCAATTGTATTGCTTGAATCCAAAATTTGTGTAGAGTTTATCCATCAACTTATTGAAGAAAGGATTTCCATTATTAGTAACTAATTGCCATCCCACGTGCTCCCCGCGCACATAATAAAATTTTAAGTGCAATGTATTTTTATTTTTTTAAAAATATTTATTTGCTATGGTAAAAATTAACTGATGAAAATAGTATAATATTTTTTCATTGCCACAATATGATTAAAATATTGTATAAAACTCTAAAGGAAGAAAGTATTTAAAAAATATATATTATATAATAAGATTCCTAGAACTAAGTAATTCTTTTGATCATAAGGGAAAAATGAAATTAGTTGTTAATCTAAATGTGCTGATTCAACATAATCTCCCAACCATTAATATTACCACCTATAGAGCATGAAAGTGAGAGTCGTGTCGAGTTGCTAAGACGGTGGCAATATAGTAAAGTAATGTGGCTAGCTACCACGACTGTAGGATTGTGGGGGTATTAGGGAGGTTTTTATATTCACTTCACACAAAAATTCAAGTAAATTGGTTATCAATATATAATTTATCAAAAATTATTATAAAACATACATTAATCTCATATGTTTTCTTAAAGACGTGTAGTTGTTACCTTTGGGTACGAAATCTTAGAAGATATCTACTTGCATCTTAGGAGAAACTTAGTTGTAGATATTGGACAAAGGAAGAGTTAGTAGAGGGAAGGAGTGATGGGGATTGAAGAAGGGCGAAATCAGTGTTCGAAAAATCGAACAGTTCATTGAACCAGAAAACTTACCAGTTCATGGTTCACTGGTTCAATTGTTGGTCGGACCATACTTGAACCGCAATTGAACCGTGACGTCATAATTACGCAATATATATTTATATTATGTATATTATTAAAAATTAATAAAATACCAAAATATAAAACATAAAGAGTTTAAATGATATTGTCTAATTTCACAATCCAAATTTCACAATTCATATTATAAATAATCACCACATTTTAAATATCTCAAGTTTAAAGTGATATCAATAATTTAGTGATATCGGAGCCACTCCTCATCGCCTTGACTTTTAGATAGCTTATGGAGGTGTACCTTAGCCTTAAACTTTGTACTTAGACCAAAAATAAAATAAAATATTAATTTCGTTAAAAAATTAAATGGAAAAAACCAGTCCGGTTCAATTAGACCGTGAACAGGTCATCGGTCTGGACGGTTTTAACAAAATAAGATATTTTTTTATTTTCCAATTTTTGAAAAAATCGGACCAGTTCGACAGCCGATCGACGGTTCGACCGGCCGATCCGGTCTGGTTTTTTAAACGATGGGCGAAATATGTGGAGAGTGGAATAAATTTTGAAAATTTTGATTGGTAAATTTAGTTATAGAATTTTTGCAAAAATAAAAATAGTCTCAACATTAAAATTAAATAATAAAACTACACTTCTGTTTTATTTTTTTCTCATTTTAGTTTCTTTAAAACTAAAAAAATAATACAAAAATAATATTAGTTAATTTGGTATTAGGTGTTTTTAATATTAAATGGAATAAAAAATTTATAAAAATGAAAATGAAATATGAAATTAAAAAATTTATACTTAGTACGAAATACATTTTTAGTTTCAGTTTAGTTTTATGAGTTTACCAAGTGTGAAAATATTAGTTTTTATATTTGAAGGATACAAAACACATTTCATCAATTGAAAATGTCAACTAAATCATTATACTCACAAGGAAAATGAATGAAGTTTCGCATTTATGGAAAAGAAGTAATTTAGATTGTATATTTTTCTCATTAGAGTAAAGTATATTAGATTAGAATTCATTTAAAATCACAATTAAATCAATATAAGTAAATCAAATTTCTATGAACAAAATATCTATCAGCCATATCATATATATATATATGTATATATATAGTCATAAAAAAAGAGGATCAACTCAAAAGAAGCAATTCAAGTAGTGAAATATTATACTTACCAGAATTTGTTGAGACAAATCTTCAGTTACAGATTTATCTGCAAAGAAAAGAAAAAAATCTTATAAGCATGCATTTTGAAAAGTATATTTAAATACACATAAATAAAATATACAGAAGAACTTATAAATAAAATATAGAAATAAACCAAATTTCTATCAACAAAATATCTAACAATTCAAAAAAAGCCATTACATGTAGTGAAATATTACACTAACCAAAATTTATATGCCAAAACACTGAGTCAATTTTAATTTTGTTGTGCAATCCAGAGATGAATGTGATATATAAAGCAGGAGCTGGAGCTGGAGATCTTTTTTCTGTGTGTATCTCAACCTCCTCTTCTTATCTCTACATTTAAAAGTGACAGACTCCCTTTTTTTGATTCTGTCTTTATCCCTCTATCTATTTTTATTTTTAAAAACTCAACATAGAAAAAAATATTTTTTTTACCTACAAAATAGACAACACATTTTTAAAAACTCCAAACGGGAAAAATTATTTGTTTTTACCTACAAAACAGACAACAAAAGCAATTAAAGCAAAACAAAATTAAATCCCCCTAGAATAGGTCAAAACTTTCCTGGTAATTATTGGGTTCCTCTTTTTGCCTCTGCTTGGAACTTTATATGCTTTTTTTCCCATCTCTTGACACATCTACATTTCTACATTATAAAAGGACAGAAAATAAATAATTAACAACAACTTTTCAATAAGAAAGTTTGAATAAAATTGTTGTCTACTATAAACCGAAAAAGTAAAAATTGAGTGTACCTTAAAGCGTAGAATTATTTCTAAATTCCATCTCTTGATACATATCTACATTAAAGAATAACAGGAAATAAATAATTTGCAACAATTTTTAGTAGTATGGGAGATTAACTTCCTTTATTCATAGTAACATGAAAGAATAACACCTTAGAGAATCTTACCTATTGCTGAAATTACTTGGAAGTTATGAATAATGAGATGCCCATTTACTTAGGGGAGAATGAGTTATGGGTAATTGGGAGGAGTTGGAGAATGTGTGGGAGTTATGCATAGATAGATGTAGGGTTATATTAGGAAAAATACATTTTGGTGTAGCAGATAGTAACCCCTGTTTTAAGTGTGTAAAGAGGGTTTCTTTTTTAAATAGTATAGATGATGTAATGAGGTACACCATACCTGAAATTAGATTACAACGAATGACTCAACAACAGTTTCTTTCTTTACTTTCTTGAGGGGAATTATCTCTGCCCACTTAGAGAAATAGTCCATAGCCATCAATATGTAAACATGACCAGTTGACAACTTAGGAGCAATAGGTCCTACACCATCAAAACCCCATGCATTAGACGACCACGAAGCAACTGTGGGATATGGGGGTTCAAGAGGCTGATGCATAAAGTTAGTATGCATCACAAGCCTCACAACTTTTCGGATAACTCATACAATCTTTAATCATAGTAGGCTAGTGGTAACCTATCCTCTTAATTTAAATGAAGCTTAGGACCTAACTGGTGGGCTTTGCAAAGCTCTAGAATATGATTCAATCATGGCTTCAATTGCTTCTTCACCACTTAAACAGTGTTGATAGGTGCCTTCATAAGATCCATGATATAAATGAAATGAAATGACCTCCAACATACTTCTGTCTTATGATGAGGACCTTGCAGCAATTTCCCATGCTTTAGATAGTCAATCAGTGATGTGCTCTAGTCTTCCTCTTCACCAACTAAGACTGATATTGCATTTGCATCTTCCTGTCCAAACTCAATGGGCAAAGGCATAATCAATCTATTGCACACAAGAATATTCATCATTTCTCCTTCTGAAAGGGCCAAAATAGTAGCTAGATTAGCCATTGCATTTGCCATCCTATTTTTTTTCCTCGAGATGTGACTTGGGACAACACTTTCAAATTTCTTCAACGGACAAGGGGCTAGTTGAAAATAATGGATCAAATCTTCTTTTTTACATTTATAAGTGGATAATAAGTAGTTTTGAATCACCATAGACTTCAACTTCCGAAACCTTAATCTCTAGCTCCATTTGATGCCCAATAACCAAATCTTGATATTCTGCAATATTTTAGAGCATAATTCATTTAACACGATGGAGTACATTAAAACTTGCCTTTTTGGTTAAACAAAGCCCTACCCTGCTCCACTGACCGAGTTGCTCCATCAAAGAACATTATCTATGCAGGCAAAATCTCAACAAAGAAGACATCTTCATTTGGTACTTCATTGGACTCCCACTCTGCAAGAATGGGGTGATCAACCAGAAAATCAGCAAGAGCTTGTCCTTTAACGACTTTTTGAGGTACATATGTGATCTCATACTGATTGAATCTAACAGACCACTTAGCTAATCTTCGTAAAAGCACCAATCTTGACATCACAAACTTGACCGGATCAGGACATGAGATGAGTCGGATAGAATATACCTTAAATAGTGCTTCAACCTCCTAATTGCATATAATAATGCAAGGAAAATCTTCTTGACTGGGGAATATTTTAATTCATTCTACATTAAAGATCTACTTAGATAATATAAGGCATTTTCTTTTCCATTTTCATTTTCTTGAGCCATGATAGTACCAATTGATCATTCTTGTGTTGCAATGTACAATATCAATGGTTTTCCAACCATAAGAGCTCCCAAATACTAGTGGATATAGAGCCCAATGCAGACATTCTGCGGTGGCATTTGGTTGCGCCCAATAGTAGGCATTCATTGTTGATACTCTCATTCCATTTCTCTTCTTCGGGTTAGATTCAAACTCAACTACAAATTTGAATTAAGTTCTCCCTCTCAACATTTCAATCCTTGCAATACCATGCAAAACTTTCTTAAGTCCTCAAGCGATAGTAATGTGAAATTTTTCTGAGTTTACTCAAGATGTTACATTTCTAAGTTTATCCTGTTTACATTCTTAAGAATGACTAAATACCGTACCAACAATGCTTCTACAAGACGCACGTGCACTTCCTTGTGCAAGCACAAAAATATCCCTCTATGGGAGCTTGCCCTAAAACCTACATTATCATGCACTTCCTAGATGCATCATCTTACTACCAGTGATGCAATAATAATCAAAATTTATCTAAGTCTCAGCATGACTACAGTGCAAGTTCTTCCTGGTTTCCTAAACATCTGATACATGAAATTCATCTAAGTCCTTAGGAGAGTGTTACATCAAACTTTTCCAAGCCTTCTAATAAATGCCATTAGATCCACTCACAATGATTAATCAAATAAATGATATTGATGTGCAAGGGAAGTTCAACCTAGGCATCAACCTCGGTGTGGGTTTAAGGCATTCAAGATCCCCTTCTCGATCTAAAGCTGGTCGAGTGCATCTCGACTATTTAACTGTTAAATGACCTTCGTCCCAAGCTTACCCCACCGGGGGCGATGCATGCCATGGTCAAGGGTCAGGAATTGAGCTTAGACAGTAGTATTAAAGCAGTGCAGGGTTGATGTTAGGTGAGATCTGCCATATTTAATGCTGTCCCCCAGGAGCATCCTTTACATTAAATAGGGAAGTGCATGCAACATGTTTGCCTGCCAACCAGGTACTATTCACCATGATTACGTGAGGTGGTCTGGAATGCAAAAATACAAGACGTGAGCATTGTTTAAAGCTGGGGTAGAAGGGTAAATTCGACCTCAACCTTGACACCTAATAAATATCTAGATCAGAAACTAGACCAAAGTATGCACATTATTTACTTTCATTTTAGCCTTCTTCTCTACCTTCTGTTACATTATCAGCTTGGTACTAACTTAAGCATGGAGGGTCTTAGCTAAAGGCCACCTAAGCAAGCCTAACATTTGCTGTATGTTGTGGATCGACCCATTAGTTCGAGACTCTTGATCTCACCTACCTAGCACAATCTCCTCATCGATACTAAGATTTGCTTCATCATTTGGTGCCATTTGTGGGAAACCTCATATTTTGCAATACAAAATGGTCAACACTATGCAAGCTCAATCAGAAAGGCAGATAAAGGAGGTACCGAATCCCAAGCAAGTCCTACCGGGGTTGAGTACCCGGTCACAACATGTTGTTGTAATAGGGATAATAGCCCGCAAATGAATGTCCTTCGCTTAGGGAGTTTCAAGCATAATGAATGGAAAAAGGTTTCCCACCAAGTGTAGTAGCTCAACCGGAGGTTGGAAGACCTCTCTGGATGAACAGTCTGATAATACTTATCTAGGAATTGATGTGCCATAGCACCAATGACGAGAAAGGGAGTCCTCATTCATCCAAGAGATCATCTATGAGAAGGTTGCCATCAATGCTAAAGTTTATATAGGATTGCCGAGATATGATGGGTTAACCAATCCTAATGAACACCTCCTCTAGTTTAATCATATCATGCAACTATCACATCCACGTGAAGTTGCTTTTGACCACCTTTTAAGGTGTTGCTCTAATTTTGTTTGTAAAACTTGAGCCCAGATCAATTGAGTCGTACAACCACTTATGTGATAAGTTTCTTCATCAATTCGCCAGCAAGCATAAAAGTAAACTCCCCCATGCATATCTCAATTTGGTGAAACAGAATAAGGGGGAGTTATTGAGATATTTCTTCATAAGGTTTAACAATGAATTGCTCAAAGTTGACAATCTGAGGATTGACTTCCTCATCGTGCCTTCTTCCTAGGCTATGCCATAAGGAATGCACGAACGCCTTGGCTCGAGAGCAGCCTTGCAGTATGGAGGCCTTGCTTGACCTCACGTATAGATATATGGTGCAAGAGAACATGAATCGTTTGAAGTACGAACAACCCAACGTAGATAAAAAGTACAAGGAGAAGAAGGAAGCAACAAAAGACAAATCCGATCAGGTCGAACGTCGATCTTCTATCAAACGAATGCCACATTACACTTCTCTCGACACATCAAGAAAAGAGATCTTGACAACAATCCAACATGATGACCTCCAAAGAAACCAAAGAGATTTCCTCATAGGCCAGACATGAAGAACTCCAAGAATTATTTGCCACTTCCATAAACAGAAGGGGCATGATATGAATGATTGCTATTACCTCCATGACGCATCAAGCAGTTAATTCAATAGGGATATCTAAAGAAGTATATACCAAAACAGAGGATAGAGACAAATGACCGACCTCTGAAAAGAGATAGATCTAGAAGCCCGCCTTAGTAGGTCAATCCTCAACTATGCCCAAATGAGGATGTTCCACCTATTGAGGAGTGATCGTGTAGCTGGAGGGCCAGCTGATGGGGACTCAAGTCCCTGAGGAAAAAACTCAAATGCATACTGGAGAATTTGTATCAATCGAGGCCAATTTTTCATGTTCCAACTAGCGTAGAGACAATCACTTTTAGAGATAAAGATTTAAATCATATCTCGATGCCCGATGTTGAGAACAAACCTAACTATCCCATAGTGATAATAGTGTATATAGCCAATTATGCAGTGATAAAGGTACTAGTCGACAGTGGCAGCTCGGTCAATTTGATCTTCTACTCAACCTCGAGGAAGATGGACTTGGGAAAGCTTGTATTTTCCCTAATCAAGATGCCGCTAGTCGGTTTTGGCAGCTTGAAAATCGTACCACTTGGGTCAATCAAGCTCACTATCTCCCTTGGCACAGCACCAAAGAGGTGCACAATGATGATAAAACACTTTACATACAATGCCATCCTAGGCAGACCAGTGTCAATGACTTCTGGGCTATAGTCTCCACTTACCACCTTAAGGTCAAATTCCTGACCTCAACAGGGATAGGAGAAGTTGTTTGCAATATAGGTGAGGTGTGGCATTGCTACACCATCTAAGTCGACACAAGAGCCACAAAAATGACACTGTTGAAACCAGACCAAAAGATTAACCTGTCGATAAGGCTGTAAATGGATATTCGAAAATTCGTTTACTGTTCGCATCCGAATTCGTTTATAGGGCTATTATCCGTATCAATTTAAAGTGAATATTATCCGTATCCGATTAGCAGACATCCGACTGTAAACGGATACGAATATGATAAATGCCTATTCGATTCGTTTAATATCTGCTCCGAATACATATCCATTGGATATATCCATTTATATATTCGATTATCCGTAATTTAATTAAATTCATTATCCGTATTCGATAAATAATATTTAAAAATTATTATATACAATATATTCTACTTTTATGTATATTAATATATAAATAATATTTTAAAAATTATCATATATAATATACTATTATACATAATAAATTATTTTTATTTTTTCAATATGAAATTTCATAATATATATATAAATGAATATATATGTATAAATTAGTAATTAAAAAATTAATAAAGAAATTAGACGATAATGATGATAATTAAATAATATTAAATCAAAAAAATTGAAAAATCAATATGTAAATGATAAAATTAATCAATATAAAATTATTGTTGCTTTACTTTATAATGAATTTATATTGGTGTCATTTAATTAATATTAATTAATCATAAAGTGAATCAATAATTATAAAAAAAATAACTAAATCAAGAATAATTAATGTTTTAATTCTAAAATAAAATTGAAAAATACGTAAATTATTAACTAGCTAAGGGAACATTAAGATTTGAGAGATTGTTTGGGTAAGCTTATAAGCTTGTTAAAACATCTTATAACACATTTGAGATCTTACTAGATATCAAAAAGTGTTTAGTAAATTTTTTTAAAGGGAACTTATAAGCTCTTAAAATAAGATGTTAAAAGTTTATAAGCTCTTTTTATAAAAGTTATGAATTCCTAACTTATTTTTATGATATTAACAAACTCCCTAATTTTAAGCATATTAATTATAAAATTGTCATTATTAATACCTTATAGGCTGCAAAATTTTATTTTATCTAAACACTTTTAGAACTAATTTTCAAACAAGATCAAGCAACTTATAAGCTCGGAAAATATCTTATAAGATGTAAGAACTTATATAAGATCTTTTAAATAAGTTTAGGTATACACTCTCTAAGAAGGTGTTTGGCTAAACTTATTTGAAACGTCTTATAAGCTCCTACATGTTATAAGATATTTTTCAAACTTATAAGATGCTAGATTTATAAATAAATAAAAAAAAAAGTTCTCAAAGTATTTGAATTATAAGATTTTAGAGCTTGTAAGGTATTAGTAATAATAATTTTATAATTAATATGATTAAAATTAAGGGAGCTTGTTAAGATTTTAAAAATAAGATAAGAACTCCTTACTTTCTTAAAAAGTGCTTATAAGTTTTTAACATCTTATTTTAGAAATTTTATAAGTTATTTTCTTAAAAAAATTACGAAACACTGACATCTTATAAAATATTTTGAGAAGTTTACAAACTCATGTAAACAATTTTTAAATATTTTACAATATCTAACTATATACATATAATATAAGATGAAAATATCATTTCATAATTTTATTTTTTGTAGAGTTGTACTATTATTAATTTAGAAAAGTAATAAAATTTATCTAAATATAAAACTTAAACTCTAAATTATAAAATCTCACAATTTTATAAATTTCAAACCCCAAAATATTAATAATAGAGAATATTTTTATTGATTAACATTGTTATATCTACATATGACTTATCTTCCTTAGCCCATTCTTGATGCATCTCTTCAACAAATGACTTAGCCAAATTTGCAAAGCCATCTTTCAACCTCTTTGCCCTCCAATGCTGAAATAACCATCTTGCCCTCCACTGCTCATATCGATCCCTCCTTCCTCATAAAGATTCATCCTTGAATTTGAATCCATATCAAAAAGAGAAAGATCAAAAACTTTAATAGTAGTAGAAACTTTATACTCACCTGGAATGTCAATCTTGTAAGCGTTGTCTGTAATCTTTTCTAACACTTGGAATGGACAATCTCCTCTAGCATCAAGCTTGGATTTTCTTTGATTAAGAAACCTTTCCTTTCTCAAATGAACCCACACCCAATCACCAGGTTCAAATATTACCTGCTTCCACCTGGAATTGCCAAAAGGATTCACTCTTTTGGCAATCAACTTGTTTCTCTTTTCAATCATCTTACGTGCCTTCATATGTATAGTTTTAACATTTTCAGCCTTGTTTTCACCATCTAAGTTAGCAATAACACTTAAAGGCAAAGGAGTCAAATCCAAAAAAGTCAAAGGATTAAAACCATGTACAATTTCAAAAGGTGAAAAAACTATAGAACAATGTATTGACCTATATTATAAGCAAAGTCAATAAAAGGCAAACAATCCTCCCAAGTTTTCAAATTCTTTCCTACAACAACACGCAACAAAGTACCCAAAGTTCTATCTACCACTTCAGTTTGTCCATTAGTTTATGGATGCCAAGTTGTAGAATACAAAAGTTTAGTACCTAACTTATCCCACAAAACCTTCCAAAAGTGGCTCAAGAACTTATCATCTATCAGAAACAATAAATCTAGGGACATCATGCAATCTCACAATTTCTCTAAAGAATAAATTAACAATATTAGTGGCATCATCAGCTTTATGACAAGCAATAAAGTGTGCCATCTTGCTGAATCTATCAACTACAACAAATATACTATCTCTATCCTTCCTAGTTCTAGCCCAACCGAGCACAAAATCCATAGAAATATCAACCCAAGGTGCAGTAGGAATAGGTAAGGGTGTATACAGGCATCGACATAGATTAACCTATTACATGCAATACATTTAGAACACACTTTTTCAACATCTTTTCTCATACCTGGCCCATAGAAATGCTCACTCAAAATATCTAAATTCTTATGCACACCAAAATGACCCATCAATCCACCACTATGTGATTCCCTAACCTGTAAACTCACTCACAAAACAAGCAGGCACACAAATTCTATTGCCAAGTAACAGAAAACCTTCATGTCTATAGAATTTATTAAATGCACCATGTAATTCTTCAAGCATTTCATCTAACCAAGAGGATAGGATAGCGATACTTAACTGTAATTTTATTGACTGTTCTACTATCTATGCACATCTCGAAGTTTCATCCGTCTTTGGAACCAAGAGCACAGGTACAACACACGAACTCATGCTTTCCCTCACATGTCCTTTTGCTAGCAACTCGTCCATTTGCCTTTGAAGCTTCTTTGTCTCATGATTACATCAGTAGGTTGGTTGGTTAGAAATTTGAGATCCAGGTACAAAGTCGATTCGATGATCAATTCCTCTCAACAGTGGTAAACCCATGGGCATCTCATTTGGGAATACGTCATCAAACTCCTACAATAAAGAGACCAAAACACTAGGCAAATTGGGGTTATGATTAGTTTCAGATAATAAAACCTCCCTATACTTAATCACTATCACAACTCTCTTGCCTAGAAAAGCATTCTTTAAATCTCTCTCTTTTGCATAGAAACATTGTTTTTTCTCAATTTTTTCACTCTTCACTAACTCTTTCTTTTCTCTCCCTTCACTTTTCTAACGCTTTTCTCTCTTTTCACTCACTAATGTTTTCTCTCTTGCACATCCCTCTTTCTTATTTTCACTTGTGCAGTCACACACCATTGGGCATTTTTATCTTTATTCTTTTCTCTCATTATGTTTTCTTAACCTCATTGCTTGAACTCCCACAAGAAGATTGTTGAAGTTTAATCTAGTCAGGGTAAACTTCCTTGGGTGATAGAGGTGCAAGAGTGACTTTCTATCCATTATGCTCAAAGGAATATCTATTCTTGTACCTATCATGCATTACACGCCTATCAAATTGCCATGGCCTACCCAACAACATATGGCCAACCTGCATGGATATTACATCACAAACCACCTAGTCACTATATCTCCCAGTAGTAAAAGCTATCAAAACCTGCCTAGTAACTTTCACCTCTCCACTATCATTCAATCACTGCAACCCATGTGGATTAGGGTGTTTATGACACTTCAGCCCCAATTTCTCAACTAAAGTGGTACCAACCATATTAGCACAACTACCCCCATCAATTATTAAGCTATATACCTTTCTACCTATCAAGCATCTGGTGTGAAATATATATTTTTTTTGTTCTAAGCTCTCTTCCTTAACATTCACCATGAACAACAGATTCAAAATTATCTTCATCACTTGTAACATCCTGTAAAGGTGGAATATCATTATCGCTATAATTAGACTTATCATCATCATCAGACTCAGATACAATTTCACTACCCATAAGAATCATAGTTCTTTTGTTTGGACATTCAGACGCATTTAAAGCACTTAATATCCCTATGCCTGGAAGTAGTAGTGGAAGAAGAAGAATTAGAAATGCCGCGTTTTGTAGAATGGACTTCTTATCCTTGTTCGTTGATGCATCTAGCCCTTTCTCCTTGGGACCTAAGCTTCTATCTCTCTTCTTTTCATCATATTTTTACCATTTTAAACCCCATTTTGAGTTGGAATTCTGAAATGCCTAGGCTGCTCCTCTTTGCTTTTATTGTTTCTCCACCTTCATAGCCATACTCATCAAATCATCTTTCTCCACATACCACATAATGATGTAGGTCCAAAATATCAGCAATTTCTCTATTCAAGCCACTAATAAAGATAGCCATTGTCACTTCTTTATGAGGCTCTATGTTGGCCTTAATCATCAACATATGCATCTCGTTATGGTAGTCCTCAACTAACTTAGACCCTTGAATGAGTCTTTATAGTTTTTTGTGTATCTCCCTATAAAAGTAAGATAGGACAAATCTTTTCTTCATAATAGCCTTCATTTATGCCCAAATCTTAGCAGGTCTCTCCCCATTTCTCCTCCTAGACTGCACTAATTGATCCCATCAAATTAATGAATAGTTAGTGAATTCAACTACTACAAGTCTCACTTTCTTCTCTTTAGAGTAGTTATGGCAAGCAAAGATCAACTCCGCCTTTTTCTCCCACTCCAAGTATGCTTCAGCATCATTTCACCCTTTGAATGATGGAAGTTTTATCTTGATGGCATTTAAATTGTTGTCCCTCCTAGCTTCGAATCTAGCTTCAGCCCCTCTATCCTTAGCCGAACTACTATCATCAAGCTCATCCTCAAACATCTCTTGATTAAACCCATATGGAGGCCTATTTCATCTCCCATTCCCAAAAATATTTTGTCCCACGTCATTTCTCCACTCATCCATCTCATCAGGCCTGCTATTCAACTTATGAAATTGACTAGTAAATGCCCTATGCATCACCTTTATATCTGGTGTCATATTAGATTCCTCATCAGAGGGTTCTTTACCCTCCCTCCTTACAAGAATAGTACTCATTTCAAAAACCTACAAGTGTTAGCAAAAAATGCTTCACAAAAACACTCTCTCACATGTTTCACTCAAGTAGATGTGAACCCTCATGTTTGCACTCAATTCTGGCTTTTGCCCTCTTTAGGTGCTCACCTATTTATGCCTTTTACCTCTCTTGACCACAATGAATGCACTTCAGAAATCAAACTAATTCAATTCAAAGCAAATTCACAAGTAATATTTATATGCGAATAGCAATGAAAAACCTAACACACAATTTGAGATGCTCTGATACCAAATAATGCAAAAACCCAAGGATATAATGATCCCAAAACCCCAAACACACAATTTGATATTAAACAAACCCTAAAATAAAAACTAAGCTTTAATGTATCTTCTTCCATTTCCAATAGCCCAAGTTCTAAAAGCTTCCTAGAAAGTTTTTCCCTTCAGTAAAAGGCTGTCCTAAATTAAGTACTCAAGCATGATTGCATATTATCATTTGGTTAAGTGTTATCCCACCATAGCTTTGAACAAATTTTGTGTTTTTTTTTGTACAATTTGACTCTTTTTTTGCTAAAATGATTTTCAGGTTGATGATGTTCTTGACACAAAATTAGATCAGAAGTTTTAGCTTGTCATAGATAATGGGACACTGGATGCAATTGGATTGCGTCCTGATGGTCCTATCGAAAGGTAACCCAGTCATAGGTTTCTCTCCATGCAAATCAATTGTTCCTGCACCCTTATATTATCCCTTATGTCTCTAAAAATAAAGTAAAACTTTTATCCCCTAGAGCTGAAGACTGCAGGTGACTCAAGCCAATAGAAACTTCTTGTTTCAAGGATTTCAATTACCGGTATATGGACTTGACCATTTGGTAATGTTTATCTCTATTTTAGGATAGTCTATTGGGACTCCATAGCAAGGCTTGTTACTTCTAATGGGTTATTGGTGAGCATCTTTACTTATACATGTATTCTTTGTATGACTCCCTTCTTTGCATTATTCTAGTTAAGGTGCGAGTATATGTCCAAACTGAAACCTTGGATTTTGTTTTCTATTCTCTCATATATCTCCTTGCAAGCCCTAATTAAAATAACATATAAACTAAGCTTACGGATAACAATCTAACCCCAAATCCAATTAGAAATAAGAGTTTGACTTGGTCACATCTTCTTCTTTTCTCCATGAATCCCACAGGTTTAGGATTTTTTTTTTAGCCTTTTTGGACCTTTTCAAGCTCTATACACCAAGCACAAGGTGATAGGCTATCCAACTTCATTCTTTTGGCTTCTTGACATGCTTTTATCTTCCTTAACTCATTCTTGATGCATCTCTTCAACAAATGACTTAGCTAAATTTGCAAAGCCATCTTTCAACCTTTTTGCTTTTGCTCTTGTGATAGGTCCCATTGGCGTGTTGCAATCTCCATTTTGCCCTCCAATGCCGAAATAACCATCTTGCCCTCCAGTGCTCATATCAAAGAGCTTCTCAACAAGCGTAATCATCTTTAGACTGTAGTCGAGGATACATGACCCTTCAACCATCCTAGCTTGAAAAATTTTCTTTGACTATATGAACCTCTCATATCTAGTTTGCTATGCAACTATTGCAAGCAATTGACCGAGGTATGTTTCATGTGTTCGTGAGACTTTTGAAGTTCATAGATTCCATCATGAGACTATAGGCTAAGAGGTGATCCTCAACTCAATTTGCGAACATTTCATGTGTCCCTTGATCTGCATTAATCCCTATGGGATTTGGAGTACCTTGATATAGGACATATGTCTGTTTCTTGGAATCTAGAATGATTTTGTGGTTTAGTCAATCGTGGTGGTTCGACCCAATTAGTTTATTGGTTTTCAAAATAATACTAAGTGGACTTTTAGCCATTTGGAAATTTAAAAAATCTACAAAAGCAAAGAAGAGAATATAAGTATTTGATTGAATATTGATATTGAAAACATGATTATGGTCTTTCAAGCATGCTTTGCTCCCACTATTTTATCATATTCCTAACCCTCACTATAAATTTGGGAAATCATATTTCTTAGTGAGAATCAAGGTCCAAAAGTATCACTTGTGGACCCACAACTCGTGAGACATCCACTTATGACCCTAAGGTAGGTAACTTTTACCAATTGCATCTCTATGCAATCCTTGATGTGTTTTGCCTTGCTTTTTATATAGATCCACGACTCATGCGACATCTATACTACTAAGTGTTAAGTCGAACCTACCAATCAATCTTTAATTGTAAATTCAACTATGGACATTCCACGACTCGTGATATAATGTCATAGCAAATTCACATTAAAGTGCATCTTATGCTAAGGTAGTGATCATATCTTTCCACCAAGAATGTTCCCATGGCTCGAGAGCCAACATATAATTTTGGTAGCATCTCATGTCACACACCTATTAGTAGAAGGCATGGTTTATTAAACCCCCCTTAATTTTGTTCATTTTGACTTAATATTGATAGAACTTAGACTCTTCTAACTGAGGTATTTATTTGCTGGGAAGATCTCATCATTTTATCTTTGATTATTTAGGTTTTCTATCCTAAGCATGCATCACCATACATTAATATGATAAAGAAAGCATAAATATGTAAATAAACCTAGCATGCATCTAAATTTGGGATGAGCATGAACCTTAACCAAATAGTGCACTTAGAGCCACATGTGCACTATTTAGTTGATTTAGGTGGATTGATTAAATTAATAGATCCTATTTATTACATGAATATATCCCATACATTCATGGGTCTTTAAACCTCCTCGATCCTCTTGGTCTCCTTTGCCTTGTGACAATTATAAGAATAAAGAAAACCTCACCACCTAAGAGTTCTACTTTCATAACAATTACAAGGTAGAAAATCAAGAGACATGCGAGTCCCATTTAATACAACTCAATCAACATTGAAGTTTAATTAAAACCAAATTAAAAAGCTCATGTTCATCCCCATTCATCCATCTTCCATTCAACAATTAAATAAACAACAACTTGAATTGACAGTCAATCCACCAATTAAGAGCTTATCACATAAACAATTAATTATAGGTAAAATTTAGTATAACATTTATGCATCCTAATTTTGCACAAAACTTGAAGAGCTTACTTAAGTTTGATCTTAAAAGCATGCAAAAATGTCCAACATTAGCATGAGGAGTTGCATAACACTTATGCATCAAAATTATGTGAAAAAAATGGAGTTTAGCAAACAAAAATATACCAAAACAACAAGATGGCGCCCCCTTGACAAATTGTGGGTAGGCTGCTGCCCTGCTAGCCGCCTAGGCAGGCTACACAGGCGCTCAAAGCACCCCTACTAACTCTTGGACACCTCCAAAATATATTCCACACATATTTTTGCAAATTTTCATAAATTAAAGTCCACAAAGTGCTTCAAAAATCAAACTCAAGGAAGAATTACCATTCTTTCTTAAACACCTTCAAGATTTCCAACTAAATTGGATCTAAAAATAGCCAAAACACTTTTAAGCAAATAACAACATGCTAAATCACAATTTAACATCATATCATGCCAAATCAACATCTAGCAATTGAATCAAAACTCATGCCAACATAATAACTAAATTCACTCTCTAGCACATATTGACATATTTCAATTCAACACATAGAGAGCCACATGCATCAATTTCTTCCTCTCTCAGTTCAAGCATCTTCAAAACTTCAACTCACTAAGGAAAATACTCTCTTTCAACTCCATTTGCTGTTGACGTAGTGGATGGCTACCACCAATTTCTCCAAGACTGAAGACCAAAATGTGCCCTGTCAGGTGATTAAGAGAAACTAATCTTCTTATCTTAGTCCCAGGTTCTTTTAACTAACTGATGAAGGTAGAGGTGAAGCAAGGATCCAATTATAATAGGAAACTAAACATCAAATATAACTTATCAACCATCAACTTGTAGATCCTTAAAAGGAAGCCTCACTAGTGAAGAATTCCAACATCAGTTTGCAGATCTACTTCTTCTCACTCCAAAGGCTTCAAGTCTAGAAACTTTTAGCCTTGAAAACTCCACCAAATGGTGGAAAAATGGCAGAAAATCTTGTGCTCCAAAACACCTAGCCACCAGTGAGATTGTCTCCAACAAACTCCTCTTCAATACTTAAAAAACTCTTCTCCAAGAGCTAGATCTTGTTCACCAAAACCAAGCACCCCAAATGTTGTGCCTCTAAAGGTGTCTACACACCTATTTCACTCTAGGTCCTCACTCTTTAGGCTAGAATTAGAATGATAAAGAAGGAGGAAGAAAGTGGAGGTGGTGTGAGGGAGTTGGAAAAGAGAGAGAGAGAAGTTGGAGAGGATCTAGGAGGGTGGTTTTTTCTCAACACATGAAATAAAAATTTTGAGAGGGGCGGGGTGGGGGGGAGGGGAGGAGAGGTACTTATAGTGTGATTTGGATGCTTCTAGAAGCAATCATCACACTTTCCTCACAGCTTGCCAACTTGCATGCTTAGTTGGAATTTTAATTTCCAAAAGTAAAATGCCAACTCATATTTTAAATGGACTCTTTCATTTTAATTTTTCCTCCAAATTATATTCTCTCACTAATTAAGTTAACTCCTTAATTTAATTAAATCGATTTAACTCCTTAAGTTGATTTGACTAATATTGCCACATGCTCCTTAATTTAATTGGTCTAATTTAACTTTTTAAATTAATTTGATTAACATTTAAATTAATCAAGCCATTGTGACCAACTTTTAATTAGTCAACTTCGTATCTTTTCCAAATATGACCAATTAAATTATCTAACTCCTTAGATAATTTCTCCATTTCTGATTAGAGTGTTCTAGACTTTTGCGTGTGACCCTATAGGTTCACCAATTAATTAGAAATGAGCTCACAACTCATAGTGACTTATAGAATATCAAATATTTCAATTAGTCTAAACTATTTTAAACAAATCACTCTTCCTATTAATCTCTATTAGTTGAAGAGTACTCAATCTTCATAGTTGATGCCTAGTACAAGCCTATGAAGCCCAATCAATTGGAAGAATTAATTTCTGGTTCCATGCAAATACAGTCAATTTGAGCATCAACTCAACTTGGTACCTAGATCCAAATTCCTGGCCGACCAGCATATAGAAGTAATCTTGAGGAGATAAAGGAGCTTCAAAGGCAAGTAGAGGAGTTGCTAGAAAAAGGACATGTGAGGGAGAGCATGAGTCCAAGTGCTGTACTATGCTATTGGTTCTAATGAAGGATGAAACTTGGCGGATGTACGTGGATTGTAGAGCAGTCAACAAAATTATTGTCAAGTATCACTATCCTATCCTTGGGTTAGATGATATGCTTGAGGAATTACATGGTGCATGCATTTTTCAGAAAAATTGATTTGAAAAGTGGTTATCATCAAATTAGGATGAAACCCGATGATGTGTGGAAAACTATATTTAAAATAAAATATGGTTTATATGAATGGTTGGTTATGCACCTAGTACTTTCATGAGATAGATGAATCATGTATTGCATGATTTTCTGTGTAAATTTGTTGTTGTTTATTTTGATGCTATCTTGATATACAACAAATGCTTAGATGATCACATAATGCATGTTAGGGTTGTTTTGACTGTTCTTAGGAAGGAGAAGTTGTACGCAAACCTTAGGAAATGTACTTTTTGCATTGATAGACTTGTATTTCTTGGGTTTGTTGTTAGTACACATGGCATTGAGATGGATGAGGAGAAAGTGAAGGCTATTCAAGAATGGCCAACTCCTAAGATAGTTAGTGAAGTTAGGAGTTTTCATTGATTAGCTAGCTTTATAGGAGGTTTGTGCGTGATTTTTCTACTATAGTTGCTACATTGACTAAGATTATTAAGAAAGAAGTTGTGTTTAGATGAGGAAAGGAACAAGAACATGCATTCAATACATTGAAAGATAAATTTGTTTTGCTCCTATCCTTGTTTTACCTAATTTTAGTAAGACTTTTGAGATAGATTTGTATTTCTTGGGTTTGTTGTGAGTGCTTATGGCATTGTGGTGGATGAGGATAAGGTGAAGGCTACTCAGGAGTGGCCAATGCCAAATACAGTTAGTGAAGTTAGGAGTTACCTTGGATTAGCTAGCTTTTATATGAGGTTTGTGCATGATTTTTCTACTATAGCTGCTCCATTGACTGAGATTATTAAGAAAGAAGTTGGGTTTAGATGGGGAAAGGAACAAGAACACGCATTCAATACATTGAAACATAAATTGTGTGACGCTCCTCTTCTTTATTTACCTGATTTTAATAAGACTTTTAAGATTGAGTGCGATGCATTTGGGATTGGGATTGGTGCTATTTTAATGCAAGAAAAGCGCTCTATTGCATACTTTAGTGAGAAGTTGAGTAGTGCCCAGCTTAGATATTCCACTTATGATAAGGAATTATACTCTAATTTTCGTGCATTGGATGTTTGGCAACATTACTAACTTCCTAAAGAATTTATTATACACACTGCTAATGAATCTTTGAAGTATTTCAAGGGCCAAGGGAAATTGAAAAAAAGGCATGCTAAGTGGGTAGAATTTATTAAGGCTTTTACATATGTGATTTTCAATAAGCACGAAAAGGAAAACATTGTTGCCGATGTATTATCTAAGAGATATATGCTTTAATCACTGCACTTACATCTAAGTTGTTAGGATTTGAGCAATTCGAAGATATGTATGTAAATGATGTTGACTTTGTTGATTTGTATGTTGCATGTGATCGTGGTGCATTTAATTAAATTCTATAGACATGAAGGTTTTCTATTTTCAAGGCAATAGATTTTGTGTGCTTGCTTGCTTGTACTATGCGTGAGTTGTTAGTTAGGAAATCACATAGTATTGGATAAGACGAGTCATTTTAGTAAGATATATGACTTTGGATGTTTTGAGTAAGCATTTCTATTGGCCTTATATGACAAAACTAGGAAGGGTAGAAATAGTAACTTTGCTATGGTTGATATATTCGGTAAGATGGCACACTTTATTGCTTGTTATAAACTGATGATGCTACCAACATTGCTGATTTGTTCTTTAGAGAAGTTGTGAGATTGCATGATGTTCCTAGATCTATTGTTTCTGGTAGGGATGTTAAGTTCTTCAGCCACATTCGGAAGGTTTTGTGGGGTAAGTTAGGTACTAAACTTTTGTAGTCTACTACTTGTCATCCACAAACTAATGGACGAACTGAAGTGGTAAACAGAACTTTGGATACTTTATTGCATGCTATTGTAGGGAAGAATTTGAAAACTTAGGAGGATTGTTTTCCTTTTATTGAATTTTTTATGATTTTAATCCTTTAAATGTTTTGGATTTGACGCCTTTAAGCAAGGCTGAAAAGGTTAAAGCTACACATATGAAAGCACGTGAGAAGATTGAAAAGAAAAATAGGTTCACTGCCCAAAGATTGAAAAGAGAAACAAGTTAATTGCCCAAAGAGTGAATAAGGAGGGGTAGAAGCAGGTGATATTTGAACCTGGTGACTGGTTTGGGTTCATTTGAGAAAGCAAAGGTTTCCTAATCAAAGAAGATCCAAGCTTGATACTAAAGAAGATGGTCCATTCCAAGTCCTGGAAAAAGATTAATGACAATGCTTACAAGATTGACATTCCAGATGATTATAAAGTTTCTACTACATTTAATGTTTTTGATCTTTCTCCTTTTGACATGGATTTAGATTTGAGGATGAGTCTTTCTGAGGAGGGGGGAACTTATATGAGCACTGGAGGGCAAGATGGTCATTTTGGCATAGGAGGGTAAAATGGAGATTGCAACATATCTGAGGGACCTATCACAAGAGCAAGAGAAATGATGCTGAAAGATGGCTTTGCAAATTTGGCTAAGTCATTTTTGGAAGAGATGCATCAAGAATGGGACAAGGAAGAGAAGAACGAGTCAAGAAGTCAAAAGAATGAAGTTGGACAGCCACACACATTGTGCTTGGCGTATAGGGCTTGAAAAGGCCCAAGAAGGCCAAAAGAAGTCCCAAATGTGTGGAACTAATGAAGAAAACAAGAAGTTGTGACCAAGTCAAAATCTTATTTTTAATTGGATGTGGACTTGGATTATTTTTCGTAGGCTTAGTCTATATCTTATTTTATTTAGGGCTTGCAAGGAGAGTATAAATACTCTCTTAAAAACGTGCATGACAGATTTTATGAAAATTGATTTATTTCCTTCATTTTTCTCTCAAGAAAATCCACTAATTTGTTTGTTGCATCAAGAAATCAAATAGGTTCTTTCAAGGTACTAATTCCTTTTAGTGTTTATTCAATGTTTGATTTTCATTCCCAGTTATTTTTCTAAAATCAAGTATCTTAGGGAGGGTTTTTATTCTAGAGTTTGTTCAATATCAATTTATGTGTTTGGGGTTTCATGATAAATATATCCTTGGGGTTCCGTATCACATGACTAATCAATTACTTGTTGCTCTCCTTGCTGCTTTCATTATTGACATGAAAGATTCGGAAACGTGTCACTCTTGATGGCAAGGTTGGGGAAAGATGGAAACTCCTAAGGGGTGAACCTATTTTTGGATTCCTTCTAGTGATTAAGATGCGTAATGAAAGAAGACTTTTTGTGCATCCTAAATTGCACAAGAATGGGTATATTAGTAAGCCAAGGAACAGATTGATGTATAATAAATTGTCTTACTAGTAGCCATGATAGCCCTACTTAGAGGAATGGATAGCCTCTTTACCTTCTTTCATGATGTAGTTGCTTATTCTTTAGGGAAGCATTTTACTCCTAGGTGAAAGAGATGTGGAACTCTTTGACGGCAAGAACTTGAGGCTTGACGTAGTATTTTACATGATAAGGCATCTATTTCAGCATTAAAACAAGAAGGTGGCAAAGTAGGCGAGACTGGCTCGTCCATATCTATCGTCTTTTAGACAGGTGTAGTAGGGAGGAAATCTTGCCCAACTTGTTCTCCTTGTGACTTAAGCGCGTAACAGCAAACTTAACAACCAGTGAGCTAGGAATGGAAGCAACATACTCTTATATGCATATATAAGCACCAGCAGTTACAGCATGACAACTAGTAGATTCAAGACAATTCTCAACAAAGAAGAAGGAAAAACCAAAATGGAAGGGTAGGTTTGTTTGAAAGAAGTGGTTTTAGATATTATGAACTTAATTGTACTGTTGCATTCCATAAATCTCTTACTGAAGAGGAGAGACATCTTAGGGTAGTTAGCAACACATGTAGTAATACTGGGGGTATGTGAAAGTGCTAGTGAATGCAAGGGTCCATGCGCAACAAAAATTTAAAAATTTTCAACGATTGAAATATAACTTGAATTCACTAACGGAATGAAGATCAGCTCATGCCGTAAAATTGGATTCAAGAAAGAGAAACAATTCCTTAATTGAATCTCTTCAACTAGTGCACGAAGAACCCAATCTTCAACCTCCAATTGCCACCAACTGGACTCCTCTTCAACACCACTTTAGCCACCAAAATTTGCCTCTAAATCAGCCAAAAACAGCAGTAGAAACAGTCCAAAAATTGCTGGAAACCGGCAACAATTTTTGCTCCAAAATTGGTCTCTAATGCTTCTGCAAAAAGTCTTCAATGATCAACTCTTGATCCACACCTTAGACGTACCAAGTGTTGCACCTCCAACTTGTCCACACCCCATGGAGGTGCACATTACAAACATCTAATTCAAGATAGAATGAGAAAAGATGGGAGAGAGGAAGAAAAAGGTGGCTATTTGGAAGAGACAAAAGAGAGGATTTTGGAGGAAATTTTTGTCACACAAAATGTGGTAGGAGGGCATGAGCTTCTAGCCATGGTGGTCCCCAATGGGTATTTTATAGAGTGTGAGTGACGTATCTAGAGCATCTAATCAACCTTGCCATGCTCTAGATTCTTTTTCCACTTGATTGGAACATATCGATGCCACATCGCATCCTAGATTTTGAAATAGACTCTTCTATTTAGATCTCTGCTACAAAAATTTGGAAGTCTCTTCGACCAAGTAAATTAACTCTTTTAATTCAATTGGCCTAGTTTAACTCATTAAACAAGTGAGACAAATTTAGTTTGTCATATGGTCCAATTAAATTAATTATTTAATTTAATGGTCTAATTTAATTCTTTAAATAAATTTGATTAATTTAACTCCATAAATTAGACAGTCCATTTTGCCTCCTCCAATTTTGACCACTCTAATTATCTAATTCTTTAGATAATTTCTCCAAGTTTATTAGAGTGGTCCAAGGCTTTTGTGTCTATCTCATTTGGTTCACCAATCAACTAGACATGGTTTCACAACTCTTTGCGATTTAATTGAATATCAAATATTCTGGTTAGGTTCCTTTTAATTAATCTTAACTCAAGAGCACCTAATCTCTATAGTTGATTTCCAGCTACAAGCCCATGGAGCTTGACCAATTGGATGAATTAATTAGTATGAACCTTTCCGCTTACAATTACCATGCAAATATGGTCTTTCGATTTTCTATCTCCCAAAAGAGGCAGGCCTAAGGCAAGATATTTTACTGATTCCCTAATAGCTTCAATATGTGTCTTCTCCATAAGTGGTTTCAACTGACCTCATCATGGAAAAATATCTTTCCAAATATCATACTACCTTGTGCGAGGATTTTTTGGAGTCAGTCATCGTAGAATACATAGGAGATCAACTCATTCTTCACAATAAGCAAATGTGATGCAGAACCCCAAGGATATAATGATCCCGAAACCCCAAACACACAATTTGATATTAAACAAGCCCTAGAATAAAAACCCTCCTTATTGAACCCCTAAGACACTTGATCTTAGAAATGTAAATAATTGGGAATAAGAATAAAAAATTGAATAAACACTAGAAGGAATTAGTATGTTGAAAGAACTTATCCAATTTCTTGATGTAACAAGTAATGTCGTGGTTTTTCTTGAGAGAAAAATGCAGAAAATAAATCAATATTCATCAAAAATCTGCCATACATGTTTTTTAAGAGAGTATTTATACTCTCCTTGCAAGCACTAATTTAAATAAGATATAGACTAAGCCTACAGATAATAATCTAAGCCCAAATCCAATTAGGTATAAGAGTTTTACTTGGTCACAACTTCTTTTCTCCATGAGTCCCACACATCTGGGACTTCTTTTGGCCTTCTTGGGCCTTTTCAAGCCTTATACACCAAGCACAATGTGATGGGCTATCCAACTTCATTCTTTTGGCTTCTTGACATGCTTTTATCTTCCTTAGCCCATTTTTTATGTTGCTCTTCAACAAATGACTTAATCAAATTTGCAAAGCCATCTTTCAACCTCTTTGCTTTTGCTCTTGTGATAGGTCCCATTGGCATGTTGCAATCTACATCTTGCCCTCTAGTGCTCATATCAATCCCTCCTTCCTTAGAAAGATTTGTCCTCAAATTTGAATGTATATAAAAAAGAGAAAGATCAGAAACATTAAAAGTAGCATAAACTTTATACTCACCCGGAATGTCAATCTTGTAAGCGTTGTCATCAATCTTTTCTAGCACTTGGAATGGACCAACTCTTCTAGCATCAAGCTTGGATTTTCTTTGATTAGGAAACCATTACTTTCTCAAATGAACCCAGACCCAATCACCAGGTTCAAATATCACATGCTTCCACCACTTATCCACTCTTTGGGCAATCAATCTGTTTCTCTTTTCAATCATCTCACGTGCCTTCATATGTATAGTTTTAACCTTTTTCAGCCCTGCATTCACCATCTAAGTTGGCAATATCACTCAAAGGCAAATGAGTCAAATCCAAAATAGTCAAAGGATTAAAACCATATACAATATCAAAAGGTGAAAAACTTGTAGAAGAATGTATTTGTAAGAAAATTCAACAAAACGTAAACAATCCTCCCAAGTTTTCAAATCCTTTCCTACAACAGTAGGCAACAAAGTACCCCAAGTTCTATTTACTACAGTTTGTCCATTAGTTTGTGGATGATAAGTAGTAGAGTACAAAAGTTTAGTACCTAACTTACCCCCACAAAATCTTCCAAAAATGGCTCAAGAACTTAACATCCCTATTAGAAACAATAGATCTAGGGTCACCATGCAATCTCACAATTTCTCTAAAGAACAAATAAACAATGTTAGTGGCATCATTAGTTTTATGACAAGCAATAAAGTGTGATATCTTGTTGAATCTATCAACCACAACAAATATACTATCTCTACCCTTCGTAGTACTGGGCAAACCGAGCATAAAATTCATAGAAATATCAATCCAAGGTACAGTAGGAATAGGTAAAGAAGGGTGTATACAATCCATGAGGCATAGACTTAGATTTAGCATGTTTACATGCAATACAATCAGAACACACTTTCTCAACATCTTTTCTCATACCAAGCCAATAGAAATGCTCACTCAAAACATCTAAAGTCTTATGCACATCAAAATGACCTATAAATCCACCACTACGTGATTCCCTAACCAGAAACTCACGCACACAACAAGCAGGCACACAAATTCTATTGCCAAGTAATAGAAAACCTTTATGTCTATAGAACTTATTAAATGAACCATGTAATTCTTCAAGCATATTATCTAACCTAGAGATAGGATAGCAATACTTAATTGTAATTTTGTTGACTACTCTACTATCTATGCATATCCGCCAAGTTTTATTCTTCTTTGGAACTAATAGCATAGGTACAACACATGGACTCATGCTCTCCCTTACATGTCTGTTTGCTAGCAACTCCTTCGCTTGCCTTTGAAGCTCCTTTGTCTCGCTAGGATTACATCTATAGGTTGGTCGGCTAGGAATTTGAGATCCAGGTACAAAGTCAATTTGATGCTCAATTTCGCTCAATGGTGGTAAACCCATGGCATCTCATTAGTGAATACATCATCAAACTCTTGCAATAAAGAGACAAAAACTACTAGGCAAATATGGGTTAAGGTCAGTTTTAGATAATAAAACCTCTCTATACCTAATCAATATCAAAGCTCTCTTGCCTAGATAAGTGTTCTTTAGATCTCTCTCTTTTGCATGGAAATATTGCTTTTTCTCAACTTTTTCACTCTTCACTAACTCTTTTCTTTTCACTCTCCTCACCTTTCTCATTTTTTTCTGTCTTTTCACTCACTAACCTTTTCTCTTCTACACATCCCTCTTTCTTGTTTGCATTTGTGCAGTCACTCACCATTGGGCCTTTATCTTTATTCTTTTCTTGCAATATTTTTTTTAACCTCACCTACCCGAACTCCCACAAGAAGATTGTTGAAGTTTAATCTGGCCAAGGTAAACTTCCTTGGGTGACAGAGGTGCAAAAGTGACTTTCTATCCATTATGCTCAAAGGAATATCTATTCTTGTACCCATCATGTGTTACACACGTGTCAAATTGCCATGGCCTACCTAACAACATATGACCAGCCTGCATGGGTACTACGTCACAAACCACCTCATCACTATATCTCCCAATAGCCAAAGCTACCACAACCTACCTAGTAACTTTCACCTCTCCACAATCATTCAACCATTGCAGCCTATATGGATGATATGGAACTCCAAGGATATATTGATCCTGAAACCCCAAACACACAAATTGATATTGAACGAACCCTAGAATAAAAACCCTCCCTATTGAACCCCTAAGATACCTGATCTTAGAAACACAAATAATTGGGAATAAGAATCAGAAAATTGAATATATACTAGCAGGAATTAGTACCTTGAAAGAACCCATTCAATTTCTTGATGCAACAAGCAAAGTTATGGTTTTTCTTGAGAGAAAAATGTAGAAAATAATTCAAAATTCATCAAAATCTGCCATACACATTTTTAAGAGAGTATTTATACTCTCCTTGCAAGCCCTAATTAAAATAAGATATAGACTAAGCCTACAGATAATAATCCAAGCCCAAATCCAACTTGATGTATCTCTTCAACAAATGACTTAGCCAAATTTGAAAACCTTGGCAAGTTGCAATCTCTATTTTGCCCTCCAATGCCGAAATAACCATCTTGCCTTGCAGTGCCTCCAGTGCTCATATCAATGGATTAGGGTGTTTATCACACTTCAACTCCAATTTCTCAGCTATAGTGGTACTAGCCAGCACAACTACCTCCTTCAATTATTAAAATACACATCTTACCACCTATTAAGCATCTATTGTGAACTATATTTTCTCTTTGTTCTACGCTCTCCTCCTTAACATTCAAGTTCAGTGCATGCCAACAACAAGAGATTCACCATGTACAGCATATTCAATATTATCTTCATCATTAGTAACATCCTCTAAAGGTGGTATATCATTATCACTACCATCAGACTTATTACCATCATCAAACTCAGATACAATTTCACTACCCATAAGAATCATAGTTCTTCTGTTTGGACATTTAGAAGTAGTAGTGGAAGAAGAAGAATTAGAAGTACCGTTTTGTAGAATGGACTTCTAATCCTTGTTCCTTGATGCATTTAGCCCCTTCTTCTTGGAACCTAAGCCCCTATCTCTCTTCTTTTCGTCATATTTTTGCCATTTTGAACCCCATTTTCAGTTGGAGTTCTGAAATGCCTTGGCTGACCCTCTTTGCTTTTGTTGTTTCTCCACCTTCATAGCCATACTCACCAAATCCTCCATCTCCATATAATGTTGTAGGTCCACAATATCAGTAATTTCTCTATTCAAGCAACTAATAAATCTAGCCATTGTCACTTCAATATCCTCTATGTTGGCTTTAATCATCAATATTTCCATCTCCTTATGGTAGTCCTCAATTGACTCAAACCCTAGAATGAGTCTTTGTAGTTTTTGGTATATCTCCCTATAATAGTAAGATGGAACAAATCTTTTCTTCATAATGCTCTTCATATCTACCCAAGTCTCAATCAATAGGTCTCTCACCATTCCTCCTCCTAGACTGCACTTATTGATCCTATCAAACTAACGCATAATCTGTGAACTCAACTGCTGCTAGTCTCACTTTCTTCTCTTACTAGACCTTTCTCTCGCACTCCAACTATGCTTCAGCATCATTTCTGCCTTCAATGGCGGAAATTTCATCTTGATGGCATATAAATTGCTGTCCCTCCTAGCTTCAAATCTAGTTTCAGCCCCTCTATTCTTAGTTGAACTACTATCATCAAACTCATCCTCAAACATCTCTTGATTAAACCCATATGGAGGTTTATTTCTTCTACCATTTCTAGAAATATCCTATGCCACCTCATTTCTCCACTCATCCATCTCATTAAGCCTGCTATTCAACTTTTGAAATTGACTAGTAAATGCCTTGTACATCATCTTCATATCTGGGGTCATATTAACTTCCTCATCAGAGAGTTCTTTACCCTCCTTGCTCGGAAGAATAGTACTCATTTTAAAAATTGCAAGAAGTGTTAGCAAAAATAGCCTCACAAAAACACACTCCCTCACGTGTTTCACTCAAATAGATGTGAACCCTTGTGTTCGAACCCAATTCTGGCTTTTGCTCTCTTTATGTGCTCACCTATTTATGACTTTTACCTCTCTTGACCACGGTGAATGTTGCACTTTAGAAATCCAAAGCAAATTCACAAGCAGTATTTCTATGGGAGTAGCAATGAAAAACCTAACAAAGAAAGAAATTATGTGATGACACACGAGAAAGAATGTGTATCATGTGATTTTTATGCAAACTGATTAACAAGAATTCAATACGTTGCTTATATAATGTGAACAGATGCAAATTAGACTAAAACAAAGAAAGAAAACATAAAGAGTGAATAAAAACGACAAAACAGAAAGTATACAAAGAATTCGGTCAATTCCAATGGAAGGCTGATTGTGACTCAATTATAACCTAGTTGATGTACAATCAATTCCAAACAGCAACTAAAAATAGCCAACTTGGCTTATGCAATGGCAATTTGGAATTTGAAAGCCTAGGTCAAAACCCCTCCAAATTGAATCACTCAAGAACCCTAACTTTAATTTCTCAAATTAGAGCATATATTCTGCAAATTCAATTTTCTGTATTCAATTGACGTTCTCCATGACAAGAATATGCAATAATATTGCAAAAGAATCACAAAACCACAATCAATTCACAATCTGATTTCTTTCTTTTTTTTCGAATTTTTTCTTTTTTTTTTGGCTGGAAACAAAAACATAAATAAGAATTTATCTGAAGTTGGCTCAGATACCAAATGATGCGGAACCCCAAGGATATAATAATCCTGAAACCCCAAACACACAATTTGATATTGAACAAACCCTAGAATAATAACCCTCCCTATTGAATCCCTAAGATACTTGATCTTAGAAACGTAAATAATGGGGAATAAGAATAAAAAATTGAATAAACACTAGAAGGAATTAGTATCTTGAAAGAACCTATTCAATTTCTTGATGCAACAAGCAACATTGTGTTTTTTCTTGAGAGAAAAACACGGAAAATAAATCAATATTCATCAAAAATCTGCCATACACGTTTTTTTAAGAGAGTATTTATATTCTCCTTGCAAGCCCTAACTAAAATGAGATATAAACTAAACCAACAAATAATAATCCAAGCCCAAATCTAATTAGGTATAAGAGTTTGACTTGATCACAGCTTTTTCTTTTCTCCATGAGTCCCACACGTTTGGGACTTTTTTTGGCCTTCTTGGGCCTTTTCAAGCCTAATACACCAAGCACAAGGATACGGGCTGTCCAACCTCATTCTTTTGGCTTCTTGACATGCTCTTATGTTCCTTAGCCCATTCTTGATATATATCTCTTCATCAAATGACTTAGCCAAATTTGCAAAGCCATCTTTCAATCTCTTTGCTTTTGCTCTTGTGATAGGTCCCATTGGTAGGTTGCAATCTCCATTTTGCCCTCCAATGCCGAAATAACTATCTTGCCCTCCAGTGTTCATATCAAAGTGGATCCTCTGTTGGAACTTAGTCATCTTCATACTTAGATAGTTGATGCCCAACATAACTTTACGACCCCAATAGGTGGTCGGGAGCAACATCAAAGCATAAAGACCTAAGCACAAGGTCACTATGGAACCTCAAATCTATGGACTAATTATATGCACTATGATAAGCCTAATTGAATTAACTCTTTAATTTAAACTACTCTAAACTTAACTCAGATAATTAGATTAGTCAAAATCACCACCTTTAATTTTGACCATTCTAATTATCTAACTCAAATAATTTCTCCAAGTCCACTAGTGCGGCTCGCAACTCTTTGCAATTTAATTGAATGTCAAATATTCCAATAGTTAAAATCGTTATAGCTAACCCCTCTTGAATTAATCCCCATTAATTTAAGAATACCCAACTTCATAGTTGATATCTAGCTATAAGCCTATGGAGCCCAGCCCAACTATATGAATTAATCAGAGTGAAACTTTATGCTTCTAATTACCACTCAAATATCGTTCTTCTGTCTCCTATCTTCAGAAGAGGCCTTGGGCAGGATGTTTGTTGATTCACCTCCTCCTCCTCTCTCTTAAAGTCTTATTCCACCTTTTCTCATTTTAGCTTGAGTAAAAGGTTCAAGGTGTTTCCAAGGTGTGTGGACAACATTTTAGAGGTGTTACAATCGGGGCACTAGTGGTGTGAATCAAGAATTGGTCACTTGAAGACATTTGCTTGAGCTTAGCGACAATTTGGGGGGCAAGAGTTGATGCCGGATAGCTGCTGTTCTTGACAACTTTTTGCTACTGTTTTGTTACATTTCCAAGCTTATTTGAAATCTTTAATTGGCGGTAAAAGAAGGTTTCAAGAGAAGATCGATTGGAGCATTGGAGTAAGAAGATTGGATCTTCACTTGCTTGTTTGAATAAGTTCAATTAAGATAATAGTCCTTCCTTGAATCCATTTTAATTGGCATAAGTGGATCCTTGGATATTGGTGAATCAAGTTATTTTCAATGGTTGAAATTTTTTTGAATTTCATTGTACTTAGATCCTTGTATTTACCATAACTTTCATCTATGCACTTAGGAACGAGAGTCTGGAACTATGGCTACTCAAAGCATTTGTGCCTTTGCTATACTAACTTACTGTACTGGTGTATTACTAGTGGTTTACCCTTTAGCAACCTTGCTTGGATCAATCTCTACGTAGTAGGCTTTGATAGATTAAGCATCCTTCTCTATAAACAAGACTACTCCCTTTCTTTGGGAAAAGGTTTACACATTGTTCCTTCTTCCTATCAGCACATCCACTCCTTAGCCATAGTTATTGAGGCTTACAAAGAATCCCTTATACCATAATGAATTCCTTAGAAAGTAGGAAGTTAGGCACAGCTAGCAGCATATTTTTTACTTGGATATGTTCTCTATTCTAAGCTTGCAGATGGATCTTTCTAGCAGCAAGACTAGAGATCCATAAATAAGAGGCTCTCATGTGAAAATGAGAACAAGATGCTCAATTGGATGGAAAGGGGGAAATGAAATATGATTGAATGTTCCCATTAACATATGAAGATTATATTTTTTTCCTTGCTATGAAGGTGTAGTGAGAGGTTGCCTAAATTCTCATTGCTTTAGCCCTAGTCGTTATCATTCTAAACATACTATTATCAATGCTATACCACTGAAGAGATTGATATACTATGCTAGTCCTTTCTTTGATTAGAAAGATGGTGATTCAGCTGTTGTATCGAACAAATATTGAAAAAGGCTTGCTTGCTTGCTGTTGAGCTACTAAGATTCATTCGTCAAAAAATAAGAGTCTGCGTTATCTGTGAAATTTAGTTATTAGCTTATTCAAAGCCTTAAAGAATTGGCAAGTTGAGAAAGAGATAAGGTATGGTAGTTTTATGGGATTAATTGAATTAGCATTACTGCCTCTTTGCATGCTCTTAGTTGAAAAACTATTGCCCTTGGTCTTGTTGGAATAGTCGTTGTTAGAGAGGAAGAACCGTCAAATCAAAATAAGCTGTTAATCAATTTTGAAAAACAAATATCATTCTTTGGTACCTCTTAAGGGAGTTATTGAGAGACTTACTAGTTGTATGGTATGAACTTGTTGGAATAGTACCCGGCAAGCCAATTTAGATTGGCGTGTAAAACTACTCCACTTGTGATACAATCTTGATTGAATGATATTCCATAAAATGACCATCTTCATCTTATGTGTTTATGATTTCTTCACATGCATTTGGTTCAAGCCCTTAAATCATTCATTATTGTGGGGCTTGGTCATGCATATGATAGTGATCATGAAACAAGTCTTTATGATCATGATCTTAAATATTCCAAGTCATAGAGAATCTTATGAGACGAGGCATTTAAGATTCGAATAGACTTGCACTAACGATGCATACTCCAAGGAGTTAGATGTTGCCCTGTTCATTGAAGGCCCGCTTAGGGAATCCACTAGGTAGCCAATTGTGGCACGTTGGTAGTGGCAAGTTCTGTAGCTTACAATAGTGCATATAATTAGTCCTTTGACTTGAGGTTCCACATTAACCTTGTGTTTGTGTTCTTGTGCTTTAATTTTGGTCCGAGCATGTAGCAAGTCACTCGGGGCTTAGGTTGGGAACAAGTTACTTAAGTATGGAGGTTGGTGAGTTCCAAGATGGGATCCATTTTGCCCTTCTGTGAAGAGCGAGTTGATCTCCTATGTATTCTAAGATGATCAATTTCAAGAAATCCTCACGCAAAGTAATATGACAATTTGGAAAAAGGGGTTTTTTGCAAAGATGAAGTCATAATGAGAATCAAACATCAAGAATAGATACATAGTTATCAAAGCTATTAGGAAGCCAGCCAATAGCTTGCCCTGGGCCTCTTTTGAGAGATAGAAAATGGAATTTGCATGGCAATCGTAAGCAGTAATGGTTCACCTCTTTATAATTCATTCATTCAATTCGTTAGGCTCCACAGGCTTGTGCTAGGCATCGATTATGGAGATTGGGTACTCTTCAATTAATAGAGATTAATTGATAGAGTTATTAGTTTAAAGGAATTGAAATTAGTTTGAATATTTTTTATATTCAAAATATCATAAAGAGTTTGTTACTGAATTGGTGAACCTAAAGGGTGACACAAAAAAGCCTAGAACACTCTCACTTGATTGAAGAAATTATATGAGGAGTTACATAATTGAGGTGATCAAGTTTATTGGGGGGGGGGGGGGGCAAGTTAGCTAATTATCAATTGGTCACTTTGGTTTGATTAATGTTAAATTGATCAAAATAATTTAAAGAGTTAAATTATGCCAATTAAAATAAGGAATTAATTTAATTGTTTCCATGTCGCAATTTAATTTTAATTAGTCAAAGTCAACTTAAAGGGTTGAGTTGATTTCATTTAAGTTAATCTAATTAAATTAAAGAGTTAAGAGTTAATTTAATTAGTATGGGAATCTAATTTTGGAGGAGTAATTAAGTAGAAGAGTCTATTTAATATTAATGAGTTGACATTTTAAATTTAGAAATAAAAAATGCAACTTGACTAGCAAGTTGGCATCCTAGGTGGCATAGTGAGATGTATGTGATAGATGCATCCTTAAGCATCCAAATCACACTATACACCCTCATGGCCAGCCAAATGGAGCCTAGTTTTCCAGCTGCAATTTCCCTCATATTTGTGTGGTGATCTCATGTGTTGAGAGAAACCACTCTCTAGATTCCCTCCAACAACTTTATCTCTCTAGTAACTTCCTCACACTTTCTTCTTCATCATTCTCACATCTCTAGCTAATTGAGAGAGTATAGAGAGTGATTTTAGGTGTGTGGACTAGCTTTAGATGCTTCACATTTGGGGAGCTTTAAAGTGGTGAATCAAGATCTTCCAAGTTTGTGGCCAATTTTTGACGGTTTTTGTCACCGACAGTTTTTGCACTTTGGTAGCTGCTCTGACGCCTATCTTAGCACATCTTTGGAGGAGTTTTTGGCAGAAAATGATGCTATGAAGGCTGTCCATTGGAGAGGAGTTGGAGATCCTTGGAGAACAAGGCGATTTCCTTGCTTGGAAAGTGTTTCGAGTGAGATCTTCTAGTTGCCTACCAATTTCAGGATTAAGGTAATGTTTCTCCATCTTTTTAATCCAATTTTGAGGCATGGAATAGATCCTTGGGCAAAGGATGTGTTGGTTAATTTTGCCTATTTTTGCAATTTTTTATGGATATTAGCATGTCATCTATCTTTAGAATAGAGTCATTTTAACTCTTTTTTCCAATTCCTCATATGTGGAGGATGTTCTTCTAGACATGGTTTATTTTGAACGCCAATTTTTTTTTTTAATTCCAAAGGCCAACTTGCTCCTATGTTATGTACTTGTCGGCTTAAATCGGGCTACATTCCTCCAACCGCACATTCGATTCCTTGTATTCTGTAGTAGCTTCCTTCTATCCATGAATCCAATTCCTATCTTAAATATGTCAGTTGTTTGTCTTCTTTCCTAGGATCCCATGTTTGATTTATGTTAAGAAAAAGGCCTTTCCAGGCCCTTCTGATTCACTCTCTAAGATGTTTTTTTTTATCCCTCTCTTGGATTAACTAGGATAAATGATTCTAGGCATCTTCCAGGGCACCGAGTTCCCATGGTGGAGATAGGCTATTCAAATGATATTCTCATAACTCCAGCTATGAGGCTAGGTGAAAGAGGCACATATAGATTCTCATAAAATATTTAAAAATTGAAGTGCCTCTCTCATACAAATGCTAAGTCTTGAAAATAGATAGAGCTTTGCACTCCCCATGGAGACCAAAGGAAAGGAGACATTAAGACAACCCTCTTTCGATGTAATTCATATGGGAGCAATGATAGATGAAAGAGTTGAAGACATTTCTGATCCATCTAGCCTACAGGCTTGGGCATCTATTCAAGGAGTGACATTGTTGAACTCCTTTAGTGAGTGAACAACCGCTTTCCTAATAAGTACATTCCTTTCAGTGATTCGATGATTGAATTGGTCTGACTCATGAAGCTCTCTCTAGAGCAAAGCAAGTTGTAAGTAAGTTTCAAGTTTGCCCTTCTGCTAGTAGAAAGATCACTACACGCCATACCACTTTTAACATAGAAAAGAAAGACAAGCTACGAAGAACCATTGCCCCTTTCTAAGTAAAGGAAAAGTCTCTCCTTTAGCTAGAATGGGAGGAAAGTGAAAGAAATTGAAAGCTAAAGGACTGGGTCATGCACATGATGGTGATCATGAAACAAGTCTCTATGGTCATGATTTTAAATATTTCGAGTCATAAAATCTTAGAGACATGGCATATAGATTCAAATAAACTTGCACTAACAATGCATACTCCAAGGGATTGAATATTGCTCCGTTACATGGGCAATTTGAGTATGACATGGATGCACACGTTAGTGGGTGCTTGTTTAAGAACAAGTTCACTGAAGTATCGCTTAGAGAATCCACAAGGTAGTTGGAGTGGCTAGTCAATAGTAGTAACCTTGCATTTAGGTATTCGTGCTTGATTTTGTCCCGACCACTTAGCAGGTTGCCCAGGGCTTACGTTGGGCACAAGCTACTTAAGTATGAAAGTTGGTGAGTTCCAAGACGGGATCCATTACCTCCTTATGAATAATGAGTTAATGTCATATGTATTCTATAATGATCAGTTTCGAGAAATCCTTGCGCAAGGTTGATATGAGCACTGGAGGGAAATATGGTCTTTTCAGCATTGGAGGGCAAAATGGAGATTGCAAAATGCCAGTGGGGGACCTATCACAAGAGCAAGAGCAAAGATGCTAAAAGATAGCTCTGCAAATTTGGCTAAGTCATTTGGATAAGAGCACTAGAGGGCAAGATGGTTGTTTCGGCATTGGAGGGAAAAATGGAGATTGCAACATACTAATGGGACCTATATCATAGGAGCAAGAGCAAAGAGGCTAAAAGATGGCTTTACGAATTTGCCTAAGTCGTTTGTTGAAGAGATACATCAAGAATGCGCTAAGGAAGATAAGAACATGTCAAGAAGTCGAAAGAATGAAGTTGGACAGCCCATCACCTTGTGCTTGGCGTATAAGAGTTGAAAAAGGCCCAAGAAGTCCAAAAGAAGTCCCAAACACGCGGGACTCATGGAGAAAAGAAGAAGTTAAACTCTTATACCTAATTGGATTTGGACTTGGATTATTATCTGTAGGCTTAGTTTATACCTTATTTTAATTAGGGCTTGCAAGGAGAGTATAAATACTCTTTTTATGGCAGATTTTTTATGAATATTGATTTATTTTCTGCGTTTTTCTCTCAAGAAAAACCACGATGTTGCTTGTTGCATTAAGAAATTGAATAAGTTCTTTCAAGGTACTAATTCCTTCTAGTGTTTATTCAATTTCTGATTCTTATTTCCAATTATTTGTGTTTATAAGATCAAGTATCTTAGGGGTTCGATGGTGAAGGTTTTTATTCTAGGGTTTATTCAATATCAAATTGTGTGTTTGAGGTTTCGAGATCATTATACCCTTGGCTGGGTTTCGCAATAGTTTGATGATGTATTCCCTAATGAGATGCCCATGGGTTTACCACCATTGAGAGGAATTGAGCATCAAATAAATTTTGTGCTTGAATCTCAAATTCCTAATCGACCAGCTTACAGATATAATCCAGAGGAGACAAAAGAACTTCAAAAGCAAGTGGAAGAGTTGCTAGCAAAAGGACATGTGAGGGAAAGCATGAGTCTGTGTGCTGTACATGTGCTATTGGTTCCAAAGAAGGATGAAACTTAGCGGATTAGATAGTAGAGCAGTTAATAAATTACAGTTAGGTATCGTTATCCTATCCCTAGGTTAGATGATATGCTTGAAGAATTACATGGTGCATTTAATAAATTCTATAGACACATGAAGGTTTTTTGTTTCTTGGCAATAGAATTTGTGTGCCTACTTGTTCTTCGCGTGAGTTGCTGGTTAGGGAATCGCATAGTGGTGGATTGATGGGTCATTTTGGTGTGCATAAGACTTTATGCATTTTAAGTGAGCATTTCTATTGGCCAGGTATGAGAAAAGATGTTGAGAAAGTTTGTTCTATATGTCTTGCATGTAAACAGGCTAAATCCAAGTTTATGCCTCATGGATTGTATACCCTTACTTATATTCCTACTGCACCTTGGGTTGATATTTCTATGGATTTTGTGCTCGATTTGCCTAGAACTAGGAAGGGTAGAGATGGTATATTTGTTGTGGTTGATAGATTCAGCAAGATAGCACACTTTATTGCTTGTCATAAAATTGATGATGCAACTAACATTGTTGATTTGGTCTTTAGAAAAATTGTGAGATTGCATGGTGTCCCTAGATCTATTATTTTTGACAGTGATGTTAAGTGCTTAAGCCACTTTTGAAAGGTTTTGTGGGAGGTACTCAACTTTTGTATTCTACTACTTGTCATCCACAAACTGAAGGACAAACTAAAGTGGCAAATAGAACATTGGGTACTTTGTTACATGCTGTTGTAGGAAAGATTTTGAAAACTTGGGAGCATTGTTTGCCATTTACTGAATTTGCTTATAATATGTTAATGCATTTTTCTACAGGTTTTTCACCTTTTGAAATTATATATGTTTTTAATCCTTTGTTTGTTTTGGATTTGACTCATTTGCCTTTGAGTGATATTGTTAACTTAGATGGCAAAAGTAAGGGTAAAAAGGTTAAAACTATACATATGAAGGCATGTGAGATGGTTGAAAAGAGAAACAGGTTGATTGCCCAAAGAATGAATAAGAGGTGGAATCAGGTGATATTTGAACCTGGTGATTGGGTTTGCGTTCATTTGAGAAAGAAAAGGTTTCCTAATCAAAGAAAATCCAAGCTTGATGCTAGAGGAGATGGTCCATTCCAAGTGCTGGAAAAGATTAATGACACCGCTTACAAGATTGACATTCCAGTTGAGTATAAAGTTTCTACTACTTTTAATGTTTTTGATCTTTCTCTTTTTTATATGTATTCAGATTCGAGGACGAATCTTTTTGAGAAAGTAGGGGCTGATATGAGCACTGGAGGGCAAGATGGTTATTTCGGCATTGGAGGGAAAATTGAAGATTGCAACATGCCAATGGGACCTATCACAAGACCAAAAGCAAAGAGGTTGCAAGGTGGCTTTGCAAATTTGGCTAAGTCATTTGTTGAAGAGATGAATAGGCTAAGGAAGATAAAAGCATGTCAAGAAACTAAAAGAATGAAGTTGGACAGCCCATCACCTTGTGCTTGGTATATAAGACTTGAAAAGTCCCAAAAAGGCCAAAAGAAGTCCCAAATGTGTGGGAGTCATTGAGAAAAGAAAAAGTTGTGACCAAGTCAAACTCTTATTCCTAATTGAATTTGGGCTTGGATTATTATCCGTAAGCTTAGTTTATATCTTATTTTAATTAGGGCTTGCAAGGAGAGTAAAAATACTCTCTTAAAAAAAAAACTTGTATTGCAGATTTTTGATGAATATTGATTTAATTTTCTACCAAGAAAAACCACGACGTTGTTTGTTGCATCAAGAAATTGAATAGGTTCTTTCAAGATACTAATTCCTTCTAGTGTTTATTCAATCTCTGATTCTTATTCCCAATTATTCCCAATTCTTTCTCAATAGGGAAGATTTTTTTTCTAGGATTTGTTCAATATCAAATTATGTGTTTGGGGTTTCAGGATCATTATATCCTTGAGGTTCCACATCATTATCAATGGCCACGATGGGACTCCCCAAATGAGATGGTCTCTAAGAGGTTGTCTCTCCTCTGCCCTAAGGTTGAGTTACATTCTCTTATTTTGACTTAAATTCACATGAGTCACTCGCCCGAAAGAGCGGTCTCCCATACCTCAAATGATCTTATTCATGGGCTACCAAGTGCTTGAATGCACACCTTTGGGGTAGGCAAGATGGGATTTTGTAAAATGTCATTATGTATTTACCGAATCAACTGTTAGGCCTGGGAACTTTTATCTATCAGACATGAACGAAAGGGGATGACACCACTCTAATGATTGAAAAAATCTTTAATATCATAAACAAAAGGTCTTTTTTTGTTAAAAGCTTCAATAATAGCAAAAGTAGCCTATTTTTAATGGATTGATGATCCTTACTCAAGCAATCAGTATTGTAAGCGCAAATTTCTTTGTCTACCATAAACAAAATTACAAGATAAGAAAATTTTGTACAAATAAAATGAAATTGAAACGTATCAGAGGTGGATTCAATCTCTAATCTAATCATCTGATTCTTCTATTCCAACTATGATCTTAAATTTAATGAGCTCTACAATGAACTCCTTGAATGCTGTGGATCTCCTTAAATTTGATTTGAAGAAATAACGCCAATTTGAGGGCTTCGCACCTTAATATCGAATCAAATCCCAAAATATATAAGCTCTGTGAAGAACGCCTTGAACGTCATGGATTTTTTTGAATTTAATTTGAATAAAATAATCTTAATTTGAGGGCTCCGCACCTTTATCTCCAATAAAACTCCAGAATATGATGAGCTCCGCGAAGAACGCCTTGAACGCTATAAATCTCTTTCAAAATTTCTCTCACTTGCTAGGATTTGTGTTGTGTGTGGAATGAGCTTTGGTCACCTCCTTTATATAGATGCTTGATGGGAGACTTGCAAATTGACTTGAACTTCTTTGATAAGATAATATCAAATATCAAGAGATAATATCATATATTAAGAAATAATATCAGGTATCAATAGATAAAATCAAATATTTATCTCTAATTTGATGGGTTCATAGAGGTAGACACTTATCTTTGACATTTGTCAATTTTGATTTGAACATAAAATAAATACTAGAGTATTAATTAAAATTAACTATTTATCTTTTGGGATTAAATTTAATAATTCCAAGATAAATAGAAAATTTTGAATTAATAACTAGTATATTATTTTATACATGTCACTCTTCAATTGGATAAAATTAATGTCTACAAATGTCCCCACTTCAAGCTTGGTGAAAGATGTGCCAATCATCCACGAAAGAGGCAACATATTTCTCTCCATTTTTTTCAGATATGTCGGTGACAAGAAATCCTCCAAGCATTCCTTGAGCTATAAAGTCCTTCTACAAATATGTTGCACACTACTGTCAAGAACTATGTCTCTTTATGGACTTTGTGGATTTAACTTACTTAGACATTTTTATGATGAAGTCCTTCCATTTGCCTATGAACCTAATAAATAGATCAAGTCATAACGCAATTCAAAGTAAACATCCTTTTGAGGAGGGGGTGTTGTACACAGTTTGTACTCATACAGGCCAAGAGTAACATGCAGTTTAGGCTCGTGCGTCAATGAGCATATTTAACTTGAATCGATATTTTATATTCATATCAAGGACTTAACTTGAATTTGATTGACAATTTATACTCATGTCAAGAAGTTTACTTATGCTTGACTTAATAGACAATTTACACTCTTATCAAAAAGTACATGGGGGGACTTGAACTTAAAAATTCTAGATAGTCTATGCTTGTATCTAGGAGCAGTATTGACAGTTTTAAGCTCTTATCAAGGAGCACATGGGAAGATACCAGCATTATTGATAGTTTAAGCTCTTATCAAGGAGCATATATGGTGATATTTTAACTTGAAAATTTTGGATAGTTTATGCTCGTATGTGGAAGCATAATTGACAGTTTAGACTCTTATCAAGGAGTAGATGGGGATATTTTGAATACTTAGATAGTTTATGGTTGTCTCTAGGAGTCTTATTAAAAGTTTAAGCTCTTATCAAGGAGCACGTAGAATTTGGAGATTTGAACTTTGAACTTGAAGACTTGGAGACTTGATTCTTTGATTTAGAGACTTGAAATTTTGAGTTTTGGACTTGGAGACTTAGAGACTTGAGCCTTGAGCCTTGACTTGAAGATCTAGAGACTTGAGTCATAGATTTAGAGATTTGGAGACTTGAGTTGTGGATTCGGAGACTTGAAGACTTGAAAATTTTTAGATAGTTTATGCTCTTATTTGGGAGCATTATTGACAGTTTAGGCTCTTAGCAAGGAGCGTTTGTGATTTGAAGATGAAAATTAATTGCCCCCAACATCTTCATCATCATCTGCATTACTTGAGTCTTATAATTCATCAAAATTCATGCTTATCTCAATATTATATACATGAGTTGCCAAATCTTCAAATATTTTTGGTTTAATTCCTTGAAGTATGTAGCAAAGACTCCAATGCATTCCATGGATACATATCTCAATTGCTAAAGCCTCCAACAATTGATCTTTGCAATTAAGACTTAAATTTCTCTAGTGATTGATGTAGTCAATTACTGACTCTTCTTCCCACTGACGAGAGTTGGTGAGTTCAATCATACTAACAATCCTTAGAGTACTATAAAAATAATTGAGGAACTCTTGTTCCAGTTGCCCCCAACTGTTGATGGAGCCTGCCTCCAAATCAATATACCAATCAAAATGATGGCCTTTAATGATCGAGCAAATTATTTTACCAAATGATCTCCATATATTCCAACATTATTACAAGTCTTAATGAAATGAACCACGTGTTGCTTTAGATTGCCCTTGCCATCATATTACTAAAACTTTGGGGGTTGGTATCCAATTGGCATCTTCAAGTTGTCAATCCTTTGGGTATGTGGCTTGGAGTAAGTCATAAATGACTTAGAACTTCCAGCAAGCTTGTCTTTCATAGTCCCCATGATAAACTCCTTCAATGGGTCGATGGGAATTATTCTATCAGTGAAAACTTGTAGTTCTTTTGTTGCGATATCTTTACTTTTGGCTGATTATCTCATTGTGGATGTTTCGCCTTCGTCTTGAGCCTCAATTTGTTTCTCCACAATACGCAGCTGGCATCAAGATTGTCTACTTTGCTCATCAATTTGGAGATTTGAAAGTCTTGCTCTTGGACATTCTTCGTGAGTCCCTTCATTGGCCCTTATCAAATTTGCAATTTGTTCCTCCAAGGTTGTAACACTTGTCACCGTCACAGTCGCCACGCTTGAGGAATTCGATGTTGATTGGGGAATGAATGATGCAAATTCTTTCTCTGAGTCTCCACTATCTTTTATGCATATCAATAAAATGCAGCAACACCTTTTCCACAGCAAACGAAGGAGCTACCTCCGAAGATGATTGCAACTTCTTGGACATATTTCTTATGACGACACCAATATTTCTTGCTCTAGCACTTGAGGAATTTGAGGTAGTAATTTTCAATGCAGCAGTCTTGTTGGCGGCTATTTGATACTTCAATCTTGATGAAGGAAAGAGATGAGAAGTAGAGATGGTCCCATCGGACGTGCCAAAATTTGTAAGCACAAATTTCTTTGTCTGCAATAAACAAAATTACAAGATAAGAAAAATTCATACAAATAAAATGAAATTGAAACTTATCAAATGTGGATTCAATCTCTAATCTAATCCTCTGATTCTTTCCTTCCAATTATGATATTGAATTTAATGAGTTTCGCAAAGAACACCTTGAACGCCATGGATCTCCTTAAATTTGATTTGAAGAAATAATGCCAGTTTAACGGTTTTGCACCTTAATCTTGAGTCAAATGCCAAAATATATAAGCTCCATGAAGAATGCCTTGAATGTCATGGATCTCTTTGAATTTAATTCGAATAAAATAACGCTAACTCGAGGGCTCTGCACCTTAATCTCGAATCAAACCCCAGAATATGATGAACTCCACAAAGAACGCCTTGAACAACATGGATCTCCTTCAGAGTTCCTTTCACTTGCTTGGATTTGTGTTGTGTGTAGAATGAGCTTTGGTCACCCCCTTTATATCTAATGCTTGATGGGAGACTTCCAAATTGACTTGAACTTCTCTGATAGTTATCTCATTGATAAGATAATACCAAACATCAAGAGATAATATTAGACATCAACAAATAGTATCAGATATCAATAGATAATATTAAATATATTTGATTTGATTGGTCTATAGACGTAGACACTTATCTTTGACACTTGTCAATATTTGATTTGAGCATAAAATAATTAATAGAGTATTAATTAAAATTAACTATTTATCTTTTGGAATTAAATTTAATAAATTCCAAGATAAATAGAAAATTTTGAATTAATAACTAGCATATTATTTTATATGTGTCACTCTCCAATTGGACAAAATTAATATGTCTACAAGTGCTGCTTTCAAAGTGAAGACGTTAACTAGTAGCTGGCTAAGAGGACCATGAATATCAGCACTTCTAAAAGAAGGGGGCTTTATTTTCAAATTACATGCCTTACGCATAGGCTTTATTGGCATTCTATTAAGGCAAAGTAAATCAATAAGAAAGTAAACTGGTAAAAGCTCAATCACACCGGTCTTCTTATTAAATCAGTTGCCATTTCACCCGGTAAGCATTTCTTTGATCGAGAATTTGGAGAGTCAAAGTGCAAGAGTGAGGGACAAAGTATGTAAGATAGCATACCTGTAGCAATCACAAAGTGGAGGTATCCAGCCTTGAAAGCGAGAGGTCAAAATGACTAGATAACCCCCTATGAATGGTGTGACTTGACCTAGCTCAATCAGCAAGATAGGTTTTTTGAAGACTATCAATCGTCCTGCTCTTGGTTCGTTAGGCAGTACACAGGCAAATTTCCATATTAAATCCAGAGAAAAATTGGCTAAATGGACACGGGCAAGTGTTCCTCATTTAGTTGCTTTAAATGCGAAGATGATAGGTTGAGCATCTAATGTAAATAAATGCCAAAGAATTCGGTCAATCCCAATGGAAGGCCGATTATGATTCAATTCTAACTCAATTGATGTACAATCAACTCCAAATAGTAATTAAAATAGCCAATTTCTCTTATGCAATGCCAATTTGGAATTTGAAAGCCTAGGTCAAAACCCCCAAATTAAATCACTCAGGAACCCTAACTTTAATTTCTCAAATTAGAGCAATCTAGGGTGTCAATTCTGAAATTTCAAATTTCTGCGTTCAATTGCTGTTGTTTGAGACAGGAATATGCAAACAATTGTAAAATAATCGCAAAGATATGGTCCCAATACAATTCACAATCGAATTTTTTTGATTTTTTTTTTACGATTTTTTTTTCTTTTTCTTTTTTTTTTTTTGTGTGGAAACAAACACAAGATAAATAGGAATTTATCTCGAGTTGGCTTTCATACCAAAAATCATGCGGAACCCCAAGATTGATCCCAGAATTCCAAACACACAAATTGATATTGAACAAACCCTAGAATAAAAACTCAAGTTGGAGTAAAGTTTGCTGCCACTAACCCAATAGAACATACAATTGTTCTAGCTTAATTTGTAGAAGATACCACGAATATTGTTGAATAAGACCTTCTTGCTAAACCATCCGCTTTAGGTGGTACCACAAGAAGAACAAAACAAAATCTCTCATGCCCAGCAAATAACGATAAAGAAAAGGTAGGATCTAGTTAGTTCTATAAAGTTTCCATTTCCACTAGGAGCTCCTTTCGATTTTTGACCCAAGAAAACTGTGTGGGAGAGCTCGAGTTGGCTTGATTTCTAGACCTTGAATGTTTACCGAGGAGATTTCAGCTAGCGAAGCACCAAGTCTTGAGGGCTTGAATACGACTTGATGGGTCGACCCAAGAATCATGTTTGAGGGGAATAGGCAATATTGCATAACCTAACCCCATCGAACAGGCACCATCAAGGTCGACCCCTCTTGGAAAAAAGTGACAATTCTCTATCATCTGCCTTTGCCTACATACAAGCCGTCCTATAAAAGCCTAACCTTGCAAGCGATCTTGTGACAACAAAAGAAGATTGAAATTCAAAACTAGTTAGAATATTATTATTTTTAGCTTAATTTGCATCTATTTACATTAGATAAGTAACACGTTGCATTCTTGTTACTTAATTTGCACAAAAATTGCATGACACACATTCTTTCTCCTGTCATCACATCATTTTCCTTGTTGGTCACTTTTACTTTGCCTTTAAACTTTGTGCTTTTCTTTCTTTGTTAGGCTTTCATTGCTACTCTCGTATAAATACTACTTATGAATTTACTTTGAATTGAGTTAATTTGATTTCTGAAGTGCATCATTCGAAGTAGTCAAGAGAGGTGAAAGGCATAGAAAGGTGAGCATAGAAAGAGGATAGAAGCCTGAATTAAGTGCAAACATGAGAGTTCAAATCTATTAGAGTGAAACATGTGAGGGAATATTTTTGCGAGGCTATTTTGCTAAAATTTCTTGTAGGTTGTTAAAATGAGTACTGTTTTGCCAAGGAGAGCGAATAAGGAACCCTCTGATGGGGAAGCTAATATGACACCAAATATGAAGGTGATGTATAGGGCATTTACTAGTCAATTTCAAAAGTTGAATAAGACGCTTTGTGAGAGGATGAGTGGAGAAAGGAGGTTGCACATAATATTTTCGAAAATGGTAGATGGGTAGATGAAAGAAATAGTCTTGGGTTTAATCAAGAGATGTTTGAGGGTGAGTTTCATGAGAGTTGTTTGGCTAAGAATATAAGGGCTGAATCTAGACCCGAAGCTATGAGGGATAGCAACTTAAATGCCATCAAGATGAAAATTCTACCATTTAAAGGTAGAAATGATGTTCAAGCATACTTGGAGTGGGAGAGGAAGGTGGAGTTCTTTGATTGTCATAACTACTCTAGAGAGAAGAAAGTGAGACTATTAGTAGTTGAAATCACTGACTATGCATTAGTTTGGTGGGATCAATTAGTGTAGTCTAAGAGGAGGAATGGTGAGAGACCTATTGAGACTTAGGTGTGAAGGCCATTATGAAGAAGAGATTTATTCCATCTTACTATTACTAGAAGATACCCAAAGATTACAAAGACTTACTCAAGGGTCTAAGTCAATTGAGGACTACCATAAGGAGATAGAGATCTCGATGATTAAGGCCAATATAGTGGAGGATATAGAAGTAGCAATGGCTAGATTTAGAAGTGGTTTGAATTGAGAAATTGCTGATGTAATGGAATTACAACATTTTGTGAGTATCACTATGAAGGTGGAGAAACAAAAAAAGCAAATAGGGGTGCCAAGGCAAATTCCAACTCAAAATGCGGTGCAACATGGCCAAAAAATAATGAAAAGAGGAGAGAAGGGAGCTCAGGTTTTGAGGAGAAGGGGCTGGATACATCAAAGAGTAAGGATAAGAAGTCCATTCCACAAAAGAGTACTTTAATTCTTCTTCTTCTACTACTACTTCTAGATATAGTGATATTAAGTGCTGTAAATGTCAAACATCTGAATGTCCAAACAAAAGAACTATGATCCTTAGAGGTAGTGAAATTGTGTCTAAGTTTGATGATAATAATAAGTCAGATGGTAATGATAGTGATATGCCACCTTTAGAAGATGTTACTAGTGATGAAGATGTTGTTGAATATGCTGTTCATGGTGAATCTCTTGTTGTTAGACATGCATTAAACTTGAATGTTAAGGATGAAAGCTTAGAATAAAAAGAAAATATACTTCACATCAAATGCTTCATAGGAGGTAAGAAGTGTAGCTTAATAATTAATGGGGGTAGTTGTACCAATGTGGCTAGTAGCACTTCAGTTGAGAAACTGGGGTTGAAGTGTGATAAACACCTTAATCCGTATTGGCTACAATGGTTGAATGATAGTGCAGAGGTGAAAGTTACTTGGTAGGTTGTGGTAGCTTTTACTATTGGAAGATATAGTGATGATGTGGTTTGTGATGTAGTACCCATACAAGATGGCCATATATTCTTGGGTAGGCCATGGCAATTTGATAAATATGTGATGCAGGATGGGGAGCATAATGGATAGAAATTCACTCTTGCACATCCATCACCCAAGAAAGTTTACCTTGACCAAAATAAACTTCAACAATTTTCTTGTGGGAGTTTCGGGTAGTGTCTTTGAAAAGAATAATGAGAGAAAAGAGGCTATAAGAGAAAAGAATAAACATAAAGACCCAATAATGAGGGAGTACACAAGTGAGAAAAAGAAATAGGGATGAAAAGAGACAAAAGAATGAGAAAAGTGAAGGGAGTAGAAAAAAAGAGTTAGTGAAGAGTGAAAAAGTCGAGAAAAAGCAATATTTCTATGCAAAATATAGATATCTAAAGAATTCTTTTCTAGGCAAGAGAGATTTGATAGTGGTCAAGTATATGGAGGTTTTATTATTTGAAACTGACCTTAACCCCGATTTTCTTAGTGTTTTTATCTCTTTATTGCAAGAGTTTGATCATGTATTCCCTGGTAACATGCCCATGGGTTTACAACAATTGAGAGGTATTGAGCATCAAATTGACTTTATACATGGATTGCAAATTCCTAATCGACCAGCCTATAGAAGTAATCCTGAGGAGACAAAGGAGGAGCTTCCAAGGCAAACAAAGGAGTTGCAAGCAAAAGGACATGTGAGGGAGAGCACTAGTCCTTATGTTGTACCTGTGCAATTGGTTCCAAAGAAGGATGCAACTTGGCAAATGTGCGTGAATTGTATAGCAGTTAACAAAATTACAGTTAAGTTTCGCTATCTTATCCCTAGGGTAGATTATATGCTTGAAGAAATACACGGTGCATGCATTTTCACTAAGATTGATTTGAAAAGTGGTTACCATCAAATTTGGATGAAACTTGGGGATGTTGCATTTAAAACAAAATATGGTTTATATGAGTAATTGGTTATGTCATTTGGCTTGACTAACGCACCTAGTACATTCATGAGGTTGATGAACCATGTTTTGCATTATTTTTTGGATTGTTTATTTTGATTGATATCTTGATATACAACAAATGCTTAGATGATCATATAATCCATGTCAAGGCTGTTTTGGCTATTCTTAGGAATGAGAAGTTGTGCACAACCCTTAAGAAGTGTACTTTTGGCATTGATAGACTTGTATTTCTTGGGTTTGTTGTGAATACACATGGCATTAAGGTGGATAAAGAAATGGTGAAGTCTATTCAAGAATGATCAACCTAAGATAGTTAGTGAAGTTTGGAGTTTTCATAGATTAGCTAACTTTTACAGGAGATTTGTTCATGATTTTCTACTATAGCTGCTCCATTGACTGAGGTTATTAACAAAGAAGTTGAGTTTAGATGGGAAAAAGAACAAGAATATGTATTCAATACATTGAAAGATAAATTGAGTTATGCTCCTTTTCTTGTTTTACTTGATTTTAACTAGACTTTTGAGCTAGAGTGTCATGCATCTGAGATTGGATTGGGATTGGTGCATTTAATACAAAGAAAAACATCCCATTGCATACTTTGGTGAGAAGTTGAATGGTGCCGAGCTTAAACATTCCACTTATAATAAAGAATTATACTCCTTAGTTGGTGCATTGGATGTTCGGCAATATTACTTGCTTTCTAAAGAATTTGTTGTACATACTCTGATCATACATCTTTGAAGCATTTAAAGGGCCAAGGGAAATTGAATAAAAGGCATGCTAAGTGGGTAGAATATATTGAGGCTTTTTCAAATGTGATTATATGTAAGTAGGGCAAGGGAAACATTGTTGCTGATGCATTGTCTAGGAAAGATGCTTTAATTATTTTACATCTAAGTTGTTAGGATTTGAGCAATTTAAAGATGTGTATGCAACTGATGTTGACTTTGTTCATATGTATATTGCATGTGAGCATGGGTGTATTTAATAAATTCTATTAACATAAAGGTTTTCTATCTCATGGCAGTAGAATTTGTATGCCTACTTGTGTGAGTTGCTGGCCGGGTAATCACATATTGATGGATTGATGGGTCATTTTGGTATGCATAAGACTTTGAATGTTTTGAGTGAGCATTTTCGGCTAGTCATGGATGAGAAAAGATGTTGAGAAAGTGTGTTCTAAATGTATTGCATGTAAACAAGTATGCCCCATTGATTGTATACCCTTAACTCTATTCCTACTGCACCTTGGATTGATGCTTTTTATGGACTTTGTGCTTGGTTTGTGTAGAACTAGGGAGGGTAGAGATAGTATCTTTGTTATGGTTGATAGATTCAACAAGATGCAATTTTTATTGCTTGTCATAAAACGATGTTGTCAATGACATTGCTGATTTGTTCCTTAAAGAAGTTGTGAGAATGCATGGTGTCCTTAGATCTATTGTTTCTGACAGGGATGTTAAGTTCTTGAGCCACTTTTGGAAGGTTTTTATGAGGTAAGTTAGGTGCTAAACTTTCGTATTCTACTACTTGTCATCCACAAACTGATGGACGAACTGGAGTGGTAAATAGAACTTTGAGTTCTTTGTTACGTGCTATTGTAGGAAAGAATTTGAGAACTTGGGAGTTCGCCTTTTACCGAATTTGCTTATAATAGGTCAATACCTTCTTTTACAGGTTTTTCATTTTTTGAGATTGTATATGGTATTAATCCTTTAACTATTTTGAATTTGACGCTTTTGCCCTTGAGTGATATTGCTAGCTTAGATAGCGAAAGCAAGGCGGAAAAGAAAAGCTATACATATGAAAGCACGTGGATGATTGATAAGAGAAACAGGTTGACTTCCCAAAGAGCGAATAAGGGGCGGAAGTAGGTGATATTTGGACATGGTGACTGGGTATGGGTTCAATTGAGAAAGGAAAGGTTTCCTAATCAAAGAAAATCCTAACTTTATGCTAGATGAGGTGGTATATTCCAAGAGCTGGAAAAGATTAATGACAACGCTTACAAGATTGACTTCCAGGTGAGTATAAAGATTCTACTACTTCTAATGTTTCTGATCTTTCTCCTTTTGATATGGATTCAGATTTGAGGACGAATCTTTCTGAGGAGGGGGAGACTGACATAAGAACTGGATGGCAAAATGGCCATTTTGGTGTTGAAGGGTAAAATGGAGATTGCAACATGTTAGTGGAACCTATTACAAGAGCAAGAACAAAGAGGCTAAAAAATGGCTTTACATATTTGGTTAATCATTTGTTGAAGAGATGCATAAAAAATAGGCTAAGGAAGAGAAGAATAAGTTAAGAAGTTGAAAGAATGAAGTTGGATAGCCTATCACCTTGTGCATGGCGTGTATGGCTTGAAAAGGCCTAAGAAGAATGTCAAAAGAAGTCCCAAACATGTAGAACTCATGGTGAAAAGAAGAAGCTATGACCAAGTTAAAATTCTATTCCTAACTGGATTTGAGCTTGGACTATTATCCATAGGCCTAGTTGATGTTTCATTTTAATCAGGGCTTGCAAGGAGAGTATAAATACTCACTTAAAAACATTTACGAGCAGATTTTGATGAACATAGGTCTATTTTCTACGTTTTTTCTCTAAAGAAAATCCACTACTTTGCTTATTACATCAAGAAATTCAATAGATTCTTCAATGTACTAATTCCTTCTAGTGTTCATTCAATTTTTTTAATTTTTCTCCCTAATTATTTGCATTTCTAAGATCAAGTATCTTGGGGACTCAATAGGGAGGGTCTTTATTCTACGGTTTGTTCAATATCAATTTATGTGTTTAAGGTTTTGAGATTAGTATATCCTTAGGGTTCTGCATCAAATGAACTTCATAATTCACTTTGGACAGCTCATTAACATGTCTAAAAAGAAGTTCAAACCAACTAACTAATGATCCAAAGCATGCGCCTTAGAAATAGATTCTTAAAATAACTTAAATAACATGTGATAGGCATGTGCCGCTTTATAAAATAAGGTATGGCCTATAACCAAGCTAATGACATGTTTAATAACAAAGTTAGGCCTAATAATTAATGAACTTGATCATAGGCCTAAAGCAAGTTAATTAAACATGGCTGCTTGAAGTCCATGCCTTCCTTGAAGTACAAGTCCACACCATCTCCATCTTCAACCTTTTGTTCAAGTAGTTTCTTGATCAATCCATGCACAGCTTCTTGAAGACATTTAGCTCGAGCTAGTGTAAGTGATCCCCTCAAAACTTGAACGTCCTTTGTGTCTTCATGCATATTGTTTTTCTCATTCCCCTATTTCCTCAGAAAGATTCATCCTCAAATTAGCCCCTACATCAAATGGAGAAATATCGTAAATGTCAAACATGGAACATGGAACTCCCCTTGATACTCACCTAGAAGGTCTATTTTGTATGCATTATCATTGGTCTTTACCAAGACTTGAAAAGGTTCATCTCCACATGAATGCAACTTGGATTTCTTTTTATTCAGAAACCTCTCCTTCCGTAGGTGAACCCACACCTAATCTCTACGCTCAAATGTCACAAGTTGCCTTCCTTTGTTGGCTTGAGAAGCATATTTCTGATTTTTCTTCTCAATGTCTTGTTTGGTTCGCTCATGCACGGACTTAAACAAATTTGCCTTTTTTTGCCCGTTGAAGTTAGAAATCTCATGCAAAGAAAGAAACATCAAATCCAAAGGTGTTAATGGGTTAAAGCCATACACAATTTCAAATGGTGAAAGGCCAAAAGAAGAATGCACACATCTATTATATACAAATTCAACCAATGGTATACAATTCTCCCATATTCTCAAATTCTTTTGCATAATAGCAAACAATAAAGTTCCTAAGGTTCTATTCACTACTTCGATCTGCCCATCTGTTTGTAGGTGGTAGGTAATAGAATGCAACAGTTTGGTCCCTAACTTACCAACAGCACAAAGTAGCTCAAGAACTTCACATCTATGTCAAAAACAATCGTATTAGGAATCCCCTGCAAACATACAACCCCCCTAAAGAAAATATCAGCTATATTTGTTGCATCATTAGTTATATGGATAGGGAATACTGAGATGTGCCATTTTTGAAATCTTTACAAAATTAAATATAGAATCCAGACCTATTGTTTGTCCTAGGTAAGCCCAAAATCAAGTCCATCGACAAATTAACCCAAGGTGTAGTAGGTATAGGCATAACATATGTGGTTGTACCTTTGATTTTGTCGCCTACATCAAATGCATCTAGAACAAATCCTTTCAACATCTTTACACGTGTGAGGCCGAAAGAAGTGTGAGTGCAGTATTTCAAGTGTTTTTGCAATGGCAAAATGCCTTATCAACCCCTCATAATGTGCTTCACGTACAAGCAATTCTCTTGAATAGCATATAGGCACACATAACCAATTCTCCTTAAACAAAAATCTACCATGCCTATAAAACTCATTAAACACAGCATGTTCACATGTATCATAAACATTAGCAAAATAGAACCGTTGCATACATCTCTTTAATATGCTCAAATCCCAACAACTTAGAGCTAAGTGTAAAAATTAGCGTATACTTTCTTGACAAAGCATCAGTTGCCATGTTCATTTTATCAGCATGTTGCTTGTTTAGTTGCCCTTGCCCTTTGAGGTGCTTCAATGACTTGTGGTCAGCATATATCACAATTTTTTAGGCCGATGGTAATATTGCCAAGTCTTTAGTGCCCTTACCAAGGCATAGAGCTCCTTGCCATATGTACAGTTGTTGGGTTGTGGACCATTCAACTTCTCATAGAAGTATGCCATTGGGTGTTTGTCTTGCGTTAAAATAACACCTATATCAATCCCAGAAGCATAACATTCAATTTCAAAAGTTTTAGAAAAGTCTGGTAAAAGAAAAAAAAGAAAAAGAAAAGGAGTAATATTAAATAATGCGGAACCCCAAGGATATAAAAACCCCAAACACACAAATTGATATTGAACGAACCCTAGAATAAAAACCCTCCCCATTGAACCCCTAAGATACCTGATCTTAGAAATGCAAATAATTGGGAATAAGAATCAGAAAATTGAATAAATACTAGTAGGAATTAGTACCTTGAAAGAACCTATTCAATTTCTTTATGCAACAAGCAAGGTTGTGGTTTTTCTTGAGAGAAAAATGCAGAAAATAATTCAAAATTCATCAAAATCTTCCATACACATTTTTAAGAGAGTATTTATACTCTCCTTACAAGCCCTAATTAAAATAAGATATGAACTAAGCCTACGAATAATAATCCAAGCCCAAATCCAATTAGAAATAAGAGTTTGACTTGGTCACAGCTTCTTCTCTTCTCAGTTAGTGCCACACATTTGGGACTTATTTTGGCCTTCTTGGCTTTTTCAAGCCTTATACACCAAGCATAAGCTTATAGGCTATCCAACTTCTTTTTTTTGGCTTCTTGACATGTTCATCTCTTTCTTAGCCCATTCTTGATGCATTTCTTCAACAAATGACTTAGCCAAATTTTCAAAGCCATCTTTTAGCCTATTTGCTTTTGCTCTTGTGATAGGTCCCATTGGCAAGTTGCAATATCCATTTTGCCCTCCAATGCCAAAATAACCATCTTGCCCTGTGGTGCCTCCAGTGCTCATATAAGTCCCTCCCTCCTCTGAAAGATTTGTCCTCGAATCTGAATCCATATCAAAAGGAGAAAGATCAGAAACATTAAAAGTAGCAGAAACTTTATACTCACCTAGAATGTCAATCTTGTAAGCGTTATCATTAATCTTTTCTAGTACTTGGAGTGGACCATCTCCCCTAACATCAAACTTGGATTTTCTTTGATTAGGAAACCTTTCCTTTCTCAAATGAACCCAAACCCAGTGACCAGGTTCAAATAGCACTTGTTTATGCCCCTTATTCACTCTTTGGGCATTCAATCTATTTCTCTTTTCAATCATCTCACGTGCCTTCTTATGTATAGTTTTAACCTTTCAGCCTTGCTTTCACCATCTATATTAGCAATATCACTCAAAGGCAAAGGAGTCAAATCCAAAATAGAAAGGATTAAAACCATATATAATTTCAAAGGTGAAAAACCTATAGAAGAATGTATTGACTTATTATAAGAAAATTCAATGAAAGGCAAACAATCCTCCCAAGTTTTCAAATTCTTTCCTACAATAGCACGCAATAAGGTACCCACAACAAATATACTATCTCTACCCTTCCTAAGTCTAGGCAAACCGAGCACAAAATCCATAGAAATATCAACCCAAGGTGCAGTAGGAATAGGTAAGGGTGTATATAATCCATAAGGCATAGACTTAGATTTAGCCTGTTTACATGCAATACATTTAGAACACACTTTCTCAACATCTTTTCTCATACCAGGCTAATAGAAATGCTCACTCAAAACATCTAAAGTCTTATGCACACCAAAATGACCCATCAATCCACCACTATGTGATTCCCTAACTAGCAACTCACGCACAAAACAAACATGGACACAAATTCTATTGCCACGAAACAGAAAACCTTCATGTCTATAGAATTTATTAAATGCACCACGCTCACATTTAATATACAAATTAGCAAAGTCAACATCAATTGCATACATATATTTAAATTGCTAAAACCCTAACAACTTAGATATAAGTGTAGTGATTAAAGCATATCTCCTTGACAATATATCAGCTAAATGCTTTCCTTTCCCTACTTATAGCAAATCACATATGGAAAAGCCTCAATAAATTTTACCCACTTAACATGTCTTTTATTCAATTTCCCTTGGCCCTTTAAATGCTTCAAAAGATTCATGATCAGTATGCATAACAAATTCTTTACGAAGCAAGTAATGTTGCCAAACGTCCAATACACGAACTAAGGCATATAATTTCTTATCATAAGTGGAATATCTAAGCTGAGCACCACTCAATTTCTCGCTAAAGTATGCAATGGGGCATTTTTCTTGCATTAAAACAGCACCAATCCCAATCCCAGATACATCACACTCAATCTCAAAAGTCTTATTAAAATCAGGTAAAACAAGAATAGGAGCATAACACAATTTATTTTTCAATGTATCGAATGCAGGTTCTTGTTTCGTTAATAATCTCAATCAATGGAGCAGCTATAGTAGAAAAATCATGCACAAACCTCCTACAAAAGCTAGCTAATCCATGAAAACTCCTAACTTCACTAACTATCTTAGGAGTTGGCCATTCTTGAATGGCCTTTACCTTCTCTTCATCCACCTCAATGTCATGTGTGCTAACAACAAACCCAAGAAATACAAGTCTATCAATGCAAAAAGTACATTTCTTAAGGTTCATGTACAACTTCTCCTTCCTAAGAACAATCAAAACAACCCTAACTAACATGCATTATGTGATCATCTAAGCATTTTGTTGTATATCAAGTTATCATCAAAATAAATAACAAATTTATCTAGAAAATGACGCAATACATGGTTCATTAATCTCATGAAAGTACTAGGTGCATTAGTCAAACCAAATGGCATAACCAACTATTCCTATAAGCCATACTTTGGTTTAAATGCAGTTTTCCACTCATCCCCAAGTTTCATCCTAATTTGATGATAATCGCTTTTCAAATCAATCTTAGTGAAAATGCATGCACCATGTAATTCTTCAAGCATATCATCCAACCTAGGGATAGGATAGCGATGCTTAACTGTAATTTTGTTGACTGCTCTACTATCCACGCACATCCGCCAAGTTTCATCCTTCTTTGGAACCAATAGGATAGGTACAACACATGGACTCATGCTCTACCCCACAAGTCCTTTTGCTAGCAACTTCTCCACTTGTCTTTGAAGCTCCTTCGTCTACTCAGGATTACATTTGTAAGCTGGTCGGTTTGGAATTTGAGATCCAGGTACAAAGTCAATTTGATACTCAATTCCTCTCAATGGTGGTAAACATGTGGGCATCTCATTAGAGAATACATCATCAAACTCCTGCAATAAAGAGACAAAACCACTAGGCAAATCGGGGTTAAGGTCAGTTTCAGATAATAAAATCTCCCTATACCTAATCACTATCAAAGCTCTCTTACCCAGAAAAGTATTCTTTAAATCTCTCTTTTTTGCATAGAAGCATTGTTTTTTCTCAACTTTTTCACTCTTTACTAACTCTTTTTTTTCACTCCCTTCAACTTTCTCATTCTTTTCTCTCTTTTCACTCACCAACTTTTTCTCTCCTGCAAATCCTTCTTTCTTGTTTGCACTTGTGCAATCACTCACCATTGGGCCTTTATCTTTATTCTTTTCTCTCATGGCCTCTTTTCTCTCATTACTTTTTTTAACCTCACTACCCGAACTCCCACAAGAAGATTGTTGAAGTTTAATCTGGTCAAGGTAAACTTCCTTGGGTGATAGAGGTGCAAGAGTGACTTTATGTCCACTATGCTCAAAGGAATATCTATTCTTGTACCCATCATGTATTACACGCCTATCAAATTGCCATGACCTACCCAACAAAATTGGCCGACCTGCATGGGTACTATATCACAAACTACCTCATCACTATATCTCCCAATAGTAAAAGCTACCACAACCTGCCTAGTAATTTTCACCTCTCTAGTATCATTCAACCATTGCAGCCTACATGGATTAGGTTGTTTATCACACTTCAGCACCAATTTCTCAACTAAAGTGGTACTAGCCACATTAGCACAACTACCCCCATCAATTATTAAGCTACACACCTTAACACCTATCAAGCATTTAGTTTGAAATATATTTTCTCTATGTTCTAAGCTTTCCACCTTAACATTCAAGTTCAATGCATGCCTAGCAACAAGAGATTCACCATGAACAGCATATTCAACATTATCATCATCAAAAGTAACATCCTCTAAAGGTGGCATATCATTATCACTACCATCAGACTTAGATACAATTTCACTACCCATAAGAATCATAGTTCTTTTGTTTGGACATTTAGATGCATAATGACCCAAACCTTGACATTTAAAGCACTTAATATCCCTATGTCTTGGAAGAAGAAAAATTAGAAGTATTGTTTTGTAGAATGAACTTCTTATTACTGTTCCTTAATGCATCCAACCCTTTCTTCTTGGAAACTAAGCCCCTATCTCTCTTCTTTTCATCATAATTTTGCCATTTTGAACCCCATTTTGAGTTGGAATTCTAAAATGCACGGGCTGCAGTCTTTGCTTTTGTTGTTTCTCCACCTTCATGGCCATACTCACCAAATCCTCCATCTCTACATAATGTTGTCACAAAACCACAGTCAATTCACAATCTAATTTCTTTTTTTTTCTTTTTTTTTCCATTTTTTTGGCTGGGAACGAAGACAAGATAAATAGGAATTTATCTTAAGTTGGCTCTAGATATCAAATGATGTGGAACCCAAAGGATATATTGATCCTGAAACCCCAAACACACAAATTGATATTGAACGAAACTTAGAATAAAAACCCTCCCTATTGAACCCCTAAAATACCTGATCTTAGAAATGCAAATAATTGGGAATAAGAATGAGAAAATTGAATAAATACTAGCAGGAATTAGTACCTTGAAAAAACCTATTCAATTTCTTGATGCAACAAGCAAGGTCATGGTTTTTCTTGAGAGGGCAAAAGCCAAAATTGAGTGCAAACACGTGAGGGAGTGTTTTCTTTTGTGAGGCTATTTTTGCTAACACTTTTTGCAAGTTTTTTTTAAATGAGTACTGTTCTTCCAATGAGGGAAGGTAAAGAACCCTCTACTGAGGAAGCTAATATGACACCAGATATGAAGGTGGTGTACAGGGCATGTACTAGTCAATTTCAGATTATTGATGTCATCACCCTTATCTCACCAGTGACGATCAACTTAATCGCTCCAAACAAGACGCGACCTTGTCATCGGTAGACATGCCCAGGATCATGCCAATCCTACGATCCCTTTTCACTAGGACAACTCCCGTCATTCGTTTATGGGGAATAGGCATGATACACATATCCTACTTAGGGGTGTTCAAATCTAATCCAATCCCCCAAAAAATTGATGAACCGATTCAAAAAATCGAAAACTGATCAAAACCAAATTTTTTTGGATTGAATTGAATTTGTTTTCTAAAAACCAATTGGATTGGATCAATTTTTTATTTTAATCTCAAAAATCGATACAATCCACACCAAACCAAAATTTATATACTAACAATATAAAAAATATATATCTTAATTGTAAAATACACAAATAAATTAAAATAAACTAAACCTAGGATTTTTTCACTTTAAAAAATTAAATACATAGGGATAATTATTGTTGACTTATAACTTTATAGTTGGGTGTTCTTACATAATTTAACTTTATTCCACATGATTAGTGCGATATGATAGCTAAATGAAATTTACAAATTGATTGATTAAATTAGTTTAATTATCAATAATAACTTGTCAAATAGTTTAATTAAAAATTCAAATTAAAAAATTGAATCAACCGATCCAATCCAAATCATTTTAAAATAGATTGGATTGGATCGGATTTACAATAAAAATCTAACCAATCCAAACTGATCCAATATACATTATATAGTTTGGATCGGTTAGCTTTTTGTTCCAAAATCGATCCAAATGGAACCGCGAACACCCCTAATCCTACTCGACAAGCCCAATGTCGCTCGAGCAGTTTGTGCCCCGCTCATGCCAAATGGGCTTAATTGTCACAATTTCAAAGCATAGTACGATTAAACATGATATCAAAGTCAAGCACTCGAGATAAGATAAAGGACTACATCTCTATGAGATGGACTAACATGTTCATGTCGATGCACCTTTCAATTATCTAGTCATACTATGTTGCATGCGAATGACATAATGATCAGCAAAAGATAATGATATGTTATGTGTTTCTTCTCTCTCCCTCTTTCTATCTTTTCTCAATTCCATAATAATCATCTCACATGCATTTTGATAGAAATAATTATCTTCTATTCTTCAGTTAAGGCACTCACCGTGCTTTCCCAACTGCAGTGTTACAAGGTAAGGCAAATGGTTATTCGAGTTGCCTTTTTATAAGTTTCCTTCCCTTTTCTTTTCTCTTATTTTTTTCATTTTTTTTCGTAAATATTCCAATTTTTGCTGATAACGAAAAAGGGAAACACATTTTAAAAGGCTAAGGTTTATTAGGCTTGGTAAAAACATGTGACTTTTGCCCCAAGTTGCCAGCTATCCTATTTAAGTTATTTACTTTTATAGCTCCTTGAATTTAAAAAATTTGATGTGTCAGCATAAAATAGAAGGCTAAATTTTAACTAATTATTTCAATGTCCTAACCAAATTTTAGTATTCCCCTTTTGCCCCTCAAATAGATTAAATTCAAGAATTTATATCTATAGATGACATATTCACTCAAAATTTCTAAAATCAAGTATCTTTTTGTGAATAGTGTTATGACAAAATAAAAACAAAATTAATCATGAATCTAGAGCAAATATTATATTTTTAAAAGGATTAGATGTATCGTTGTATTCCTAAGCTCTTACACACTTCCCCACCTTAAAAGAATTTGGTCCCCAAATTCATACTTAATTTTGAAGAGCTCAGGGTAATGCTTGCACATGTTGCCTTCTAATTCCTAAGTGGCTTCCTCAATGTTATGTTGTTGCCACAATACTTTCACTAGAGCGATTTTCCTATTTCATAGTTCTCGAAATTTGATTCAAAATATGGATAGGTTTCTCCTCATATGATAGATCTTCATTAAGCTAGGAAGGCTTGAATACTATAGAGTTACGCCTTGTCGACTAGAGTTCGTAGTGTTGTCTTGCAAGAAGTATTTATATCGACCATAAAGGTTGAGCTTTGGCGACAGCCTCGCAACCGCATTTAATGCCCAACCAGGCGGCTTGCCTCCCCATTAATGGCACATGCCACTGCCAGTACTACCTTTTTCAACTGCGCTAGGCTAGTGCACGCCTCCAGTGTACCACCTCATCCTAGGTAGTTAGAAGCAGTGCCAACTAGAATAGTACATAAGTTGGAGAAAACTCAAAGGTCCCCAGGTAAGGACAAAGGCCCTTTCGTGCAATAAGGGCATTATAAACATATCAATCACACCAAGAAGGCTATAAATACCCCAATGCTAGCATTCAACAAGGTATGCCATTTATCACTCAAAAAGCCCTCACTCTACCACTCTATTTTCTAGTTGATTATACTGACTGGAGCGTCGGAGTGCCTTAGCCGAGGGCCCCTTGACGAGCCTGACGTTTGCTATTGGTTATAGGACTCAACCTCTTCACTTCACCAAGTACCTCTATCGACATGCTATCTAGTTGATTGGATTTGACCATCGCCCAAAACATCCCCAAACAGTTTACACCCTCATCATGAGGCCAATAGAGATGCCCACTCAAAACATCTAAAGTATTATGCATACAAAAATGACCCATCAATCCACCATTATGTGATTCCCTAACCAGCAACTCGCACACAAAACAAGCAGGCATACAAATTCTATTGCCACAAAACACAAAACCTTCACATCTAATATACAAATAAGCAAAGTCAACATTAGTAGCATACATATCTTTAAATTGCTCAAATCCTAACAACTTAGATATAATTATAGTGATTACAGCATGTCTCCTTGACAATACATCAGCAACAATGTTTTCCTTTCCCTACTTATAGCAAATCACATATGGAAAAGCCTCAATAAATTCTAACTACTTAGCATGCCTTTTATTAAATTTCCTTTTATAAATTTCCCTTCACCTTTTAAATGCTTCAAAGATTCATGATCAGTATGTATAACAAATTATGTAGGAAGCAAGTAATGTTGCCAAACATCCAATGCACGAACTAAGGCGATATAATTCCTTATCATAAGTGGAATATCTAAGCTAAGCACTACTCAACTTCTCACTAAAGTAAGCAACATGACATTTTTCTTGCATTACCAATCCCAATCCCAGATGCATCACAGTCAATATCAAAAGTCTTACTAAAATCAGGTAAAACAAGAATATGAGCAAAACACAATTTATCGTTCAAGGTATTGAATGCATGTTCTTCTTCCTTTCCTCATCTAAACATAATTTCTTTCCTAATAAACTCAGTCAATGGAGCAATTATAGTAGAAAAATCACGCACAAAGCTACTATAAAAGCTAGTTAATCCATGAAAACTCCTAACTTCACTAACTATCTTAGGAGTTGGCCATTCTTGAATAGCCTTCACATTCTCTTCATCCACCTCAATGTCATGTGTGCTAACAACAAACCCAAGAAATACAAGTCTATCAATGCAAAAAATACATTTCTTAAGGTTCATGTGCAACTTCTCCTTCCTAAGAACAATCAAAACAACCCTAACTAACATGCATTTTGTGATCATCTAAGCATTTTGTTGTATATCAAGTTATCATCAAAATAAATAACAAATTTATCTAGAAAATGACGCAATACATGGTTCATTAATCTCATGAAAGTACTAGGTGCATTAGTCAAACCAAATGGCATAACCAACCATTCCTATAAGCCATACTTTGGTTTAAATGCAGTTTTCCACTCATCCCCAAGTTTCATCCTAATTAGATGATAACCAATTTTCAAATCAATCTTAGTGAAAATGCATGCACCATGTAATTCTTCAAGCATATCATCCAACTTAGGGATATGATAGCAGTACTTAATTGTAATTTTGTTGACTGCTCTACTATCCACACACATCTGCCAAGTTTCATCCTTCTTTGGAACCAATAGCACAGGTACAACACACGGACTCATGCTCTCCCTTATACATCCTTTTGCTAGCAACTTTTTCACTTGTCTTTGAAGCTCCTTTGTCTCCTCATGATTACATCTATAGGCTAGTCAGTTAGGAATTTGAGATCCAAGTACAAAGTTAATTTGATGCTCAATTCCTCTTAATGGTGGTAAACCCATGGGCGTCTCATTAGGGAATACATCATCAAACTTTTGCAATAAAGTGACAAAAACACTAGGCAAATCAAGGTTAAGGTCAATTTCATATAATAAAACCTCCCTATACCTAATCACTATCAAAGCTCTCTTGCCTAGAAAAGCATTCTTTAGATCTCTCTCTTTTGCATAGAAATATTACTTTTTCTCAACTTTTTCACTCTTCACTAACTTTTCTTTTCACTCTCTTCACCTTTCTCATTCTTTTCTTTCTTTTCGCTCACTAACTTTTTCTCTTCTGCACATCCCTATTTCTTGTTTGCACTTCTGCAGTCACTTACCATTAGGCCTTTATCTTTATTCTTTTCTCTCATTATTTTTTTTAACCTCACTAATTGAATTCCAACAAAAAGATTGTTGAAGTTTAATCAAGTCAAGGTAAACTTCCTTGGGTGGTAGAGGTGCAAGAGTGACTTTCTGTCCATTATGCTCAAAGGAATACCTATTCTTGTACCTATCATGCATTACACATGTGTCAAATTGCCATGGCCGACGCAACAACATATGGCCAGCCTACATAGGTACTATATCACAAACCACCTCATTACTATATCTCCCAATAGTAAAAGCTACCACAACCTGCCTAGTACCTTTCACCTCTCCACTATCATTCAACCATTGAAACCTATATGGATTAAGGTTTATCACACTCCAACCCCAATTTCTCAACTAAAGTGGTGCTAGCTACATCAGCACAACTACCCCCATCAATTATTAATCTACACACCTTACCACCTATCAAGCGTCTGGTGTGAAATATATTTTTTCTTTGTTCTAAGCTTTCCTCCTTAACATTCAAGTTCAATGCACACCTAGCAACAAGAGATTCACCATGAACAGCATATTCAACATTTTCTTCATCACTATTAACATTCTCTAAAGTTGGCATATCATTATCACTACCATCAGATTTATTATCATCATCAGACTCTGATATAATTTCACTACCCATAAGAATCATAGTTCTATTGTTTGGCCATTCAGATGCATAATGACCCAAACTTTGACATTTAGAGCACTTAATATCCCTACTCTGGAAATAGTAGTGGAAGAAAAAGAATTAGAAATACCGTTTTATAGAATGGACTTCTTATCCTTGTTCCTTGAAGCATCCAGCCCTTTTTCCTTGGAACCTAAGTCCCTTATCTCTCTTCTTTTCATCATATTTTTGCCATTTTGAACCCCATTTTGAGTTGGAATTCTGAAATGCCTAGGCTATCCCCTCCCCCGTTTGCTTTTTGTTGTTTCTCCACCTTCATAGCCATACTCACCAAATCCTCCATCTTCACATAATGCTGTAAGTCCACAACATCAGCGATTTCTCTATTCAAACCACTAATAAATCTAGCCATTGTCACTTCTGTATCCTCCTTTACATCTCTATGTCCTTATGGTAGTCCTCAACTGACTTAGACCCTTGAATGAGTCTCTGTAGTTTTTGGTGTATCTCCCTGTAATAGTAAGATGGAACAAACCTTTTCTTCATAATGGCCTTCATACCTCTTCCGAGACTACACTAATTGACTTGACCAAACTAATGCATAATCAATGAATTCAACTGCTGCAAGTCTCACTTTCTTCTCTTTAGAGTAGTTATGGCAATCAAAAATCAACTCCACCTTTCTCTCCCACTCCAAGTATGCTTCAACATCATTTTTCCCTTTAAATGATGAAATTTTAATCTTGATGGCATTTAAATTGCTATCCCTCCTAGCTTCGAATCTAGTTTCAGCCCCTCTATTCTTAACCGAACTACTATCATCAAACTCACCCTCAAACATCACTTGATTAAACCTATATGGAGGCCTATTTTGTTTACCATTCCTAGAATATTCGATGCTACCTCCTTTCTCCACGCAACCATCTCATCAAGCCTGCTATTCGACTTCTAAAATTGACTAGTAAATGCCCTGTACATCACCTTCATATCTGGTGTCATATTAACTTCATCATCAGATAATTCTTTATCATCCCTCTTCGGAAGAATAGTACTCATTTTTAAAACATGCAAGAAGTGTTGGCAAAAATAGCCTCACAAAAAATACTCTATCACGTGTTTCACTCAAGTAGATGTGAACCATTGTGTTTGCCCTCAATTTTGGCTTCTACCCTCTTTATGTGCTCACCTATTTATGTCTTTTATCTGTCTTGACCACAATGAATGTTGCACTTCAGAAATCAACCTAATTCAATTCAAAGCAAATTCACAAGTAGTATTTATATGGGAGCAATGAAAAACCTAACAAAAAAAGAAAAGCACAAAGTCTATACACAAAAGTAAATATGAGCAGCAAGGAAAATAATGTGATGACACGTGAGAAAGAATGTGTATCATGTGATTTTTATACAAACTAAGTAACAAGAATGCAATATGTTACTTATCTAATGTGAACAAATGCAAGTTAGGCTGAAGCAAAGAAAGAAAACACAGAGTGAATAAAAACGACAAAACAGAAAGTATGCAAATGATTCATTCAATCCCAATGGAAGGCCGATTATTACTCAATTCTGACCTAATTGAGGTACAATCAACTCCAAACAACAACTAAAAATAGCCAATTTAACTTATGCAATGACAATTTGGAATTTGAAAGCCTAGGTCAAAACCCCCAAATTGAATCACTCAAGAAACCTAACTTTAATTTCTCAAAATTAGAGCAATCTAAGGTGCATATTTTGCAAACTCAATTTTCTGTGTTCAATTAGCGTTCTCCAAGACATGAATATGCAAAAATATTGCAAAACAATCACAAAATCACAATCAATTAATGATCAAAAAAAAATTTCCATTGTTTTTTTTTTTTATCTTTGCTAGAAACAAAAATAAGATAAATAGGAATTTATCTCAAGTTGGTTCTGGTATCAAATTATGAGAAACCCCAAGCATATAATGATCCCAAAACCCCAAACAAACAATTCAATATTTAACAAACCCTAGAATAAAAACATTCTCTATTGAATCCCCAAGATACTTGATCTTAGAAACGCAAATAATTGGGAATAAGAATCAAGAATTGAATAAATACTAGAAGAAATTAATACCTTGAAAGAACCTATTCAATTTCTTGATGCAGCAAGCAACATTGTGGTTTTTCTTAAGAGAAACGAAAAAAATAAATCAATATTCATCAAAAATCTGCCGTACACATTTTTAAGAGAGTATTTATACTCTCTTTGCAAGCCTTAATTAAAATAAGATATAAGCTAAGCCTACGGATAATAATCCAAAGACCAAATCCAATTGAGAATAGAAGTTTAACTTGGTCACAACTTCTTCTTTTCTCCATGAGTCCCATACATTTGGGAATTCTTTTGGCCTTCTTGTGCCTTTTCAAGCATTATACACCAAGCACAAGGTGATGGCTGTCCAACTTCATTCTTTTGGCTTCTTGACATGCTCTTATCTTCCTTAGCCCATTCTTTAACAAATGACTTAGTCAAATTTGCAAAGCTATCTTTCAACCTCTTTGCTTTTGCTCTTGTGATAGGTCCCATTGGCATGTTGCAATCTCCATTTTTCCCTCCAATGACAAAATAACCATCTTGCCCTCATGTGCTCATATCAACTAAACTATAACTTGGTTCCTAGAGTTTCTTGAACTTTCTTCCATAGTCATGACAAGTACCTTGGATCTTGATCTGAGACCCAGGCAGTTGAATAACCTCATCCTTATATATTTTAGCTAGTTATTCCACTATGTACCCCCTATTAGCTGGCAAAAATTGGGCTGATATAGTACTTCGATCGATAATGACCCAAATTGATTCCCCTTTCTAGTTCGAGGTAGCCCAGTAACAAAGTCCATGGTTATTGCTTCCCATTTCCATTGTGGTATTGGCAATGGTTGGAAGCCCTGATCGTCTTTGATGTTCAGCCTTCATACTAGACATTTTGTCACATATTCTGAAATCTACATTTTCATTGTTCCATCTAGTAGTGTAGCTTTAAGTCTTGGTACATTTTATTACTGTCTGGATAGATACTATAGTGGGATCAATGGACTTCATCTAAAATTTTCTTTTTCAAATCATCGTTTCGTGGTACGCAAATTCTACCTGGAAAATTTAGAACTCCTTTTGGGTCTACTTCAAATGAAGAGTCTGGCATACTTTTAATAGTTTCTTTGACGTCTTTATATTCCACATCTTGTTCTTATGCGATAATGATTCTCTCTAGTATGCCAGGGGCAAAAAACATCCATGTTTTAACTCTTTCTAGCTTTCATAAACCAACCTTTTCTAGCATTCTCCACTCTTTAGCTATAATATTAGCTAAGGTGATCTTTCGGCTTGGAGCATCTGCTATAACATTTGCCTTTCTTGGGTGATATTGAAAGCATTCGTAATCCTCTAGGAATTCCATCTACCTCCTTTGCCTCATATTCAACTCCTTTTATGAAAATAAATATTTAAGGCTCTCTTGATTCGTTAATATCATGAAAGATGCTCCACAAAGATAATGTCTCCATTTCCTTAAGATGAAAACAATAGCGGCAAGTTCTAGATCATGTGTACGATAATGTTTCTCATATGGTTTAAATTTTCTTGATGTGGAAGCAATAACTCTTCTATTTCGCATCAGAACACAACCTAATCCTTCCCCTCTAGCATGGGGGCACTCGTTAGCCATTTCTTAAGTTCTTCAAAGCTAGCCTCACTTGTATCATCCCAAACAAATGGTGTATTCTTCTAAGTGAGTTTGGTTAATGGTGCTGCTATCATAGAGAAATCTTTGATAAACCTTCGATAATATCCAGCAAGGCCTAGGAAACTATGTATTTTCGTAACTGTCTCTGGTGCTTTCTATTTAACCACTACCTTAATCTTTGATAGGTCGAGTACTATTCCTTCCTTAGAGATAATATGACCTAAAAAGGTAAACTTGGTTGAGCTAGAATTCACACTTGTTGAATTTGGCATAAAGCTTATTTTCTCTAAGAACTTGTAGCACCACATGCAAGTGGTGTTCATGTTCTTGCTTGGTCTTAGAGTATATTAGTATGTCATCGATGAAGACAACTACAAACTAATCCAAAAATGGTTGAAATACTCGATGCATGAGATTCATAAACGCAGCCAGCACATTTGTTAATCCAAAGAGCATAACTACAAACTCAAAATGCCCATATCTAAAGTTGAGGGTTGTTTTTGAAATATCATCCTCTTAGATCCTTAATTAATAATACCCATGTCTTAAATCTAATTTTGAATACACTCGAGACCCTTGTAGCTGATCAAACAATTCATCAATATGAGGTAAAGGGTATTTGTTCTTGATGGTGACATTAATAAGTCCTTGATGGTCTATACACATGCGTAATGACCCATCCTTATTTTTGACGAATAAAACAGGAGCACCCCATGCAGAACTACTTGCTTGAATAAAGCCTCGTTCTAACAAGTCTTGTAGTTGATCTTCAGCTTCTTTAGCTCTGCCAATGCCATGCAATACGGGGTCTTGGATATGGTTCCTGGAAGAATTTCATTGACAAACTCCACTTTTCTGCTTGGAGGCAATGATGTTAATTCCTCAGGAAATACATCTTGGTATTCCCTATCCCCCTTTCCATAAAATCTTATGGTCTTCAGTAGCTAATATAATTATCATATCTAAAATTCCTCGATTGCCAACAATTTCTACCTCTGTTTGCCCAGGTACACAAAGTTTAAACATCTTAGCATGACAATCAACTTGGGCATGATGTGATGACAACCAATTCATTCCAAGTATAACATCATAACCTTGGATTGGTAGTACGATTGGATCGGCAAGAAAACTTTTATCAACAAACTCAGTTTTACACAATTTAAACATAACATCTGTTGCTATTAATGTACCATAGGCAAACTAATTTCCAAATTATAAGGCAGGTTTTCTAGTTTCTTTTCTAGGCCTTGAGCAAAATGAGATGCGATAAAAGAGTGTGAAACTCCAGGATCAAAAAGAACTTTACCAAGCTTTGAGAGATGAGTATCGTACCTTCAACTACAAAGGTTGGGTCTAGCTCGCTAAGGCCTTTCGTGTTTTAATGCAAATACACAACCTAGAATTTAAGGTTTATTCCCATGCACTTTTTGTTCTTGTGATTTTCCACTACTTGTCAGTTTTTCAGAAAATGATGATCGCTCCCACACCTAAAACACCTCCCAACCTTTTCCCGACACCTTTCTTTTGCATGGCCAGCATAACCACAATAATTGCACACTTAGGTTGAGACAATTGGTATGGGCTCGTCTTGGATGATTGACTATAATTAAGTTCTCTATAATAAGGTCTTTGAGCTTTTTGTCCATTACCTTGATACCTACCGATTTGCCAATGTACTGCTAGAGGCCTTCATTTTTTGTCTTGTCTTAGTGAGTCTCAAAGTTCAGCTAAGCCACTTTCCACTCTTAATGCCTTCTCTACTGCCTTCATGTATACTTTTACATTATGAGAAAAAATGCCGTTGAATTTCGCTACGCAAACCCCTTAAAAATTTTCTTGTGCATCGAGGGTCATTAGGGGAGTTTAGAGAATTTTGCATCATATTAAGCTATCGTGAGGTTTCCCTACCACAATGCATCGAACTAATCTTCTTGTTTTTATTGAACAATTTGTGGTATATATAAATTTTACAAGGAAGTTTGTCCAAGTCCTTTCACTCTACTTTTGCTACCATCTCATTTCCACAAAATGCCTCCAAGATCTAGCAACATCCTCAAAACAAAAGGTGGCAAAAGGCTATTTTCTGTTGTTTTGAATAAGTAAGGACCTTAAATATTTTTTCCATTTCTTCTTCCCATGCTTCAACCTTTAGATCATTCGATGCCCCAAAAAATTTTGGAGGTTGAAAACGTAGAAAACGATCTAACATTACATTTGATCAAGCAATAAGCAGTCTTATCTAAGTTGATTTTGCATCACCTGTGTAAATTGTTCTAATATAGCCACCATGTGATCCTCTCTATGATTCCTTGCTGCTACAAGTTCTTGCCCCTGTTCTCTTAAATCTTGTTCCCCTATGGGTGTTGGGGAGTGAGTATTTCCCTTTTTATTCTTTGCTCTTTTTTTTTTTTTTTGTGGTGCCATCTTTATATTTCAAAATGCATTTAGACTTTAAAATACACATATATCATGTATAAAATGCAAAAGCATAGTAGGAAGAAAAAGGTGCCATTTATATAATACAAGCAGAAGCTTTTATCACATACAAGTAGGACCGTAAATGGATATTCAAAAATTTATTTACCGTTTGCACTCGTATCCATTTATACGAAATTTATCCGCATCCGCTTAAAATAGATATTATCTGTATTTAAGTAGTAGATATCTAATTATAAATGGTTATGGATACGATAAATGCGTATCCGATCTATTTAATATCCGCTCTGAATATATATTTATTAAATAATATATTATTTATATTTTTTAATAAAAATCTCATAATCCATATATGTATATATATATATTTATATATATAAATTATAATTGAAGACTTGAGAAGAAAAAATAATAAATTTAAAAAATTATTGTAATATAGAGAAAAAAATTGAAGAATAAAATTTATCAACATAATTATTGTTGGTTGACTTTATAATTAATATACTTCAATGCCATTATTATTACTAATAAGTACTAATAATCAATTATAAAGTTAATTATTAATTAGAAATTATGCTAATTGTTTGATTGCTTTCTTTTTAATGAAATGATATAGTTCCTTATATTAATTAAAATATGTATTTGTTATAGGTTTATAGATTCATGCATTTGGATATTTGTGAATAGATATCTAAATAATTATCATCGAATATGAATATAAAAAAATAATTCGAATACGGATAAGTCTAATAAAATATGAATAAATCTGAATAATTATAATTGAATACGGATATATCCGAATTCGATTGATATCCAACGGATACGAATTCAGATATCATTCTTAAATATCTATCAAATCCATATCCGTATCTGTATCCGAGTATTCAAAAAGTTAAACGGATATGAATATGAAAATAATATATCAAATCCGTTTAATATCCATTTATACCCCTACATACAAGTTAGAGCATTCACACAAAACTTAAACCTATACAAACAAAAGGAGCCATCAACCTAAACCTGTACAAGCATAAGTAACAATTGTACTAGACAACCACCATTATCTTTTCACCTTATTAAATCATCCTATTATTTTATCATTATTATAGTTTAGGAACTACTTTATGTTTCCTAAGCATTTCTTACTGAATCCTCAAAGGAATCTTGATTTACGTCACTTTCATGCCTTAGACTAGGTTCAGGATCTACCCAAACTTCATCCCTTAGTATTTCATATAGGTAATTGGCATACCTCTTAACCCTCTACCAAATATTTCTATTACGCTCTCTCTGTCCCTCATCATCCTTTCTCTAGCAACCTCAGTCTCTAGGTGTTGAATATGCCTTTGGAGCTCATGAACTTGATGCTGGAGTTCTTCAACAATTCCTACCCTTGTGTTAAGCCTATAGTATCGATTCCTACCTTCTTAACCATTCAGTTTGGGTATGCCCCACAAAGCATTCTCAGTGTTCCTATGGCATGCCCTCGAGGTCCCACCCTCCTAACACGAATTGTCCTTGGAGTGGAGTCTTTTTTTGGTGCATTATCCTCAATATTCATCCTAAAAAATTCAAAATGTTAGAACTAGAAATAACAGTAATTTAAAACAATTTACTTCCTTAAAAAAGGTAAAGATCCAAACAACCATTTTCCTAATCTAGATATTCCTCAATCTCAATAGATCTCAGGCATAGCGCCACAGTTATAATGAACCACACACTAGTGGGCCCCCCTAGTATTGATTTGTCATAATTAAAGCACTATGCAAAACCGCATCTACTATATTTCAAGCCTATTAATAGTACAACCTAAATTTCTCAATCACCACAATCGTTATTATCCAAGGATCCTATCTTGGTTTAACCTAGGTGTCGTTCTCGGTTCTGATACCGACTAAACTGTCAGAATCTCAATGTATAGACCTGATTTATCTTCTTTAGGAAATAGAGCATTTAAAATGTAAATCCAGCCTCAACCCAATTTTTTTTTTTTCAAAGGCATATACTATTATAGGTGAAAATTAAAGGATGATGTTTACCTCAAAATATTAATACATTCTGGCCAGTCTTATTTAAACCACGACATAATAACATAACCGGTCTATACAAAATATAAAACATAAGGTGGACTACCATCTTCTGTATAATTAAAGCCAGCAAAAGATCCACTCTAATATTTACGTATTTGGTTCCTACATTGTGCCAAAGTCCTTGTCCTGCTCCTTGCCTTTTCGTTCCTAAAGGGATTGAAATAGATAAAAGACATAAGTTGCGAATGCAACAAAGTGACCAGTATATCTATATGCATATGTTTTTCAACCTCAATACTAATTGACTTAGCATTATACTATGCATGCATTGACAAATATGATAGCGAAAAAACCATTTAACAAGGTAGGAGATGGCAAAAGATTGTTGATGCCGTCACTCTTATCTCACCGACCACGATCAACTTAATCACTCTAGACAAGGCTCAACCTTGTCTTCGGTAGACATGCCCGGAATCATGCCAATCCTATGACCCCTTCTCACCATAACAGCACCGACCATGCGTTTATGGGGAATAGGGCTTGAGGTACACATCCTACTCGATAAGCCCAATGCTGCCCGAGCAGGTTGTGCATGCTCATGCCGAATGGGCTCAATTGTCACAATTTCAAAGCACAGTACGATTAAACATGATATCAAAGTCAAGCACTGAAGGTGAGATAAAATACTACACCTTAATGAGATGGACTAGCATGTTCATGTTGATGCACCTTTCAATTATCCAGGTATACTATGTTACATGCAAAATGACATAATGATCAGCAACTCTCTCTCTCTCTCTCTCACACACACACACACACACACGCACACTCACTCATAATAATCATCTCACACTCATTTTGACGCGAATAATTATCTTATGTTCTTCAGGTAACAACACTCACCATGCTTTCCCAAGCACGGTGTTTCAAGGTAAGGCGAACCATTATGCGGTGTTTCAAGGTTACAACATTCATAATAAGTTTCCTTCTCTTTTACTTTTTTTTTTCTTTCTATTTTTTCTACCTAAATATTCCAATTCTTGCTGAAAATGAAAAGGAGAAACAAATTTTACAGGGGTAAGGTTTATTAGGCTTGATCAAAACATGTGGCTTTACCTCAAGTTGCCACCTATCCTAAGTTATTACTTACTTTTTGGTATTTACTTTTTAACTCTTGAACAATTTTATGTGTCAAAATAAAATAAAAGGCTAAATTTCAACTAATTATTTCAAAGTCCAAACCAAATTTTAGTACTCCCCTTTTGCCTCTCAAATAGTTTAAATTCACTCAAAAATTTTAAAATCAAGTATTTTTGCGAATAGTGTCATGACAAAATAAAAATATATTCATAAACATTAGATTTTAAAAAAGATTAGATATATATGTATTCCTAAGCTCTTACAATATTGGCCATTCTTTGTTCTTCACGTGTCTATAGTATGATTGTAATTTTATGTATCTAGAGGTGAATACTTTTTAAGAATTAAATTGTACTTATGACCAATAGGAAGGGAAAGCTACCTTATGTGGCTAATTTAGTTGAGTTTGAGTACATAAAAACTCTTATGTATATAGCTATTTTATAATTTGATAATGCTGTTCTTTTTTCTTTTTTTTTAATTTGTAAGTCAAAGGCAGTGTAAAAGTTGTATCCTTATTGTAATTATAAAATAAAGAAAAACATTAATTGTTTAATTATTGTATCTTATATTTGTGTCCCATCATATTTCATATTCATTATTTGTATAAATTGGTCGATTGATATAGGAAAAAAAGAGCTATTTAGATATTATTAACTATCATCATAAAAACACTTTATTTGTATAGCTTCCTTTTTGCATTTAGCTCAATAGCTAAGTTTCAAAAACATAAAATGTAAAACCAAAGGTATCAATAATAATAAAATAAAAACTTGAAAACCTTCTATTTGTCTAAGGATAGAGTCTATAAATCTAAAAATATAGGATTAATCCTTAAGAAAATATTTAAATTCAAAATTATTACCAAAGATGGAATGGTAACCAAGCTTACAACATTGACTAACTTTTAGGATAATAATTGTGCATGTAATCATTATCACTTTAGTATGGATTGGGAGTTGATATTATCAACCTCCATTAAGTAGAAACCTAATCCATTTTATTTATCAAAGAGGAAATGATAATATATAAATAAATATTTGAAACTAATGGAACCACGCTAGGCTTGCAAAATGAAATAAAAATATATATATGTATATACACATACCTAATTCATTTTATTTATTAAAGAGGAAATGATAATATATAAATAAATATTTGAAACTAATGAAACCACGCTAGCCTTGCAAAACGAAATAAATAAATATATATATGGTATATACGCATATATAGAGAACAACATTGACTAACTTTTAGGATAATAATTGTGCATGTAATCATTATCACTTTAGTATGGATTGGGAGTTGATATTATCAACCTCCATTAAGTAGAAACCTAATCCATTTTATTTATCAAAGAGGAAATGATAATATATAAATAAATATTTGAAACTAATGGAACCACGCTAGGCTTGCAAAATGAAATAAAAATATATATATGTATATACACATACCTAATTCATTTTATTTATTAAAGAGGAAATGATAATATATAAATAAATATTTGAAACTAATGAAACCACGCTAGCCTTGCAAAACGAAATAAATAAATATATATATGGTATATACGCATATATAGAGAAAAAAAAATGGAAGCAATGCTTTGGTTATATATTTGAAACCAGTAAAATGTAAAAATCATAGTTAATTAACAAGCACTTAAATAAGTTGTTTAACATTCTCAATAGTAGAAAAACTAGAATAAGACAAGAGACATCCAAGTAAGGAAAGCACACTTATCCATGCACCAAATAATTATTGTTAAGACCCGTCTCTTTAGAAAGAAAAATATTGTCCCTCATGGTGATAACTTGATTAAGAATTTTGCTTTCTTCCGCTAACACTTTCCTCAATTCATACCCTACCCCCCACCCCCAGAGAGAGAGAGAGAGAGAGAGAGAGAGAGAGAGAGCAGAACCATACTAGAAGTAGCACACATGGATGTGAAATCTTAGTACAAATTCAATATTAAAAGCAGCTGAAGTGTAATCATTTTCAGTAACAAGAATTTCTTCAACGGAAAAATAGTAAAGCTTTGAACAAAAATTCAATGAATTCTCAATTTTTTGTTCTATAACTTTTACCATAGAACTGAATTTGTGCACAGAGAATTATGAAACCAAACAATGTAGTTAAGAATGGACAAGACAAGTGAATGAGTGAATGACTTATACTGAACAGGCAAAAGTAGTGCAAGGGAAATAATACGAGAATGGAAAAACAATGTAGGAAATATATAACAAATGCAGTTGTATACTGCTATACTCAAACTCAACTAGATTTTAAATAAACATATCTGAATGCAAGGGAAAGGAAAAGTATAAGGTAATGAATGTAGGAAATAATCATGACTACAACAAAATGCTTGAGACAGGTATTAAAAATATCTACCAATATCCAAGATGAAAACACTACATCATTTATCAGTCTTGTTCCTTAAGATAGTAACATAAGACAGAGCACAACAACTTTGTGTGGACAAGTTTCTCCAACAACAATGCCGATCAAGTTGTGCTACTGCAAACTAATGCCCATCAATTATACTACAATAGAATTGCAGCATCCTTTACCTTATATATCTTAGGGTTAATTACCCAGACCCCTCGAGGTTTAGTTGAATTATTTGAAAATTCATAGGTTTTCAATAATTACAATTACCCAATGGCCATACATTAAAGTTAATCAAATGTGTAAAATGTCCATTTTATCCTTGACTTGAAAAATAAAGAAATTTTAAGAAAATGAAAATGAAAAAAATATCCTCTCTACCAAATTACAAAAATACCCTAATATATATATATACATATATATACATATATATACATATATAATACAATATCATATATATTTTATATAATATACATATACATGTAATATATATATATACATACACACCACCCATCCCCCCCAACCCCATCGCAACCCCTAGCCGAAGCCCTAACCCCCACCAGATCTAGCCATGGTAGCACATGACAGCATGGTAGGTAGCGGCTGCCTAGCCAGGCCATGGTCGGCAAAACAAAGGGAAAGGGAGTGGAGGAAAGGGGGGATGGGTGGCACACCTAGGCCATGGCCAGCAGAACGAAGGGAAAGGGACTGGAGGAGGAAAGGGGGCGGGTGGGGGAGGGAAGGAAAGGTTGTGTATTTGTTTAAGAAAAAAATATTTACTTTTATTAATTAATAAAAAATTTAATTAAAATATATATTTAAAATTTTTACTTCTTAATTAATATAGTGTTTTATTTTTTTATTTATCTTATTTTAGTTTAGATACATTTGTTTTAAATATGATTATTATTTTAATAAATAATTTAATTAATTAAATTAAATTATTTTAGAAACGTTTATTATTTTAATATTATTTAATATGTAATTCAATTAATAAATATGTTTCCTCCTTAATTAATTAAATAAATTTAATTGTACAAATAAATTATTTTAGATATGTTTGCTATGTAACATTATCAAAATTTTAAATTATTATTATTTTTAATTAATTAATTATTAGTATGATAGATTTTAGATTTTATTTTTTTTAATTCAATTGAATTTAATTATATTATTTGAGATGAGTTTATTATTTTAACATTATAGAATATGTAACTCAAAATTATTAAATTATCTTATACAAGATAACAAATTTTTATTTTTACCTATTTTATTTTTTAATTAATAAGTAAATTTCATATAATTTTTAAATTATTTTGATTATGATTATAATAATTATTTTAATATTATTGAGTATTTATTCTAAAATTATAAAATTTTTATTTTATTGAAGAGGTAAGTCAGCAATTTTTTCAATGGAGACTAACAGATTTTGAAAGATGTAAGAACAAAATATTAGGGAAGTCCTTGTAATTCCTTCAAACCTGTGAGTTTTGGAGTAAATTAACCAAACCTCATAGAGTTTGGGTAATTAATCCTATATCTTATGATAGAAAAAACTCTAGCAATCTCAATTCTGCATCTGGATGAAACAACTCAACCTACAATAACATCAGAATAGATATGAGGTTCTTTATTAATATTAACATTAGAAAATTTCTAAAACATGACCGGGAGCAAAGCATTTTGCGAAAACTAACGATGGCCCATTGCACTTCATCTAAGCAATAAGGGATTTTCTCTTTCTAATGAAATAATACAATAGAAGTTGCTTTTCTTCAAGGGATTTCCCATTTTACATTTTCACTTTTTATCCTGTTTACTCCCCACATATATCTAATTCTGAAGCAGAAAATTTTGCAAGGGCTCACCTTAGTCTTGAGATCACTAACGACATCTCTTACGATACTCCCAATCTCTGTTTTGGTAAAATGATGATATGAATAACAATCTGAAAATTATTGGAATAATATTGAAGGTCCCTGAAGAAATATGATACATAGAAAGGTAGAGTGCATCTTTAAACAAAAAACGTAACAGCTCCCAGAGAAACACTCCCTTCATCCTTGGTGCCATGATCGAAAGCAACTACTAGAGTTTTAAGGCCTTGTAGCTCAGGTAAAGGGATATCCAACACATCATGTTATAATATATCCGAAATTTATAATAGGCAAGGGAAAGATGTTGTCAATGACCAAACAATGACAAAATAAAAGTCAATTGAGAAAGCTCCAATCCATTTATAACAATATCATAAACTACCTGGTTGTAGTGAACAAGCATGTCCGTTAGGCAAGGGAAAGATGTTGTCAATGAACAAACAATGACAAAATAAAAGTCAATTGAGAAAGCTCCAATCCATTTATAACAATATCATAAACTACCTGGTTATAGTGAACAAGCATGTCCGCTAGACGTTGTACTCCTTCATACTTAATAGGTTGAGGCTTTGTTTGTTGCCAGTAGCCGTTGTGAGATGCAAGCCTTATTTTGGATCGATCATCCAAGCCAAGATTGGGGGGGGGGGGGGCAAAATTTTCAACTTAATCATAATTGTTCTGCTTTGACCTGAACATTTTTATTTTATGACGAAGACAACCACTGGAAAATAAATAATGGAAAAGCTTAACCACAAGAACTAAATAATATAATTTAAAATTTATGAACTAAGATTCATACAATTCCAGACAAAATTCGTCTTCCTTGGGCTTCCTTGGTGAACAAAAGTGAACCCTAAAACCCTAAACCTTTGCTTCTGAACTCAACATCTCCCACTAAGTTCTTAGATAAATATATTTCTAAACATCAGTTAACCACAAGAAATAAAGTTTATAGATGATAAAAAGCACCATAATGACAATACTCACAATTGATTTCTATATTACAGCAGGTCCACATAAAAGAGACTCTAGAAGAAAGATGGATCTGAACCAATTCTGCTTCAAGCCACCTAAGAAGTTAGTAAATCATATGGTTAATCCGTTCTAGGTATACCTGGCGATTATGCACATAATCCTAAAAAGCAGGGAAAGTTGGATAAAGGCACTTTTCGCTGCTCTGACCTTGGGATTTTTGAAAAAAAATTATATCCCCATCTTCAAGCTGAGGATAGCAAGGGCCAAAAGAAAATAATCATGGTCAGGAATGTTTCACAAATTTGTCATGCAATAGAAACTGATTGAATTACTTGATAGAAGAGGTCAGAAATTGACAGATGGAAGCAAAAGGTAATGCAGTGGGTTTAAAATAATAAAACCTGTCTGCCACAGAAGCTTAGCTTCTTGTCAATGAATTCACACATGATGTTAGATTCGAACTTAATTTTCTGAATATAAATGTAAGAGTAAGAAAAGCTGGAAACTTCGCTCAATTTCTTCATCAGGAGCAAAGCCTGCCATTTCATTAAGCTTTTCCAATATTTCCGTAGACCTTCACAGCCTTTTACAAGTAGCCATCCAACATACCTAATTCAAAAGAATAAAAGTCAGTATATAGATCAGTTCTGCTAAAGGAAGATGGGGCGACATAAAACTGAGACTTGGATACTATTTTTATAGAGGAATATTGAGGATAGCATATAGCTATCCATTTTCAGTAGTTGGAAATCCACAGAAAGAGCTAAACACAATATATTATCTCATTTCCTAGTACAGATTCCTATTCTAACAGATTGAGAAGAATATGAACTGTCAAGTTCACAGAGAAAAGTGCAACATGTTTTAGAATAAATGAGATATATCACACAGGACAACATTAACATGTCTTCCCAATGTCTGAGATAAATGATATAATTAGCATGGAATAACCCTTATCTCAGTTTCTCTTTTATTGGTTCGTAAAGTCTGAAAAACAACAAAATGCCCTCCTTAGTCTTGTCTGGTGGAGGAACAGGCCTCATGTCCTATATCAGTTGTATGGACATGGAGGAAAGAGAACAAGTCAAGGAGCAAAGAACATCATTTAACACCAGCGAAAATGAAAATGAGCGAGCGATAGGCATATTACCAAGCCAAGTGCTACTTCCAAGAACAATTTTAGCTCAGTGTTATTTGCTATGTTGGATACTTCTCTTAATTGATAATTGACCAACCTGAGCAAAAAAACAAAAAAAAAGCAAATAACATCAATGTATAAAAAATATTCAATCACCGACAGACAACACAAAGTGAAGGTCGCAATGACAAGACTACAAGGTGTACAAAAGAGTAGATCTGGCAAACAGAAATGAAGTACAATCATGAACAACATTTCCAAACCAAGCAGCACACCATATTTATTAACACATTTCCAAACCAAGCAGCAGGTCATATTTATTAACACAATCCAGTCAAGTAACCAGGTCGTCTTCTTCAATATATCATAATTGGTGAGAAACACAATTGAGGAAAAAGGAGCAAGTTATAGACTTGCATCCATGTCATGCATGAGAAGTACTACCCCAATCATGCATAAGCCTTTAGTTAATATCAACATCTCCTAGAAATTTGCTCCAGTCCACTCTCAACAATTTTCAGTGGAATAGGAGTCTCAGAATTGAAAGCCTCCACCAATTAAATGGCCCATTCCAGCCAAAAATGAAATAAACATAAGATTGCTCTTGTTAATCACAGAGCACTAAACACACGTGATATGGGAACACTCCTCGAAACAAACAACTCAAAGCTCAATCATTAGTTAAGGACCACTACACCAATAAATAATCAGGTAATTTTCATTCTTACACCACATATTACCTCCATAAATGAAGAATGGATATACTGGAATCAGGATTCCATATATAATAGCACAGTAAACACACTTTCTATTCATTCCTTAACTCATGATAAACACTCTTGTACATATATTCCTTTCCTGCCAAAATATATCTATCATGAAGGAAAAATAAGCCATGAGAATAGTCTATTTGTCTGGTATCTGCAAAATGCGTGGTCTAACAAGACATCCTCCCAAGACTACCATGCTTAGGTATTTGACAACATTCTATTAGATTTTCTAAGGCAAGAGTAAAATAAGGCCTATATGTTATAGTCTTCTTTAGTCTAAATATTCTATATATATGGTTTCCACATTAAACTCAATACCTGCTACTACTATATCGTGCATGAAATCCAGACTTTAGCTCTCCTTCAGTATTTGCTGTTTGTCACACAAAGTCTTTTCACAAAGTACAATAGAATTGACGCCATTCAGAACTTGCAACAGTTTCAATCAACTCTCCACTTTCAGTTAAGTTGAGAAATAATTGAATTAAGTTGAAAGATGAGGATAACAATTTTATATTCACTTTCATCAAGGAAAAGGGGGCAATTTTGGAATTTAAATGCAATTGGTTAAGGAACGAGTAAAGCATGAAACAACTAACAATACTATAAATAACCAAGAGAAATAACTGTCAAGACTCACATTGCATGAAACTTCTCCCATAACAACAATATAATTGTAAGAGATTAACTTTTAAAATACGTAGTTTGTTTCTGATTGGAATGCTCAAATAATTGTAAAATCTAACAGAACTTGACGAGACTTGGATGAGAATCGTTCCTGTACTTTGCATGATGAAAGCAGGCATGAAAAGCAAAACTTTAACCCCAAACAGAGACCTCCCCAGGGTAAAAATTAATTCAGCTCCTCCAGGGATTATTACATGGTGGCTGTTGCAACTTTCAGCACACATCCACTTAAGGCTAAGCATGCATGCATTGGTAAAAACCATTAACAATGGAATAATACCCTTATAGTCACAATATTAGCTCGACTTCCCAAGACAAGGATCACAAGTAAAAGGAAAATAACCAAATGGGTTTCATTTTGAAGTTAATTATGTATTGTAGATAGTCAAGAGATGTACGTTCAGTTTTAGTCATAAACTTTTTTCTCTGTTATATCAAGTAGATAAAGAGTTCGGATATGCATATGATACTAGTCTACATAGAGAGAGACACAATAAATATATTAAATATTAGTACTTATGAAGTGTGCCTGAACTGCCTTTTGAATCCTAAGTTGGATAAATACAATTTTAGGAGTGTTTTTTGAACTTGTTCAGCTTTATTTCTTGTATTCTGTGGTTCAATGCTCAAGCCTTTGATGAACTAAACTCTATTAATAAAAGCTATGCACCACTTTAATCCCATTGCAACCGAATTCCCTATTAGCTCTTCTACCTAGAATATCCATCACCACTATTAATAACTATGAGAAGGACTCATATGTATTAGTCTCTGCATGCTGTAATAACCAAAGAAAAGATATAATAAAGAGGAGCAGGTAATAGAATACATGACTCAACAAGCCTCATCAAAGAACAACATCGTTATTGTATGGAAACACGAGAAATACAATAAGTGAGGAAGCCCATCTACATATATGTTCCATCTCATAGAAGAACACAACCAGATAAAGCATCCAATTCAGATACATGTACACCAGCAGAAGATCCATGTGAAGTGCGTATAGGTTGCGGACACTCCTATCTTCCTCAGGCGATAAATATTTACCATTCTCTCTACCAAGAACAAGTTGCAAATGGAACTCACACCAATCATTTATCTGTCTGATCAAACATAAAAAAGTAACTCTCAGAAGTCCTCCAATAGTAGACAATGAATATGAACTCCACAACAACCTTTTCTAAGCAACTGATAGCACCAGAAAGTCCCGATCAAGTTCTAAAAAATTTTCATCTTTGGTACAAAAATTAACTTCATAACATTTAAAACCACAGTCAGGACAAACAGCATATTATTTAGTCTTCTTGGACCTAGGTCTCCATTTTGAAATCAAAATTCTTCAGTAAAATAATGACAAGTTAAGATCATATCAGGGAAGTGCATTTAAGATCACTTATCGGAGACTGAAACATTGGTCTAATTGATCTTCATAATAGCATATAAAAGTTTAATTAGTGCTAAGAATGACGTGTATGCTCCAAATTCCATTACTTCAGAGAGCCAAAAGTAGCAACAACTTATCCATAACATCATAGGAGAAAATGAATAAGAAACTCAAAAAAGATGTTGCCTTTGACATTCCAATACCTAATCCAATCATAAAAGAGACATTAAGATTTTTTCAGCATATGGAAAATACATGATATTTTTCAGCAAGCATTTATGAGGACTATTGCCTTGGCCGTTAGTTGCAGAGAACTAAAAAAATATCCAACTAAAACTACTTAAATGTAGAGCATATTTAGCCCATCAACATGCGTAGAAAAGGCATACAGAGGTTTAAGGGTAGGAATGACTCAAATTTCTTGTAATCTGATCACATCATAGCCAAGTTGCACTTTTTAGAAAGTTGTATTAATAATCTAGGTCACAATATTTTAAATCATATGAGCATTCCGAAATTTTAACTACATTTCATCAGTGGTTCCAACATTAATTGTGTCCCATTTCACAACTCCATCAATCAATACTAGCATGGTTAAGAAAAGAAAAGGTTACACATTCAAGTCCTTCAACTATTAAGTCATATTTTCCACACCAAATAGTGGGAACTATACATTACATATTTTATGTGAAATCAATCGCAAATTACTCAAGCATTGAACTATCAGCCTACATATTCGTCATAACCATAAAAAACAAAAACAACTGGGCCTCCTCTTCCTTGTCCGCACAAGCCTAATTCACTAGTTAGCAATAAGACTAACAAAATTAGAACACAACAGTGCATGCATATGAAACACAGGAGCTAAGTCTAGTGGAAGGCTTCTAAATTAACACTTCCTTAATTATAGTATTGTGAACAAAATCATATTCAAATGTTTTCAACTGAAGCTGAAGAACAGGAGGGAAGTCAATGAAAAGGACACCCTTTCCCGCATCCTAAAGATTATATAATTACCTTAGACATGAAAATGATAAAAACCATCTTAAACAGAAAGGAGAATATTGTAAAATGGAACTTAAACTCATTTACACTAGTTCAGAACTTGTATTATTCCCAGAAAAAAATAAGAGATAAACACAAGGGCATGAATTGCTTTTTGTAGATTACAAGAAAAAAGCTTCAAAAAGATTTATCTAACTGTTATTCTCTCAGCACCACTCTTTTTCCTCGTCTTCATTTGCCCTATTTTTGTTTCATCTCCTGGCCCACTGCAGAAGTTGCCAATTCGTAATAAGCATGTTTTGTACGGTTGCCAATTTCTTAATGCATCTAAATTCAGTATTATTCAAATGCTCCAGAATAGATGAAGAAAATAGAAGACTGCCAACCTGCAATCCATAATGTGCAGCATGATACTTGTCGTCACACTCTAGCCATTCCACTTCTACATATTTGTCAGAAGAAGCATAAATATCCTAACATCCTTTGACATCAAGCTGCGGAAGAGACAAGTATAAATATCAATAAACGAACATCACCATCACAATTTCAAGTCACTCAAGTTGGGTCTTAAAAGCATACCATATAAAGACTCTTTCCATATTGATTTGTACTCCTTCCATGGTGAATCCCTAATCACTTTCTCTAGAATTTCACTGGTGTTGCATGTCTATGAAGTTAGTTTAATCAAAACCATCATCCAACCAGCAATGCTAGCATTCGAATTATAAGAACCTAAAATTCTGAGCAAATAGCAAGAAACAAGAAGCAAAAGCAACAAGGATACAACATTCATACATTGTATTTAAAAAGCTGAAACGAAAACGATAAAATGACTATTTCAATTGTTTGTAAGGAAAATAATTGACCTGAAGGGGAATGTAAATGTGCAGTAGATTTTATATTTTCATGATCTGTTGAAGCAATAAAACTTGCTATATCGAAAATTCTCATGCAATGAAAATTATGCATATGAAGCAACTAAAGAAAATATTGGATACAACCATGAATTAAGAATTTAGCTAGACAAATATTAATGTCATTCAAGACTTAACACACTTTACAACGTATTACACCATAATAAATCATCCTTATACATCATTTGGGTAGCGCAATACAAATGATCCCCAGGATCAATTCCCAGATATTATCCAATTGAAAAAGTCCTCCATGAACTTCCTTTTGAATCCTAAGTTGGATAAATACAATATTAGGAGTGTTTTTCGAACTTCTTCAGCTTTATTTATTATATCCTTTTGTTCAATGCTATATCAAAAGCAATGCACGACTTTGATCCCATCGCAACCAAATTTCCTATTAGCTTTTCTACCTATAACATCCATCACCATTATTAACTTTAAAACCATAGAACAGATTAGCCCACAATTTTCATCAAATTTTGATCCAGAAACAACTATTAAGTACTTGTGCGATCAAGGCAAACAACAACATATTCTATCAAGTCAAACAACAATTTTTGCAATTGAACTAAAATCTTCCCTTTCCTATTCCACCTAGTGAGTCAAAATAAGAAACCTTGTTAGTCTTTAGCAAGAGATATAAGTCAAATTCTGCATTAACTGGTGAAATAACATTATTAATTAAACTCATGCACTGTGTTTTGATCTTAAGCAAGAATAGTAAGAAAACATTTTCTTCACTCAAAATTATAGAATTTTTTGCTTTATTTTTTATTTACCGTTTCCTTGTCCTCACTAAAACCAAGGTCCAAAAATAGCTCTAATAAAGACCAGGATAAATATTCTTCAAACCAGATGACCGTTCATACGTTGAAGTTTAAATGCATCATCATCATCAACAAGTTCATCGTTCAAACTACTGCTTGCATATTTTTCCAAAGCTAGGGCCACTATAATCAGTACTAGGACTTAAAATATATCTTCCATCTACCACTACGGCATCAGGTGACATAACTCTAGAAAGAAAAATGCGATCATCCTCAATTTATATTTATTTATGCAATTATCCTACAAATATTTTGGAAAAAGAAAAAATGGAAGTGGGAATTTCATAAAACTATATCCCAGGAATTGCTCTTCATAAATTTTCCACGTGCATAATAAGCAAGAATAGAAGATTCGCAATCACTTGAACAAAGAGGAGTTTCTGTTTCTTTTAACAGAGACTAATCTAGGGAAAATGAACACATCTATTTAGTCTAGAGAACCATCTATGTTTATATAGACCACAAGGATTAGAGGGGCTCTTCAAATTCTCATAGAAGGGGTAACATAAGTTTCAAAACTCAAGAACAACTAAACAGCAACTAAACAGAAGCGTCGAATCTGCATGGGTATTCCAAACTCCTAGGCAACTCCTTCCTGAACATTGACAAGATAATAAGATAAGATGCAATTGTGTGCTGAAAATTGTAGTTCATTAATGTCAACACCCCCCACCCCCCTCTCTTTTCCTAAAAAAGAAGTTTCACTCGTCATAGTAAAGCTATTAATCAAGTTCACAAACACAATCTTATTGACATTCCACTAGCAACCACGCTTAAGCTAAAGACCATCCTAATCCACATCTTGTTCTTTGACAAACAATGGAACTGCTAATTTAAAAACCTACCTTTGCCTGCTGAAGCAGTCACAATATTCCAATGCATGCCATTGAAGGAATAATCCACCATTTACCAGATCAACTAAGGTGGCAAGTTAGATCGGGACCAGTCAACCAAGCTCTCCACCAACCATTACAATTTCAGGTTGGGAAAAGACTGGATGGAGATGGATTTTATCTGACGCAGATTACTTTACACATCAGTGGTAGGAAGTGATTACAGAGATTGGATGCCTTCTGCCATCATTCCACCAGTTTCTCTAATGTGGAATCAAGTTACAATAAGCATAAACTTCCCACAAGATCCACAAAACCACAACATATTTTCAAGTGATTACTTTCCCCAAATAGTAACTAAAAAGCTCCAATCTTTTTTTTTTTTTTTCTTCAAGAAAAATAGTGAGAGGACCTCCATTCCTCTCATGTACAATTTCTATTTTCCACTTCCTTTGCAATTTTTGAAACATCACCATTCAATTAAAGCAATATCAGTTACAAGTCAATCTTGATAAATAACAAATCTCTACATAAATTCGACTGATAAATTCAACCTAACTATGGGTAGGTAGTAGCACCCCCAACAAACTTATGATAACCCAATTATAAAGCTGTCTTTATTTGGCTCAGCCCCTTCCAATATTAGCACAAGTTTATTAGTGAATCTTCTAATAAATTCAACCTAGCTGTGGATAGGCAGCAGCACCCCAACAAACTTATGATAACCCAATTACAAAGCTGTCTTTATTTGGCCCAGCCCCATCCAATATTAGCACAAGTTTATTAGTGAATCTTGTCAAACAAAACCAAGTGTAAAATAAAAGACAATGTAAAGATACCTTAAATGTATTAAAAGATAGCTGCTTTTGAATACGAAATGACGAACAATGCCACGATCCACAAGATCAAAGAATGTTTCCCTCCCAATCTATTCAACTAGGTCCTCATCATGTGCAACCTGTAAAAACAATCTTCCATGTGTAACATGCGGAAACAGACAACAAATAACTAAAAATTTAAAAACCTTTATAATTGTGTAGAAGTGTGCCTCAGCCGGCTTTTTCCCTTCACTTTTGCTCCTTTCTTCCTGCCTCCTATTCTTTCTTTAACCATATCTGAATAAAGAGATTCAATGAAGTAAGCAACAAACTTGATCAACAATCAAAAGTTAAGATGTTCTACTATGTCCTTCTTATCCACAACGCAAATTATTTTCTCCTTACCACTTTCACGTATATAACACAGGGATAAATAATCAAGGGGTCCTCTGTGGTAGCTGTGGCACCAAAGAGGAAATAGGGAGAACATGACTAAATGCAACCAACCAAGCAGAAAAGCAACAAAGCAATCCTGCAAGAAAATAATTCACTAGCAAAAAGAAATAAACAACCTCTTCTTCACCACCATATTGCTCTTCCAATGCCCGCTTCATGTCTTCTTCAGTTACACGTTCGTCATCAAATTTGAACCTTGAGCAGAAAACATTAGTTGATGCCTATAATCAGCACAACATAGTGCTTTTCTTGTGTATTCTTGACAAACCAACGTTTATATATAGATATAGGAAGATCTGTTTGGGATGTAAGAAGCCCTGTTGACATCTTTTCATCTGCAAATAATTCTCAATGTGAAAACATAGAGCTAGGGGGCTGATCTTTGAATAGGCAATAAAGCGAATCTCCAGGGTTCCAAAATGAATTGGCTTATTTGAAACAAGCCTTGTTTTTAGGAAGATATATGATGCAAATCCTTTGCAGACGTATTCAAGAAGAAAATGGAGAAAGTGGGATGAAGATAAGTTTGTTGACCAAGTCCCACTTGGCAAAATGTTGGGGATGCATGTTCCATACCCAAAAGAAGTGGACTAAGTGGCTTTCTTAATTCACAGCTCCACTCCAACCACTCTCCAACTATTTCTTGCTGATTAGAAGTTTGTTTCCTGTTTTTTAGGAGTTTCAGTTTATTAGTATAAATATCTTTAGTATTTGCTTTAGATAGTTATCAAATTTGTAATTGCTTGCATTTGGAGTTTTGTCCTCTCTATACGGACAAGTTATTGGCTGTATTTGTGTTAAAGATTCTTGCACAAGTGATGCTAATAAAAGTTTTTCCATTCTAGCTTGCTATTTTTACTTGATTCCATTTCATATTTTTCCCCTATTCCTATCATTTTGGCATCGGAGCCATCTGATCCAACATGGTTTCCACCCATTCTTCCGCCTCCCTCAATGAACCAGTAAACCCAAACACTAATCCACCAATTAATCCAACCCCTGACCCTATCGCCCAACAATTATTAGCTATAGCTTCAAAATTAAATACAATTGATTTGCTAGCAGCCGACGTCGCCTTGTTGAAGGCCCAATCTGGACATACCCAACATGGGGAGAATAGCCATCGGAACCCTCATGGAAAAAAGTATGGTTCGCCAGAAGACGAAGGAGATGTTTATAGTCCAAGATGGTCACAAAATCATTTTTGGAAACCATATACCAAAATGGATTTTCCAAAATTCGAAGGGGGAGATCCCAGAGGATGGATTTTGAAAGCGGAAAAGTATTTTCGTTACTACGAGACACCCGATGAATTAAAAGTGGACATTGCCTCCATGTATCTTGAAGGAGACACACTCGATTTGTTTGCTTAGATCAATCGAGAGCGAACTTTGCTCTACTGGGATGAGTTAGTACAAGCATTACAGGAAATTTATGGCCCAGCGGAATTCCAAAATCCCGACGAGCATTTATGCAGCATAAGGCAAACAGGGTCCATTCAAGATTACTGTCACGAATTTGCCAAACGATCATCACGTGTCAAAAATTGGCCAGAACATTGCCTCTTGGCCGTATTTTTGAATGGACTAAAGGAGGAACTCAAATATGATGTTAGGATTCATAAGCACAGATCTGTTTACAATGCAATGAGCCTAGCCCTTGAGTTTGAAGCAAAATTGGGCTTGAATCGTAAGCCCAAAGGGTCCACTTGGTCAAATCCAATGAAGCCCAATAATTCTACTCCTGGATCCTCATGTGAACCTTCTCTTCCTCCATCACGTTCTACGCAAGAACAGACACGAGTTCCTCAATCTCATCCCTGGGACGCTGAACGGCAGGCAAGAATAGCCAAAGGTCTCTGCTTTCGATGCAATGAGAAGTTCGCACCGGGTCATCGCTGCAAAACCTCCACATTCTCGTTGTTGGAAATCATGGAGGATGGAGAAACGATGGAGTCCCCAATTGACGCTAATGAGGACGAGGAACCGAATCAAGGAGACCTAGCGGAAATTTCATTTCATGCCATCTTGGGTAAATCAAATGGTAGTACAATGAAACTTAAGGGAACTTTGGGCGGTAGGTCAGTTTTCATCCCTGTCGATAGTGGCTCAACCCACAATTTCATAGCAGAATCCTTAGTGGCTAATATGCAGTTGCCGGTGAATCAAGTCCCCACTTTTAGAGTTCAGATGGGGAATGGCGATATGGTTCGGTGTAACCAACTCTGCCGCAAAGTACAGGTTCAACTTCCGGGCTTAACCATTACTGAGGACTATTACCCTTTCTCGCTTAAAGGAGCCGATTTAGTATTGGGTATAAAATGGTTAGCATCTCTGAATACTGTTCAAGCAAATTGGAATAAGATGTTTTTGATCTTTTATTGGAAGGGGCGGCGATATAAGCTACAAGGGGTTCCCAAGGTGGATCAAACAGAAGCCAGTTTTCAGTATTTATCTAAACATGAGGAATTACCAAGTACCACTTCTAACACTTCTTTGGCCATTAATTTGCTTGTACGAGAGTTTGATGTAGTCTTTGCTGAACGTTCTGCCTTACCCCCTTTCCGTAGCCATTCTCATGCCATCCCTTTACTACCCAATTCCAAAATCCCTAACCTACGTCCTTACTGTTACCCGCATTACCAAAAGGTTGAAATAGAAAAATCGGTGGAACACCTTTTGCAATTAGGATTCATCAGGCCTAGTTCTAGTCCTTTTGCTAGACCTGCTCTCTTAGCTAAGAAAAAAGATGAATCATGGCGTTTCTGTGTAGATTATAGAGGCCTAAATAAGATAACCATCCCAGATAAATACCCCATCCCCAATATAGACAAATTACTTGATGAACTTCATGGGGCCACCATTTTTTCTAAAATTGACCTCCACTCGGGATATCACCAAATCAGAGTTCACCCGGATGACATTCATAAGACTGCATTTCGTACACATTCTGTTATTATGAATTTGTTGTCATGCCCTTTGGCCTTACAAATGCACCATCTACTTTTCAAGCTGCTATGAATGATTTATTCCGTCCGTATCTTCGAAAGTTTATCCTTGTTTTCTTTGATGATGTCCTGATTTACAGCTTAACAATGGAACAACATCAGGAACATCTACGAACTACCCTCCAAACTCTTCAAACTAACTCGTATTATGCAAATGCCAAGAAGTGTTTGTTTGGACAGGTACAGGTCAATTTTTTGGGACATGTGGTTTCTGGAGAGGGGGTGGGAGTTGACAAAGACAAAATACAAGCTGTGGTAAATTGGCCCAGGCCTAACAATGTCAAAGAACTACGGGGATTTTTGGGCTTGACGGGGTACTATCAGAGATTTGTTCGTAACTATGGATTGATTACACGGCCACTCACGGAGTTAACCAAGAAGGATAATTTTGGTTGGTCACCTAAGGCTGATTCAGCATTTCAGCACCTAAAAACAGCCTTAACATCAGCCCCTGTTTTGCAGTTACTAGATTTTAGCAAGCCTTTCACAGTTGAATGTGATGCTTCCACTGAAGGAGTAGGAGCTATACTGCTGCAGGCAGACCATCCAATTGCCTATTTCAGTAAGGGGTTCTCTTTTTCCAATCGTTATAAATCTACTTCTGATAGAGAACTTTTAGCATTGGTGCTTGCTTTACAAAAGTGGAAACATTATTTGTTGGGACACCCTTTTGTTGTGAAAACTAACCACACAAGCTTGAAATATCTACTGGATCAACGAGTCACAACAAATGAACAGCAAAGGCTCATCATAAAGTTGCTTCCTTTCGATTTTACTATTGTATACAAAGCAGGAAAAGAAAATAAGGGAGCTGATTCTCTTTCTAGGGGCCCTCAATCTATTGATTTCTTTGCTCTAGCCATTCCTATGGCACTAGATTTTATTGATTTGCAGGATGCCGTCCAAGTTGATCCTTACACTCGAGAAATAATGGTTTCAGTCTTGCAAGATCCCAAATCTCATCCAGATTTTCATGTGGCAGACAAAAAGCTTTACTACAAGTACCGTTTGGTAATTCCTGACAACACTTCTCTTAAGCAAAAGCTTTTATCGGAATGTCATGAATCACCAACAGCCGGGCATGGGGGTTACCTAAAAACTTTAAAAAGGTTTTCGTTCAATTTTTTTTGGCCAGGGATGAAACATGATGTCAAATTATTTGTTCAAAATTGCCTGACATGCCAGCAAAACAAGTACCAAGCCTTAGCACCTGTTGGACTATTGCAGCCTCTCCCTATCCCAAATAAAATATGGGAAGATATATCACTTGATTTCATTGTTGGACTTCCAAAATCTGGTGGTTTTGAAACAATATTGGTGGTAGTGGATCGTCTCAGTAAATACTCCCATTTTCTGCCCTTATCTCATCCTTTTAGTGCAAAATCTGTGGCTAATCTTTTCTGCAGGGAGATAATATGGTTGCATGGCATTCCGAGATCGATCCTATCTGATAGGGATGTCATCTTTCTTAGTTCTTTCTGGCAAGAACTTTTTCGGCTAAGCAAAACTCGTTTGCGAATGAGCACTTCGTACCACCCTCAGTCGGATGGCCAAACGGAGGTGGTAAATAGATGTTTGGAGGCATATTTGCGATGTTTCGCGCATGAACAACCTCGTATCTGGAGTCAGTTTCTTCCTTGGGCAGAATACTCTTTCAACATAGGATTTCATACTTTTACCGAGACTACTCCTTTTAAGGTGGTATATGGGAGGGATCCACCCACATTGCATCCATATGTTATGGGAGAAACACGCATTGCAGAACTGGAAAAACAGCTCCTGACTCGAGATGAAATGTTGAAAATTTTAAGAGAGAATCTCCTTAAGGCTCAATCCCGAATGAAATCTTAAGCTGATTCAAAGTGAAGAGAACTAAGTTCCAGGAGCTAGGGAGAGGAGCGGCTCTATTTTACTCGGTAGGGTCGGGGGAGACCCAATATTATACCAGCATCTCTTTCAGTTTAATGTTGGGGATTATGTCTTTTTAAGAGTTCAGCCCTACCGCCACAGCATTTTGAATTGTATGAGCATAGAGAAATTTTAACTACAATGTCATCAGTTGGTTCCAACATGTTAATAACTCTGTCACATTTTACAACTCCAGCAAATACTAGCATGGGCAAATACTAGCACGATCAAAAAGAGAAGAAATTCAAGTTCACAAACACAATCTTATTGACATTGCACTAGCAGCCATGCTTAAACTAAAGACTAGCCTAATCCTAAAATGACTAATTTCAATTGCTTGTAAGGAAAATAATTGACCTGAAGGGTAACGTAAACATGCACCAGATTTTATATTTTCACGGTCTGTTGAAGCAATAAAACTTGCACTATCAAAAATTCTCATGCAATGAATATTATGTTTGCAAAGCAACTAAAGAAAATATTGAATACAACCATGAATACAAAATATTCTATCAAGTCAAACAACAATTTTTGCAATTGAACTAAAATCTTTCCTTTTCTATTCCACCTAGTGAGTCAAAATAAGAAACCTTGTTAGTCTTTAGCAAGAGTCAATAAGTCAAAATCTGCATTAACCGGTGAAGTAACATTATTAATTAAACCCATGCACTGTGTTCGGATCTTAAGCAAGAATAGTAAGATAATATTTTCTTCACTCAAAATTATAGATCTTTTTGCTTTATTTTTTATTTACCGATTCCTTGTCCTCACTAAAACCAAGTTCCAAAAATAGCTCTAATAAAGACCAGGATAAATATTCTTCAAACTAGATGACTTTTCATATGTTGAAGTTTAAATGCATCATCATCATCAACAAGTTCATTTGCATATTTTTCCAAAGCTAGGGTCAATATAAACATTACTAGGACGTAAAATATCTCTTCCATCTACCACTACAGCAACAGGTGACACAACTCTAGAACAAAAAATGCGATCATCCTCAATTTATATTTATTTATGCAATTATCTTGCAAAGATTTTGGGAAAAGAAAAATTGAAAGTCGGAAATTCAAAAAAATATATCCCAGGAATTGCTTGTCATAAATTTTCCGCATGCATAACAACCAAGAATAGAAAATTCGTAATCACTTGAACAAAGATGAGTTTCCACTTCTTTTAACTGAGATGAATATGGGGAAAAATGAGCACATCTATTTAGTCTAGAGAACCATCTATGTTTAAATAGACCATAAGGATTAGAGGGGCTCTTTAAATTCTGATAGAAGGGGTAACAACTTAAGTTTTTAAAGTAAAGAACAACTAACCAGAAGCGTCGAATCTGCATGGGTATTCCAAACTCCTACACAACTTCTTCCTAAACATTGACAAGATAATAAGATAAGATGCAATTGTGTGCTGAAAATTGTAGTTCATTAATGTCAAGACCCCCCTACCCCCTCTCTTTTCCTAAAAAAGAAGTTTCACTCGTCATAGTAAAGCTATTAATCAGGTTCACAAACACAATCTTATTGACATTCAACTAGCAACCATACTTAAGCTAAAGACCAGCCTAATCCACATCTTGTTCTTTGACAAACAATGGAACTGCTAATTTAAAAACCAACCTTTACCTGTTGAAGAAGTCACAATATTCTAATGCATGCCATTGAAGGAATAATCCACCATCTACCAGATCAGCAAAGGCGGCAAGTTGGATCTGGACCAGTCAACCAAGCTCTCCACCAGCCATTACAATTTTAGGTTGGGGAAAGACTAGATGGAGGTAGATTTTATCTGACACAAATTACTTTACACATCAGTGGTAGGAAGTGATCACAAAGATTGGATGCCTTCTGCCATCATTCCACCAGTTTCTCTAATGTGGAATCAAGTTACAAGAAACATCAACTTCCCACAAGGTCCACAAAACCACAGCATATTTTCAAGTGGTAACTTTCCCTAAATAGTAACTAAAAAGCTCCAATCTTTTTTTTTTCTTTTCAAGAAAAATAGTGAGGGGACCTCCACTCCTCTCATGTGTAATTTCTAATTTCCACTTCCTTTGCAATTTGCAATTTTTGAAACATCACCATTCAGTTAAAGCAGTATCAGTTACAAGTCAATCTTGATAAATAACAAATCTCTACATAAATGCAACTGATAAATTCAACCTAGCTGTGGGTAGGCAGTAGCACCCCCAAAAAACTTATGACAACCCAATTATAAAGTTATCTTTATCTGGCTCAGCCCCTTCCGATATTGGTACAAGTTTATTAGTAGATCTTCTGACAAATTCAACCTAGCTGTGGATGGGCAACAGCACCCCCGACAAACTTATGATAACCCAATTATAAAGTTGTCGTTATTAGGCCCAGCCCCATCCAATATTAGCACTAGTTTATTAGTGAATCTTGTCAAACAAAATCAAGTGTAAAATACAAGACAACGTAAAGATACCTTAAATGTATTAAAAGATAGCTGCTTCTGAATACGAAATTATGAACTTTGTCACGATCCACAAGATCAAAGTATATTTCCCTCCCAATCTATTCAACTAGGTCCTCATCATGTGCAACCTATAAAAACAATCTTCCATGTGTAACATGAGGAAACAGACAACAAATAACTAAAAATTTAAAAACCTTCATAATTGTGTAGAAGTGTGCCTCGCCTTTTTCCTTCCTCTTTTGCTCCTTTCTTCTTGACTCCTGTTCTTTCTTTAACTGTATCTAAATAGAGAGATTCAATGGAGTAGGCAACAAACTTGATCAACAGTCAAAAGTTATGAATTTTACCCGAAGATGTTTTGCTATGCCCTTCACATCCACAATGCAAATTATTTTCTCCTTAGTCACTTTCATGTATATAACCCAGATATAAATAATCAAGGGTTCGTTTGTGGTAGCTGTGGCACCAAAGAGGAAATTGTGAGAACATGACTAAATGCAACCAACCGAGTAGAAAAGCAACGATGCAATCCTTCAAGAAAACAATTCACTTGCCAAAAAGAAAAGAACAACCTCCCCTTCACCACCATATTGCTCTTCCAATGCCCACTTCAAGTCTTCTTCAGTTGCACGTTCATCATCAAATTTGAACCTTGAGCAGAAAACGTTAGTGGATGACTACAATCAGCACAACATAGCGCATTTCTTGTGCATTCTTGATAAACCAGCGTTTATATATGGATGTAGGAGGATCTGTTTGGGAAGTAAGAAGCACCTTTGACACCTCTTCATCTGCAAATAACTCTTGATGTGAAAACATAAAGCCAAGGGGCTGATCTTGGAATAGGAAATAGAGCGGATCTGTAGGGTCCCAAATGAATTGGCATATTTGAAAAAGGCCTTGTTCTTTGGAAGATCTATCTCGTGTCTGGTACTAAATGGTTCCAATCTACAAGAACTCCGAATCATTCTCGGATAAGTAACAGAACATGATATGCAGCATTATGTTCAAATTAATGTTTTGCACAGAAAACAGAAAAAAAATAGAGAAGAAAAAAAAAACAAAGTTCAAGCACAACTTGCTTAACACCACAAAATGACAAGATCAAGTTGCTTTTGATGTAGCAGAGCTAAAGTAAATTCCTAACTAGACTAGCATCATAGACCTCCCAAACACAATGTAGCTCACCTCCTATTAATAGATGAAACAATGCTTTCTAGACAGCAAACATGAATATAACAATGGAATGCACAAACACACAACCCAAAATGAGAAAAGCAAGAGGAAACATATAGAACCTATAGCATAGTTCATACCACTAATCAAAGACGTTGGCCTAGTATAAGCATAATAATTACTCCACTACCATGAACCAAAACACTACCAAAAATAAGTCCACAAATTTTAGTAGGACCAGCAACTACAGTTATCAAACACGGCCTCCTTGGTCATTTGAGGCTGGAGGGGAGGTGAGGCAAGGCTAGCCATCCTTGCCTCTTCTCAGCCAAGCGAGGCGAAATCTCCAAAGCGGAGTGAGCCAGCCGCCTGGAGCGCCTTATACAGAGGTGTTGTTTTTCATGACCCATTGTTTAGACAAAAAAGAAAAGGAGCGAGAGAAGAACATCAAAAGACATACCCTAAAATGAAACCCTAAAGTTGAAAACGAAGCGATCAAGGAGAACAAGTGTGAAACACAAAATCTTCTACTAACCTCCAACCCCCAGGGCTGCACCATGGTTGACTACCACTGTCGCCACCACTCCAGCTCCTGCCGTCTTCGGCAACTCCAGTAGACTCTAATGACAAGGTAGGTTTTAGCACTCATTTCTTTTATGTTTTTTCTTTTTCCTCTTTCTTTTTTTTCTTCCTCCTCTCCTCTCCTTCATTTCTCCCCGCTTTTTTCAACATGTTCTCTTGGCTCTTAGTTCTTCATCTTTTTTTCTGCTTCTTGTTCCTTTCTTTTTTTTCTTTTGTTCTTTTGTTCTTTTTTATTTTTTTCTGTATCTTTGTTTTTCTGTTTTAACTTTTTTTTTCTGTTTTTATTTATATATTTTTTCATTGCACTTTATATACATTTTGCTTCAATATCACCTCATTCTACTTCTGGTCGCCCACCTCTCACCTCATCTCTCGCCTTTCGCCGTTAATAACTGTAAGTTATGAGTAGGACTCATATGTATTAGTTTTTGCCTGCAATAATAAACAAACAAACGATATATTAACTAAACTCAGTAGCAGGAAGAGAGTGAAGAAGAAAGAATAGCAGAAAATTCAATTACAATCTCAAGCAATAATCCGCATGAAGAAATCCACCAACTTAGCACCATAAAGAGGAGCAGGTAACAAATATATGACTCAACAAGCCTCAAAAGGGAACAACAATGTTATTGTATGGAAACACAAGGGATACAATCAGCGAGGAAGCCTATTTGCTTATATATTCCATCACATAGAAGAGCATAACCAGATAAACCATCTAATTAAGATACATATATACAAGCACAATACTTGTGTAAAGACTGTAAAGCTTGTGGAAAGAAGAGTGATTTGTGGGATATTATGGAAGATCTTTAGGGATTGATTAGCTGTAAATTATGGCTGATTTTATGGGATTAGTCATCAATGTAAAATAGGTTGTATATCTTTTCCTTTTTTAGTTCTTTGTAGCTCCTAGAAAATCATGTCTTGTACAGCAGTTTAATAGATGAAGAAAATACATTTCTTTCTCCATATGGTATCAGAGCCACCCATTTCCGATGTTGGGTTAGCCAATGTTGTTGGGCCACCTATTTCATATCATTCCACGCTCTAAATGTTCATTCTTGGGCGTGCGCGGGATGTGTTAGTGTCCCACATCGGTAAAATAAATAAATTGTGGTCTCTATATATGGTCTTGGGCAATCCTCACTTCATGAGCTAGCTTTTGGGGCTGAGTTAAGCCCAATGTCCATTCTTTAACATGGTATCAGAACAGGAACTTCTTTCCTGACTCTGCAGTGTGCCCTTCTTTTTTTTTTTCTCTTCAAATTCTTGGACTTATTCCAAGGAAAGACCTAATCTTTTATAATGTCAGAAGTAACCCCTGACATAGCCCTTTCTTCCTCTAGAGTGACTAAAAATCACAGCCACCAGAACTTTGAATCCTATTCTACCCTAGTTGCAGCAGATGCAAATGTGAGTCGAATAACCCACACATGTGAAACTGCGAACAGCCAGCGTAGAAGAGAGGACAAGCCAGGGGCAGGGTGTGACGTATGTAATAAACCTCGTCATACACGAGAGACTTGTTGGAAGATTCATGGGAAACCTGCTAGCTAAATGAGTAATAAGACTGGAGACAGAATTGCTCGTACAAATGAAGCTGATTTAGTCTCTTTCAGTAAAGAGCAGATGGATCAACTTTTAAAACTGCTTAAGACCAATTCTCTATCTGGTATTCCCAGTGGTTCTTTAGCTCAAACAGGTAGAGAGTGGAGTGTTTTTTCATCCCATTCTATTTCAACACCTTGGATCATTGATTCAGGTGCTTCAAATCACATGACAAATCATTCCCATCTTTTCCTTTCATACTCACCTTGTTCCAATAATAAAATAGTCAGAATTGCAAATGGAAATTTCTCACCCATTGCAGGAAAAGGATCTGTAAAAATCTCAGAAAACATAACCCTAAAATCTGTTCTACATGTTCCTAATCTTGCATGTAACCTATTATCAGTCATTCAACTATCTAAAGATTCTAATTGCCGTGTTGTTTTCTCCAATTCGTGTTGTGAATTTCAGGACTTGAGCACGGGATGATGATTGGCACTGCAGAATGGTGGATGGCCTTTACTACTTTGATGACAACTTTCTCCAAAATAAACAAGCTCTCAAGGCTTTGGTACTAGTATGAGTTCTCTTTCTATTTGTGAAAAAATTATGATTTGGCATCTTCGATTAGGATATCCTAGTTTTTCATATTTGAAATACTTGTTTCCAGAATTATTTAAAGGTGTGGATTATTCTTCTTTTAAATGTGAAAGTTGCTTGTTATCCAAAAGCCATCGTTCTACTTATAATCCAAAACCATATTGTGCTTCAAAACCATTCAATTTGATCTATAGTAATGTGTGGGGACCTTCAAGATTCACCACATACTCGGTTTGTAACTTTTATAGATGATCATACTTGTCTCTGTTGGATATACTTGCTGAATGATAAATATGAAGTTGAAAGAATTTTTAAGAATTTTTTTCATATGGTTGAAACTCAATTTCAAACCAAAATAAAGATTCTTCATTCTGATAATGGAAGAGAATATTTTAACTAGTTGTTAGGGAGTTTTTTAAAGGAAAAAGAGATTCAACACCAATCTACTTGTAGATACACTCCTCAGCAAAATGGCATTTCAGAAAGAAAAAAATAAGCACTTACTTGAAGTTGCTCGTGCTATTATGTTTTCAATGAATGTACCAAAATACTTATGGGGGGATGCTATTTTAACAGCATGCTACTTAATAAATAGGATGCCTACTCGTGTGTTAAAATATACAACTCCTCTAGAGTGTTTTAAAAGGTATTTTCCTGAATGCAGACTTTTTTCTTATTTACCCTTAAAAGTTTTCGGGTGCACTGCCTTTGCCCACATCCCCAGCAGACTCCGCTTTAAACTTGATCCTAGAGCAGAAAAGTGTGTATTTATTGGATATGCACCAAATAAAAAGTGATATAAGTGTTATAATCCTAAAACAAAAAAGTTTTTTGTAAGTATGGATGTTTCCTTTGTTGAAAACCAGCCATATTTTATAAAAAATTGTCTTCAGGGGGAGATAAGAAATGAAGATCAATTTTGGGAAACTTCTATTCCTCTGCCTAACATTTTTTTACCTCCCTATATTGGTCAAGAAACTAATAATCCTCCTATGTCAAACATAGAAGATTTACAAACAGGGGGAGAAATACTAGGACAGGAACACATTAAACCTACCTTAGAGCTCCGTGTTTATTCTAGGAGAGGTACTCATCAGAGTAAAGATATATATACTATTCTAGCATAAGACCGATCATTATCTTCGGGCGATGGTTTATCCACCACTTCAGGTAATTCTGACAACCCTACTTTGAATCCTACTATTGTTGATCTTGATGTTCCTATAGCACTTAGGAAAGGAGTCCGAACTTGTACCAAGCATCCTATTGCTAAATATGTCTTACCATCGTCTTTCTACTACTTATAAAGCTTTTATCTCAAATATCTCTAATCTGTTTATTCCCAGAACCATTCAGGAAGCCATATATAGTTCTAATTGGAAAACAACAGTTTTAAAAGAGATGAACGCTTTGCAAAAGAACAAAACCTGGAAGATAGTTGATCTACCAAAGGAGAAAAAAGTGGTAGGATGTAAATGGGTGTTTACAGTTAAGTGTAAAGTTGATGGTAGCATAGAGAGGTATAAGGCACGGTTAGTGGCTAAAGGATTCACACAGACACATGGAATTGATTACCAGCAGACTTTTGCCCCAGTTGCAAAAATTAATTCAATCCGTGTCCTGCTCTCTTTGGCAGTTAATTTTGATTGGCCTTTACACCAGTTAGATGTAAAGAATGCGTTTTTGAATGGGGAGTTAGAAGGGGAGATCTTTATGAATCTACCACTAGGTTTTGAGAAAAGTCTTGGTGAAGCGAAAGTGTGCAGATTGAAGAAGTTGTTGTATGGACTTAAACAATCTCCTAGAGCATGGTTTGAGAGTTTTGGAAAAGCTGTAAAGGCCCATGGATACACACAAAGCCAAGCAGATCATACCATGTTCTATAAGCATTCTGAAGAGAAAAAAATTGCTATTTTGATTGTTTATGTTGATGATATTATAATAACAGGTGATGATCTTGATGAGATCAAAAGACTTAAGAAGGTTCTTGCAGAGGACTTTGAGATTAAGGATTTAGGAGCCTTAAAATACTTCTTAGGAATGGAGTTCGCTAGATCTAAAAGAGGTATCTTTGTGTCTCAAAGGAAATATGTATTGGATCTTCTTAAAGAGACAGGTTTACTCGGATGCAGGGCTACAGAAACACCTATTGATCCTAATATAAAGCTCCAACATGCTAAACCAGAAGAAGTTAAGAAAAGAGAACAGTTCCAAAGGATGGTTGGGAGGCTAATTTATTTATCCCATACTCGTCCTGACATAGCTTTTGCAGTGAGCATGGTAAGCCAATTTATGCACTCTCCAAGCTCAGAATTGAAGTGTACACAGATGCGGATTGGGCTGGAAGCACAATTGACAAAAGGTCAACATCGGGATATTGCACTTTTGTTGGAGGAAATCTTGTCACTTGGCGAAGCAAGAAACAAAATGTAGTGGCAAGAAGCAGTGCAGAAGCTGAATTCATATTAGTTGCTCATGGAATTTGTGAAGTGTTGTGGATCAAAAGGATTTTAGATGAACTAAAGGTTGGAAGTAATTATCCCATAAAAGTGTACTGTGATAATAAGGCTGCAATTTCAATTGCCCATAATCCTATTCTCCATGATAGAACCAAGCATGTCGAGGTAGACAAGCACTTCATCAAAGAAAAGATAAAGAGTGGACAGATTTGCATAACTTATTTACCCACTGGCGAATAGGTTGCAGATGTTCTTGCAAAAGGATTACCTAAAAAATAATTTGAGAAGTTGATTGGCAAGCTGGAAATGGAAGACATATTCAAACTAGCTTGAGGGGGAGTATGGAAAGGAGAGTGATTTGTGGGAGATTATGGCAGATATTATGGCAGATCTTTAGGGATTGATTAGCTGTAAATTATGGTTGATTTTATGGGATTAGTCATCGATGTAAAATAGGCTGTATATCTTTTCCTTTTTTAGTTCTTTGTAGCTCCTATAAAATCATGTCTTGTACAGCAGTTTAATAGATGAAGAAAATACATTTTTTTCTCCATAAAGCTTGCAGACAATCCTATCTGCCTTAAGCCATACGAATATTTTCCAGTCTCTCTATCAAGATCAAGTTGCAAAGGGAACTCATACAGATCATTTATCTGTCTGATCATACATAAAAAGTAATTGTGAGAAGTCTTCAAATAGGAGACAATGAATATGAACTAAAAGGGTTCCACGACAACCTGTTCTAAGCGAATAACTGGAAGCACCAGAAAGTTTGATCAAGTTCTTAAAATTTTTCATTTTTGGTGTAAAAATTAACTCCATAACATTTAAAACTACAGTGAGTAGAAACAACTTATTATTTAGTTTTCTTGGACCTAAGTCTGCATTTTAAAATCAAAATTCTTTAATCAAACCCAACTATACAAGTTAAAATAACATCAGGGGAAGTGCACTTAAGATCACTTGTCCAAGACTGAAAGACTAGTCTAATTGATCTTCATAATAGCATATAAAAATTAAATTAGTGCTATACTTCAGAAAGCCAAAAGGAACAACAGCTTGTTCAGAACCATATCATAGGAGAAAATGAATAAGAACTAAAAGAAAATGTTGCCTTTTGATATTCCAATACCTAATCCAGTCATAAAAGAGATTAGGATTTTTTTCAGCAAATCAAAAATACTTGATATTTTTAAGCAAGCATTTATGAGGAGAACTACTACCTTCATCGGCCATTAGCTGCGAGAACTAAAATATCCAACTAAAACAGAACTTAAATCAAGAGCATGGTTTGGCACATCAACATGCATAGAAATGGCGCAAAGAGGTTTAAAAGTAGTCAATGACTGAAATTTCTTGTAATCTAATCACATCACAGCCAAGTAGCACTTTTTAGAAATAATCTAGGTCACAGTATTTTGAATCATATGAGCATAGAGAAATTTTAACTACAATGTCATCAGTTGGTTCCAACATTTTAATAACTGTGTCACATTTTACAACTCCACCAGCAAATACTCGCATGGTCAAAAAGAGAAGAAATTCAAGTTCACAAACATAATCTTATTGACATTCCACTAGCAACCATGCTTAAACTAAAGACTAGCCTAATGTGCACCTTGTTCTTTGACTAACAATGAAACTGCTAATCTAAAAACCAACTTTTGCCTGTTAAAGCAGTCACAATAGTTCCGTGCATGCCATTAACAGAATAATCCACCATCTACCAGATCAACTAGGGTGGCAAGTTGGATATAGAACAGTCAACCAAGCTTTCCACTAGCCATTATGGTTTTAGGTTGGGAAAAGACTGGACGGAGACGGATTTCATCTTACATAGACTAATTTACATATCAGTGGTAGGAAGTGATTAAGAGAGATTAGATGCTTTCTGCCATCATTTCATCAGTCTTTCTAATGTGGAATTAAGTTGCAAGAAACATCAACTTCCCACAAGGTCGGCAAAACCACAGCATATTTTCAAGTCATCCCCCTCCCCAACAGTAACTAAAATCTCTAATCTCTTCTTTTTTTTTTTTTTAACCAAAAAAAAAAGTGAGAGGACCTCCATCCTCACACTCATATTTTCTAATTTCCACTTCCTTTTGAACTTTTGAAACATAAGCATTCAATTAGAGCAGTATCAGCTTTAAGTCAATCTTGATAAATAACAAGTCTCAACATAAATTCAACTAGCCTTTCCCTTTTAAATATTAGCACAAGGTTATCAGCAAATCTTGTCAAACAAAATCAAGTGTAATATACAATATGACGTAAAGATACATTAAATATATTAAAAGATAGCTACTTCTGAATATGAAAATGACAAAATTCATCATGATTCACAAGATCAAAATTATATTTCCCTCCCCAATCTGTTCAACTAGGTCCTCATCACAAGCAACCTATAAATACAATCAAATAAAAACAATCTTCCATTTGTATAACATGAGGAAACAGACAAGAGAAAACTAAAAATTTAAAAACCTTTATAATTGTGTAGAGGTGTGTCTTGACTTTTTCCTTTCCCTTTTGCTCCTTTCTTCCTGCTCTTTATTTAACTGTATCTGAATAGAGAGATCCAAACTCAGCAACAAACTTGTATCAACAGTCAAAAGTTATAAATCTTACCCTAAGATGTTCTGATGTGTCCATCTCATCAACATTGCAAATTTTTTTTTTTTTTCTTGTCACTTTCACGTATATAAACAAGGATGTATGCGTTCGAATATCTTGTAAATGTTTATTGGTGAGTTGTTGAATCAAGAGTTTGTCTATGGTAGCTGCAGCAATGAAGAGGAACTTGTCATAACATTACCAAATGCAAGCAACAAGCAGAAAAAACAACAATGCAATCCTGCAAGAAAGTAATTCACTAGAAAAAAGGAAAAAACTACCTCTTCTTCACCACCATATTGCTCTTCCAACACTCTCTTCATGTCTTCTTTGGTTACACATTCATCATCAAATTTGAACCTTCAATAGAAAACATAGCAGATGCCTATAATGAGCACAACATATAGCCACCAACATACGCACTCTGCAAGGATAAGTAACAGAACATGATATGCAGCATTATGTCCCAGATCAATGTTTTTTACATGTTTAAGAGAGAGAGAGAGAGAGAGAACATAGTCCAAGCACAACTTGCTGTAGAAGACTACAAAATGACAAGATAAAATTGCTTTTGTTAAAGCAGAGCTAAAGTAAATGCCTACAAGACTTGGATTGTTGTAGACTTCTCAAACACAAAGTAACTTACCTCCTATTAAATGATGAAGTAGTGTATTTCAGATGGCAAACATGAATATAATGGCCATATGCACAAACACACAACACAAAAAAGGAAAAGCAAGATGAAACACAATTTAGATCCCATACTATAGTGCATACCACAGATCAGAGAGGAATGGCCTGACATAAGCATAATAATATCCACCATGTATTCCAACACTATGAATCAGAACACTACGAAAAAAAAAAAAGACAACAAATTTCAGTAGCATCATAGTTATCAAAGGTGACTGCCTTGGTCGCCTGAGGTGGGAGATGAGGCGCTGCGAGGCAGAATGTCCAAGTGAAGGGAGATAGCCACCTAGAGCACCTTGGCAAGATAGGCGTTTTTCAAACAAAAAAGAAGAATGAGAGAAGAAGATGAAAAGGCATACCTCAAAATGCAAACCGAGAGTTGAAAATGAAGTGGTCAAGGAGAACAAGAGCGACCCGCACAGTCTTCTACTAAACGCAAGAAACCTCCAGCACCCAGCACTGCACTGCTATTGACTACCACAGTTGCCGCTGCTCTAGCTCCATGTCGCTGGCAACTAAAACAGACTCCAGCGACAAGGTGGGTATTTGCTTCTCTTTTTTTTTTTTTTTTTGTGTGTGTGTTTTCCATTCTCCTCTTCTTCTTTTTTTTCTTTCTTCTCTCTTCTCTTTCTTTTCTCCTCTCTTTTTTCACATGCTTTCTCTTTATCTCTTAGTTCTTCATCTTTTTTCTTCTTTTTGCTCCTTTAGTTTACTTCTTTTTTTTTTTTTTTTTTTTTGTATTTTTGTACTTCTCTTTTTCTTCTGTTCTTTTTTCATTTTTCTCTTTTTCTTCTGTTCTGTCTATTTTTTTTATTTTTTTTTCTGGTTTTTCTGTTTTCTTCTTTCTTCTATTTTTATTTATATTTTTTCCAATGCAATTTATATACATTTTTTCCTTTATTATCACTTCATTCACCTTTTGATCGCCCGTCTCACACCTCTCGCTTTTAATAACTATGAGTAGGACTCTCATGTATTAGTCTCTACCTGTAGTAATAACCAAAAAAAACACATATTAACTAAACTGAGCAGCAGGAAGAGTGTGAAGAAGAAAGAACATCAGAAAGTTCAATTACAATCTCAAAAGAAATCCACCAACTTAGCACAATAAAGAGGAGCAGGTAATAGAATATATAACTCAAGAAGCCTCATTAGATAACAGCACCGTTATCATAGAGAAACACAAGGAATAAAATCAACGAGGAAGCCCATCTAGATATTTTTTCCATCTCATAGAAGAACAAACTAGATAAAGCATCCAATTGAGATACATGTACACAAGCAGAATACCTGTGTGAAAAGTGTAAAAAGTGTATAGATTGTGGACACTCCTATCTGCCTCAGGCGATAAATATTTGCCATTCTCTCTATCAACATCAAGTTGCCAAGGGAACTCATACCGATCATTTATCTATTTGATCAAGTTCCAAAACTCTTTCATTTTCAATATAAACATTAACTTCATAACATGTAAAACCACAATTAGCAGAACCAACATAATATTTAGTCTTATTGGACCGAGGTCTCCAATTTGAAATAAAAAATTCTTTAGTTATCATGAATAATGACAAGTTAAAATCATCAGGGAAGTGCACTTAAGATCACTTATCTGAGACTGAAAGACTGGTTTAATTGATGTTCATATTAGAATATAAAAATTTAAATAGTGGTAAGGATGGCATATATGCTCCAAATTTTGTTACTTCATAAAGCCAAAAGGAGCAACAGCTTATGCAGAATTGAATCATAGGATAAAATCAGTAAGAAACTAGAAAAAGATGTTGCCTTTTTTATATTCCAACACTTGATCCAGTCATAAAGGAGACATTAGAATTTTTTTTCAACATATGGACAATACGTGATATTTTTCAGCAAGCATTTAGGAGGACTACTGCCTTCATTGGCCATTAGCTGCAGACAACTAAAATATCGAACTAAAACTGAACTTAAATCCAAAGCACAATTGGGCCATCAACATGCATAAAAATGCCAGAGGTTTAAAAGTAGTCAAAATGACTCAAATTTCTTGTAATCTGATCATACACAACCAAGTTGAACTTTTTAGAATTGTATTAAAAATCCAGGTTACAGTATTTTGAATCAGATGAGCATACAGAAATTTTAACTACGATATCATCAGTTGGTTCCAACATGTTAATAACTGTGTCCCACTTTACAACTCCATCAGTAAATACTAGCATGGTCAGAAATAGAAGAAATCACACATTCAAGTCCTTCAACTATTAAGTCATATTTGCACACCAAATAGTGGAAAATATATGTTTCATATTTTATGTGAAAAAATCAATCGCAAATGACATATGTACCAAGGCAAAAGCTATTGAACAGTCAGCCTACATATTCATCAAATAAATAAATAAATAAATAAATAAAATAAAATAAAATTGATGGAAAAAAGGGTCTGTTCTTCCTTGTCCACTCCACCAACCTAATTTGTTTGTTTTTAGTAAGACTAATAAAATTAGAACACAGTAATGTGTGCATATGATGTACAAGAGATAAGTCTGGTAGAAGGCTTCTAAATTAGCACTTACCTTAACTATAGTATCGCGAACAAAATCATATTCACATCTTTTTAACTAAGGCTGAAGAACATGAGAGAGGTCAATGAAAAAGGACACCCTTCCTTGCATCCTGAAAAATATATAGTTACCACATGAGAATGGAAAAAACCATCTTAATAACAGAAAGCAGAATATTGTAATGAGGAACTTGTTTACACTAATTCACAACTCGTTTCATTCCTACAGAAAAATAAGAGATAAGCACAAGGGCATGAATTGCTTTTAGTAAATTAAAAGAAACAAACTTTATGTCTAACTATTTTTCTTGTCTTCATCTGCCCTATTGTTGTTTTATCAGTTGGCACACTGCAAAAGTTATCAGTTCTTAAGAAGCATTTCTTGTACAGTTGCCAATTTCAAAATGCACCTAACTGCAGTACTATTCAAATGCTCCAGAACAGATAAAGAAAATAGAAGAAGATTGCCAACCTGCAATCCATATTGTTCAGCATGATTACTTCTTGTCACCCTCTAGCTGTTCTACTTCTACATATTTGTCAATAGACGCATAAATTTCTTCATATCACAAGCTGCAGATCTCAAAGAGGTATAAATAACAATAGACAAACACCCCCATCACGATTTCAAGTCACTCAAGTTGGGTCTTAAAAGCATACCATAGAAAGATAACTTCCTTGTTGATTTGTAGTCCATGTTAATGCATTCTATATAACTCATATGGTACCCCTCAAACAACTATTGTATTGTCCCCTCCACTAGTGTTCCCTGAAAAAAAAATAATAATAAATTAGGCAACTAATCCTCTAGAAGCACACAGGCAAAAAGATTTGTAACTTTTTCTTTTCATTTTTTTTAGTAGACTGAAGATCTTATGCTCTTCAACAGATTACCTTAATTTTGTCTTCAAGTTTTTCATAAAGCAATCTGTTCCATTCTTCAACATCATGTTGCATAGATGAATCATATGTATCCCTACCAAAAGACTTTGTCAACTCCTTAGTTGATAAACTGGTACCACTATATTGTAGCTACCTACATATTCATCGTGAAAAACAAAAATAACTGGGTCTCCTCTTCCTTGTCCACACCATCAACCTGATTCACCAGTTATCAATAAGTCTAACAAAATTAAAGCACGGTAGTGTATGCATATGATACACAAGAGCTAAGTCTAGTAGAAGGCCTCTAAATTAACATTTACCTTAACTATAACATCGGGAACAAAATCATATTCAAATCTTTTTAATTAAAGCAGAAGACGAGGGAAGTCAATGAAAAGGACACCCTTCTTTGCATCCTGAAAAGTATATAGCTACCTTAGACATAAAAATGGCAAAAAACATCCCAATAATAGAAAGCAGAATACTGTAATAAGGAACTTAAACTCATGTACACTAATTCACAACTCATTTTATTCCCAGAGAAAAAAAAGAGATAAACGCATCGGTATGAATTGCTTTCAGTAATTACAAGAAATGAGCTTCAATAAGATTTATAATTGTTATTCTCTCAGCACTACTCTTTTTCTCGTCTTCATTTGCCTCTTTTTCTCGTCTTCATTTGCCCTATTTTGTTTTATCTCTTGGCCCACTGCAGAAGTTATCAATTCTTAAGAAGCATGTTTTGTACAGTTGCCAATTTCTAAGTGCACCTAACTGCAGTATTATTTAAATGCTCAAGAATAAATGAAGAAAATAGAAGACTGCCTGCCAACCTTAAACCCATATTGTTCAGCATGATACTTTGTTGTCACCCTCTAGCTGTTCCACTTCTATATATTTGTCAAAAGAAGCATAAATGTCTTGACATCCTTTAACATGAAGCTGCAGATCTGAGACAAGTATAAATATCAATAGACAAACAACCCCCATCACGATTTCAAGTCACTCAAGTTGGGTCTTAAAAGCATACCATAAAAAGACTCCTTCCTTGTTGATTTGTAGTCCATGTTAATACATTTTATATAATTCATATAGTGCCCCCCAAACATCTGACGTATCATTCCCTCCATTAGTGTTCCCTGGAAAAAAAAATGAATAATAAAATAAGCAACTAATCCTCCAGCAGCACACAGGCAAAAAGATTTTTAACTTTTTCTTTTCATTTGTTTAGTGGGCAGAAGATCTTATGCTTTTTGGAGATTACCTTCATTTTGTCTTCAAGTTTTTCACAAAAGCACTCTGTTCAGTTCTAGAACATCATGCTGTATAAAAGAATCATGTGTATCACAACCAGAAGACTTTGTCAATTCCTTAGTTGCTACACTGGTATCACTATACTGTAGCTTATAGAATAAACTCTGCCGAGACAAAGGGATGCTTCCAGATGGATTATCATTTTCTGTGGTTGGCATATGGTAAACAACCTGCAATGAAATTCAAAATTAGGTCCTTTCTCCAAGTTAAAGAAGAGACAATACTAGGCTCATTTGCAAACTTTTCTGAAGAAGGAATATGGTATAGTATCTGGAGAAGAGAGTTCATATAACAAATAGCAACCTGATTCTTGAGCCCCACATAACCTGTCTCGTTTTTTGAGCCATGGGACCAATAATCAATAACTCTATGAACAGCAACACAGGCCTCTACTATACAAATACCATTCAAAAGATAACCTCGACCAGGGTCATAAAGTCCGCTGGAAGACATGAAAGAGGTGAATCCCCAATCATTTTCTCTAGAATTGAGCTGGTATTACGTGTCTGCAAAATTAGTTTTATGAAAACCATCATCCAACCAGCAATGCTAGCTTTCGAATTATAAGAACCTAAAAGCCTAAGCAAACAGCAAGAAAAAGAAGCAGAAACAACAAGGATACATCATTCATACATGTATTTAAACTGAAACTGAAATGATAAAATGATTGATTTCAATTGTTTGTAAGGAAAATAATTGACCAGCAGTGGAACATAAACATGCAGCAATTTTTGTATTTTCCTAATACACATTTAACGAACACAATCTGTTAAAGCAACAAAAATTTCTATATCGAAAATTCTCATGCAATGAATATTATGCTTATGAAGCAACTAATGAAAATACTGAATATGGCCATCTCATTTTCCCATTTCAAGACTAACACGCCGCAATTTATGTGGAAACACTAAAATAATAGTTAAAACAGACAAAAGCAATAATCTGAACAAATTATATTTTCTTGTCACTCATAAAATATAAACAACCAGGATAGCTTTCAAAGCAGGAAAGCATGAGTGCTCTTACTATTTGACAAAAAGAAGATATTAATAACTGATCATTCATCTGATTCATTTGAGCTTATGGAAATACATGGTTTTATTGCTGGTTGTAAGCAAGTAACTCACCATGAGAAGATATCCAACCCAATTGAAAACGCATGGCAACAGAAACGGCTTTCCCTAGAACACATATAAATGTATGCATATGCCTATTCCAGTGTGTTCACACATTTCTGTCCATCCATTTCAGACAGATATATCTGTATTTAAAAAGAAAAAAGAAAATTGCTGATTCACATGCTTCACCATAAGGAAAGGAATAGTATATGTAGTAATGAGTAGAGAAGCAAGGACTGGAAAGCATACTCTGAAGCATGGACTAAGCAAAGAGTTACCTCAAAGAACCTAAAAAATAATATCTTTGGCATTCATGTTCAGGAATTCTAATAGCTAACCACTACAGGATAGTCATGCATGATTACCACAGTAATTACAGACAGACACAATGCCCTTCTAGTAAACACAACATACAGTGCCAGCAAAAGCATCCTTTAACCAGTTGCTAGCTCCAGTAAGACTGTAAGGATATCTAATGAGAAGGACGTGTAATTACAGAAACAACGATTCAGTCGTTGCTTCATTTAGAGGAAGTTACACAAAACCAATTAACCATTTGCAGGGTCCATTTACTTATGAATTATTTACCCAGTGCTACAATTACTAGAGACTGATTGAATAGGAAAGACGTTATATTTTTCCAAAGGTCTTCTGCTAGTTTGACTAACCACTACAATTTCAGCAAAGAAACAAGAAAACGTAACAATGTTATTGGTACATATATTGCCACATTAACCAGTAGGAAAAGAAACACTTTATGGACGGGCCAAGGATCAACTACAGAAAGGAAGGCACTCTTCTCATTAGAATCAATATCAATTCGTAAAAGGAGCTAAATACACATGATTGATTCCACAAAGGGAAAAAACCAAGGCAGATGCTAAGAGGTTCTGCTCATTGGAGAGGCTTAAATTAAAACAGTCCATCAAAATGCATTTATTGTGGACATGCTTGTATGAGACTCAATTTTTTAAGAAAATCCAGACATATTCTCTCCAGAACTTTTATTAAAGCAATGATCTTGAAGTATAAGTTATTTTCTGTTGTCCATATACCTTTATGAGATGTCTCCAAAGGTGCTAAAATTAACATTGACATTCTTAGAAGAATGATCACTTAGCGTCAGCAACAAATGTTGCACCTCATAGGATGGCTGGAAAAATCCTGGACTGTGGTTGGTCGTATTGGCCCCATATCACAAGACAAATTAGTTAGCAAAAAAATATTTGACTTGGCATAGAGCTTATATAAGATACTTACTATCTTTGAGCATTTTTGCAATTTAAACTAAAATGTGGTGGTTGAAAATTAATGGCACCACATCATAACTCTAACAGAGAGAATAACTTAGGGAAAGAAAATTAGAGAATATGTCCCAAAAGGCAATGAAGCAATAAACTTCAAGGAAAGTGAAAGGAAGGACGGAAACTCAGAATTTTTTAACACCAAATTGAGGCATTGAGACCCGAAAGGAAAAATAACAAATTATAAACTCAAAGCGGATCACCAAAATAAAAATAAAAATAATAATAATAATAATAATAATAATAATAATAATAATAATAAACAGTACCTATAAAAGATTTCTAAGCCACAACTATCAAGGAGCTTTAGAAGGTCAGAAGATGCCCACCTGTTCCCAAGGCTCTTATTTTTATCCTTCCAAAGTTTATGATAGTGAATCACATAGATGCACAAGTTCTCAATTGTATGCCACAACTGCTTTCTATGTTCCCATAACCTCTACATGATTTTGAATCCTTTTAAGTACAACAAACAATGAAAAAGGCAAATTACGCTCCCACACTCTCGAGGCTCTTCCACCATTGAACAAACCATATTGAGCTACGACAAAGAATCTAGGCTTAATACAAATCTGCAAATGGTTATAGGAAACAAAAGACAAACAATAGACAAAATATAAGTCTACCTGCCCGTATATTTAGACTAAAGCTTTCTTTATCTTTAGATTGAATCTGGTAGCAGACTGTATCTCAAGCTAAAATTGCTTATATTCTTATTCAACTTGGGCTTCTACGCGTACTTCTCCTCTGAAATCCAAGAATAAAGAGATGATTAAAGGGATACTCTCGAAACGACATGAGATTAGAAAGAACATGAAAAGGATTGAGCCATTAACCACGGATATTACATTAACGACAACATAAATGCTAAACATACCACCAAATGAAATTGAGAAGAGAGAAGAAGCGGGCAAAGTGCAACTGCATGTGTTCTGGTAATTAGAGCTAAGGACAGCTACAGAGATGTTGTTTCCTCCCTAATTTACAAACAATTGAGAGGAATAGTTTAGTACATCTATGCCTAGTCAGGGACGAAAACACATCTTACTCTGAGGCAGAAAATAGAGAAAACAATACAATACATCCAAATAGCATGGCCACCTATCGCATAATACACAAAATGCACAGAGATGGTTTTGATATGAAGTCTATATGCCAAAAGTTTCTTTTTCATATAAGCTTAATATGGTCACTTAAAATTAAAATATTCACATACTTCAATCATCCACGTGAATTTATGTGCAAAATAGTAGGAGTCCACATGCCCCCGTCGCAAATGAACATGACTAATGGCTTAAATTAAATGGTTACAACACAAACTAGATTTATGGAACATACAGCACAGACAGATATCAGAGGCTTGAAAGATGGAAGCAGACTGTCGCAACAGATAATTTAAGGTTATGCAGGAGCTGAAGCTCACCTGACAATGGCATGTAAAACGAGGACCCACTTGCCCAATTTCATCAGTAGTAACAACGTGAATATCCGGTTCTTATGTTTCCCACCATTCTTTTTCAGAAACTTCTGAGTCAGGCTGCATAACATGGGAAGACAACCTACTCCGGAAATCCAAAGTGTCGAATCATCACAAAGCCCCTCATGGGCGTATCTGGGACATGTGTGAATGTGAATTTTACATCATTTAGCTTGAGCCTTAGCTTTCAGTAATCATTGTACAGAGGTTTCCAGGTAACGATAAACATCAATGTCTGTCCCTGTAAGTCGCAAATAAAAGGCTTCAAGTACTCTAGATTTTTTATGAACTCAACGACGATTTCCTTGTCGGGTTGAATCTGGGGCATCTTCATGATGAGGCACATGAGAGGGGTGGGCTTGCGGTTTTCACCATAGGTGGCACCGAGGTGGTCAAGCTCCATAGCCTCGTCGACTGTCGTCTCAGCTGTCAGCCCAAAGCATTGCTCTTTCCAGTACGTGCTCTGATAAATCCTGGTCCTCAAAATCTTCTCAACGAAATTTTGCGGATTCGCACCCTTATGCCCTTCCCCGGCGGGTCTGTTCGATTCGCCATGGAGAGACTTGGGAGGAGAAAGAGAAAGGGTAGTAAAGAATGAGGATCTTGGCAGAAAATAAATCCTAAACCCCAAATTAAGAATTTTCACCAACTTGAATGGGAAGGTATTAGGATTTTGAGAGGAAGAGCCGTTTGCGGGTGAATTAGCCGTTGTGTTTTTCGCAGAGGGGCGTGTTGTACTTTTGTGAGACGGGAGAAGGAAATTGCTTTTTCGCTTATCCAAAGGCGGTGATTACTTTTGGCAAAATGAAACTACACCACGTTTTTGGAGTTACTCATTTTTTTATGTTATTACAATTATTACTTTTGGCAGAATCAACTACAACACGTTTTTGGAGTTACTCATTTTTTATGTTATTTATTATAAAATTTTAATAAGTATTTTAAGGGAATGTTTGGTTATGTTTCCCGAAAATAAAATTATTTTTGGGAAACATAACCAAACATATCTTCATTTTTACTCCAAAATTTCCATTTTTCAATATATACATACATATATTTTTTATTATTTTAATAAAAAAAATCACTCAATTCCATTTTCACCCCAAAAATCCAACAAAAAAATATTGCTTTGACTACTATATTAAAAAATGTCTCCCTCAAAATATAAACAAATATACCAAAATATAACTTTTACATTTTTCAATAATTCATTCCTCCAAAATACATAATAAACACATAATAAAATCAGACAAAGAACATAACCAAACATTCCCTAAAATTATTAAAAGAATTGTAGTTCATGCACGTGCATTAAATAAGTATTTTTTATTTTATATTCTACAAATTCAACACACATATGAAATATAAAAAAAATCACTACTTATTTATCAAATGAGAGGAATTTAAGGCAATTATTACCATATATTTTTAATATATTATCATAATTAATCATATTAAAAAAGAGGCACTTATTATAAAGTACCAAAAGCACTTTCCAAATTCATGTTTAGTCCCCACTTGAATTTTTATAGAATGAGCTCATTAGTTTTGTTAAAATTTTAGAGATCACTCCCTACCCACTTGATTTAGCAAAAATACCCTTAAGTATAATATTTTTTACTCATTTTCTTTACTTCTTCTCTATCCACACAACCAAACACCCTTTATCTCCATTCCCAAACACTAAACCCTACTTTCATCTTTCATTACCGAAAATAAAAAAAGAAGTCGCAGAAGCAAATCAAGCATGACAGCACAAACGAGGAGCCAGACGGTGCAACCACCAGCAGCACGACCACCGCATTTCCGCCTTCTCATTTTATTTCATCATTTTTAGGTTATTTTCTCAATTTATTACCAGGCCATTCTATCCATCTTGTATTTTTTTCATTAATTTGCAAAAAGAGTGTTTGCCAGAGATATGTGTATGAAGAAGAAGGAGACGAATTGTGAAGAACTTTGGATTGTATCATTTATATTGGAATTACAATATATTTGTGGATTACTTTATGGACAACTGCTTTTCACTATGTATTTTCAAACATATTATGTGAACATATTATGTTTATGATATTCTATTTGAAAATAATAATATGTATTTTAGTATTTCACTGGGGGAGATGTATACTTAATTTCGGAACATGTGTATTTCATTAGGGAAATCATGTACTTGATTTCCACTGAAAATGTACTAGCAGTTGTCTGAAACAGACTGTGTGATATATATGTATTTCAAAACTTCATTAAGGGAGATTTATACTTGATTCTTGGATATATATATATATATATATGTACTTCATTAGGGCAATTATGTACTTGATTTCTACTAAAAATGTACTAACAGTTGCCTAAATAGATTGTTGTGTAAGATATTTGTATTTTAGTACTTCACTATTTGTACTACAAAGTAACCCTATATATGCTTTGTTTGTTCGATTTATATACTTGATTTCCCACATATTGTACTTCACCTTACTACAACTTTAATGGAACTAATTCTTTAATTACACAAAGTATACTTCAAAACAACCCCATATATATATATACTTTATTTGTTCAATCTTTGTACTTGATTTTCAATATATTGTACTTCACATCGCTGCAATTTTAATGAAAAAAATTCTTCTATTGCACAGAATGAACTTCAAAATAACCCTATATTTGTACTTAACCTCATTACAATTATTATAGATTAGTTCTTTAATTGCACAAAGTTTACTTAAAAAAAACCCTATATATGCTTTGTTTATTCAATTCATATACTTGATTTCCCGTATATTGTACTCCACCTTGCTACAACTTTAACGGAACTAATTCTTCAATTGCACAAAGTATACTTCAAAACAACTCAATATATACTTTATTTGTTCAATCTTTGTACTTGATTTCCAATATATTATACTTCACCTCGCTATAATTTTAATGGAAATAATTCTTTAATTGCACAAAGTGTACTTCAAAATAAGTCTATTTATACTTTATTTGTTTGATCATTGTACTTGTCTTTGTACTTGATTTCCGATATATTGTACTTCACATTGGTACAATTTTAATGAAAATAATTTTTTAATTGCACAAAGTGTACTTCAAAATAACCCTATCTATACTTTGTTTGTTTGATCATTGTACTTGATTTTCCGTGTACACTACTAGAAAAACGATCTAATATGACACATTTATAAAAATATCCCAATAATATATCTATTAAGACACTTAATAAAAATTTACCCAACTTATTTAATTTTTTATCGTGACACTTCCTAAAAAGTCTCTTATTAACATATTTTATAGAAACACTTTTATAAAAAATGTCATGTTTTTATAATTTTATTATCACTCTTTTTTGGAAGTGTTTTATAAACACTGTTTTAAGGACATTTTTTAAAAGTGTCATATTTAAATTTAGTAATTAAATGTATAATATGACACTTATACTAAAGTTTCCCATAATATTTGAAATATTCTAAAAAATAGAAATAAAAAAATTATCGGCGCCTTTTATATAAAAGAATTGAGAAACTCCCAGTTTTTCTTCTTTCTCAGAATACTTCACTCCAAATCCCTAACCCAAATCCCCCAAATTCCTAGCAAAATCTCTTGCCCTTTTTCTTGCACAAAATCACATATACCCACACAACTAATCTCTTCCTCATACACACACGCATGGACACAAAATAGGAAGTTTTCCAGAGGTTTGATACAAGCGTATAGTGAAAGATATTCCCGACGGCGTGCGATTCCTCGATGGCGGCAATTTTATGTCCCTGTAATTGAGTACTCTAGATGCAATTTATCATTCTTTAAAGATTAAGGACATTAACAAAAGCATGAGAAGCATTATCTTGTTTGAAACACTTTGGATCTCTATTTTTAGCGATTAAAGCAGTTAAGATATGGACGATTTTGTTTGTGATATGCTTGTCTGTCTAATCCCTATTGTTACATCTATCGGGATTAGAATTTTAAATATACAGCAAAAGAAAGGCCTAAATATTTTATATTATCTAGTGTGTAAACAGGCAATAGAATGTTTTCTGTCTTGACCAACTCAAAGAAATAAAATCAGTGTGTAACAGGCCTAAATAAGAGCTATGCTTTCTCCCCATTTTTTTTATGAAGTCGGAAGTTGCTTCTATCTCTGTAATGTTTGTAGAATGAAATGATTGGTATGAGTTTCATAAATGAGTAGTAGTTTGTTATCTGATGGATCAAGTCAGTTTGGATTGTCTTGACCAAAAAAAATATGGGCACATTATAGAATGTTTGGAAGTATTTTCCTACTAACAAACATAAATAGATTTTTAGTACAGACATGATAGACTTATAGTGTGTGTATATGTTGTAGTCAAATGTAGCACTTAAAATGCATTTAAAATAAGCTGAATATTGTTACTATAGGAGAAAGATATGCATAGATAGATATCCAGCATCCACAGCCACAACCATGTGGATGCAATAGAATCTATCATAATCAGTTTAGTATGGAGATCTACTAGATGATTGTGGTAACAAGAAAAAGTGAATTTAGTGGAACCTTAGTCACATACATGGTTAGATGTTTGGTCAAATTTTTGAGTGTTCTAAAAAGAAAATATATATATTTTGGAAAAATAAATCTTATGTATTGGGTTGAGAAAATGTGTGAAAATTAGGTATTACTTTGAAAATAATGTAGAGATTACCTAGTAGAAGAATGGTATAATTATTTTATTTGAGAAGGGACAATTTGTATTTGACCGTCAAATTAATACCTTTTTTGTTTGATTAGTGTGTATATATACTATGAATATAATATACATATATATATATAATGATTAATCTGCCTTAGAGAATGAAAAAGTAAGGGTGGTTTTAAAAGGGTATTTTGGTATATTGAAATAGATGTTCTAGAGTAGAGACACCAAAACATGTTTGATTTTATTTCCTTCCTATTATGTTATGTAATTCATTTAACTAAGATTTCAATAAAATAAAATAAATGAATTATAATTATTTTTAAAGTTGCTCTTTTTCTTCGCATGTGTGGTTTTCCTCTTGCTATTGTGTGTGGTGTTGTGGCATTTACTTTTGGTGGTGATCATACAAAAAAAGTGGCCTTGAATCTCTATGCTATTAAAATGTAATTTTTTGACTTGTGATTTGTTAAGAAATAGATTATGTGTGGAGGGTTCAGATCAAACTTTAATCTAATTCATTTTTCATTTCGGCAGAATTCATGCAAGTTCATGTGTACAAAAATCTGCAAAAAAAAAGAAGAAAGAAAGAAAGAAACAAAAGAAAAGAAAAATAAGGAAAGAAAGAGAAAGGGAATAGGAATGACTTTATATTTAAAAATGGAAACAGTTGTTTTTATCGTGTAGAGTGTTGGAAGCAACAAGTTTAGGAATCCTCCTGTCAGGTAGAGGCCTTGTGTATCCCTAGTGCTCCCCCACCACCATAACATATATATAAAATGTTTGAATGGTGATAAAAAAATGTATGGAGCAACGTAGCAGCATTTAAGATATGTGCAGTACAGTTTTTCAAATATATTTGGAGCTAAGCTAATGATATCCTTGCCAATTATGATTGAGGGTTGATTAGATATAAATAGGCATTCTAAAAGAAATGATGTTCTTTTTTGCTTGATACTTGTAAGTGTCCCAAGATTTAGTGCAAGTTTGACATATTGTCCAAATTGATTTTGGTAATAGAATTCTTAGTAGCACCTGTTGCAGCCTGTGTTTGTATTTTTTGCATTCACTTACAAATACACTTCCAATCAAATGATGATCAGGGGTGGTTGTTTAGCAAGAAATATCCTCCAAATAAGCCCAAGTTAGAATTAGCCAGGGCTAAGGAAGAGCTGTGCGTATGGTCTGAAGCTGTACATATCTAATTAGCCGATGTCTGTGCTCTGCTTTATGTGATTCCCCACTAATTCTCATTCATTAACAGCTGCTCCTGACACGATGAACTTCACAAGAGAAATTCGACCTTATTGACTTCAACAACATCAAGCTCTTGAGATGACCAAGCTGGTATGGCTTATTTGCCGTTTTTAACACACCAGTAACTGTCTTTTATGATTGTGAATAATCCTTGCCTTTGATCCAAAGTGTTTTAAATTGACTGGTATGTGGCAGTGATTTGTGTGAGGGGTTGGGGTGATTTTAACTCAGGTTGGTTAGATGAAACAGAGGGATTGTTGGCTGGTACAGGATAGGTGCATAAGCGTCTGCAGTATATTTTTATAGCATAGAGCTGATGTGTGTGATGTCCATTCTAATTGAGTGTAAGTGTAGCTCTGTCTACTAAACATTTTATTACTAGGCTTATCATGTTGTCTAGTGTGTCTGTATCAAATAAGTCAAAGAGGCATTTATACTTCGATTATTAACTTAAAGCAAAATTGCAATAACTAGACTGTTGATTAAGATTTAGAGTAAATCACTGAATCCCTAGTTGGAAGTATAGTAGATAATGATGTGCAACTCTAAAAGTTGAAAAATGGAAGTTAATTGACTATAAATTTTATTCATAATTCATAAAAGAATTAATAAAACGATATAAAGAAAGGATATGTAATTGTTATATATAACTGAAGTCTTGCAATTGTTAAAGTAGTCGAGCATAATAATATATAGCGGAATTGAGATTGAAAAATAAATCAAGCGCATACAATAAGTTTTAATAGATTTTTCAATATAAGTAATTGCACAACTGAAATAAGAGCAGCATAATAAGCCAGAGCTGATATATCTCTTAGTTCTTCCGCAAACACAGACAGATGTATAGAGAAACAAACAGTGTAATTGCACTATAATGCTAGCTGTTTGTTGAATATTCTCAAAGTGATTGTTGGTGATATTTTAACAGGCAAATTAATATTTAAATAGTAGTACAAGCTGACTGCCTTTAAAGACGTGAATTAATGTTAAAAATGTTTTTCTATTCAACTTGCACTATATACTAATTAACATAAGAATAGACTAGGCTCACTTTTCAATTGCCAATAAAGCATGATATAGTAGGATGTGCTACAAAAGATACAATATAGACACAAAATTAGTAAAAAGCAAATGCTATTTAAAGTTTATGCTATATATGCTAATTAAATTCAGTTTAACATATGCACCACTAGCTAGGATATCATTGATTAATGTAAAGGCTATGCACAAATTTGGAATTTATTTCGTGAAGACAAAATTACATTGAAGTCTGGGTTTTTCTCCAATAATTAAATTCCCCCAATATTTAAGTTATAAACGAAGCTTTTGGAATTAAATTGCACAAATATATTACTTAAAAATAAAAATCTTTTGCTCAAGTCTCAACCAAAAATTATTTTCACATTTTTGGAGATGACTCTCTTTTGTATTGCATCAAGTTGTATAAAGTTGGACTTTCTGGATCCTTTACTTGGGCTTAGAAATATGTTTGACTAGGCCTTGAAAAAAGGTCTCCCACTGCCAACCAGAAAACTAGACCTAATTAGGACAAGACAATACTAGTGTGCATGCTTGTTTGGAGATGGACTTTCTTGTATAAATTATAATCGTATTTACATGGCAAAATTATTGATTGATTGTACATAAATATTAGGTCTTTACTGGATTGGTGATGGTATTGAGTTGAGTTGAAAAGTTCTTAACTTTTTTGGGGTCTTTCTAAAGTGAGTTGAGCTATTACCTTGAGCTGAATTATGCTAAGTTATATATATATATATATATATTCAATAAATAATTTCAAATCAAGTGTATTAGTAGATTTATACTAATTTTAGATTGAGAAACTATTGAATAAGAGTTGGGCTACAATGACCAATCTAGGCCTATATATGGGTAGGGTGTTACCCTACCCATTTAACACCCTACCCATTTCCAAAATGTCATCCTCATATTCATACTTATCAAAGATAATGCAATGGGTATGGGTAGGGTCTATACTCATATGCATATACCCAAAAATTACCCGTTACTTTATATTTAAATTTAATATATGAAACAAAAAATTGTTTATACTAAAATCAAATTTATATTAATGATAAACTTTTTATATATAAAAGTTACAAATATATGAATGAATAGTACCAACTAAATAATTTTCTTCATTAAAAATTAAACTAAATTAATAAAATTAATAAAGTTAATATATTGGGATAGCAATTTTTTATTTTTTAAATTGGAATAGCAGTAGCAATAGCAATAGTTGAACAATTTTCATTAATAAAATTAATAATATTGAAATTAATAGTGGAATAAATATTTTCATGAAAACAATTATAAAATTAATTTTGCTAATGAATAAAGTTTATCAATATAAAAATTAATTATTTTTATAAAATTAAATATAGAAATTTTTTTTGCTTTTAAACTATTTTTATTCATTGTATGTTTTTATTAATTTTTTTTAATTATATTAATTTAATTAGCTAAAAGTTTAACTATTAATTATATTAATAAAGTTGAACTATTATATTAGTAAAATAGTTAATTTAATTAGCAAAAAGTATAAAAGTAACTAATTTAAATTTAATGATTAAATTAAATTAAATATGGAAAAAGTTTTTTTATTTTTTGTTATCGTATGCCAAATAATATTTTTAGCATATGTTGAGAAAATTAGTATATACATTAAAAACATAAGTCCAATAAACTAGATCCAATGGATCTTGGGTTAGATAGGGTAGGATAGAGTTGAGATCTCATTCTTTTGGGTTAGGGCTATCAATGGGTAGGGTTTTACCCTACCCAAGCCCATACCCAAAGAATACGCAAAAACAATACCCATTCTTTACCCTGCCCAATTAGTCTCATTACCCATTGGGTCTGTGAATTTTAATTTTAATTTTGTTGTTGTTGTTGTTGCTACTGCTTACCTGGACAGTAAAATTGCTACCAAACAATATATATCTAAATTTTAACAAATCAATCTAAGAACAAACATATTCAATTTAATTGTAAAAATCATCCCCAAATCATCTCATATCCAATTTGATAAAATAAGAAAAGGACACAATACTTAACTTACAACTATATAAATTTTCAAATCCAATTATAGAAACATACGCATGTAAATTTTAACAAATTAGTCCAACTAAAACCACTTTTAACCCAACTGCGAAACCATCTTCAAGTCATGTAATCTCCAACCTAGTAACTGAAAGGAAGAAAAAATTAATTAAATCACTACTTAAAATAAAATAGAATCGAAGTAAGAGCATTATTAATAATTACCTGCAACTTTTGTTCATTAAAATCTTACTACACTTTCTACTTGAACTGCATATGATGCCGCATCACTTCCAACTACAAAAATTAAAACATGGCAAGAAAAAGATTATATTAACAAATTTAACAAAAGAGCTAAAAAATATAAACAAATTTACTTACCATCCTTAGGAATTAGTCCGATCCAATCATCTGCTACTATTAATGCTTCTACCACATCCGAAAGCAAACAAGCACGTAATTCATCAATAACATGACCCCCAATACTAAATGCTGCCTCTGATGCCACGGTAGTAGCTGGAACTGCTAAAATATCACGTGCTATTTTTGCCAAAATGGGTAGCTTAGGGCTATTTGTTCTCCATCAGTCTAAGATGTTAAATGTCTGTGCCCTAGGAAATCTAACTTCATCTACGTAGCTATCCAACTCTGATTTTTGATTAACTGAAAGTCGTGATTCGTTACACCATCTATCAAAATCACGTAAAGAAGTGCATGTTTCAACAGTTGTGCTACTTGTCAAAGTGGTCTTATTGATTGAAGGGGTAACACTACCTCCATAAGTAATGAATAACTTAACCAAAGTATCGCGAAGCCTTTGAATGTATGGATGAGCATTTGAACCATAAATTCTAGTGTAAAAATACTCAACCAAATCCATTTTAAACCTGGGATCAAATACGACAACAAAAGCTAATACCAAACAACACTCATCCCAATATTTATCAAACTTCTCCTTCATGGAACCAGACATCCTCCTAATAAAATCAAATTCACTATCTTCCCACTCATTTATATTCAAATGAATTTCACAAATATCAGGAAAAAATACATTGGATGTTGGGTACTTATGACCGCTGAATTGACGAGTAGCTTCATAAAATATTTGTAAGCAACCATACACAACTTTAGCCACTTCCCATTCTGACTCAGATGGATTGAATTGATAATGCCTATCTATTCTTTGTAAACGACTAAATGCTTCTTTTAATGGTAATGCCACCTCAAGCAACTCATAAGTTGAGTTCCACCTATTAGGCACATCCATGGCCACTTGCCTCTTACCCTCTAAGTTACACTGATTTAATGTAGTGTCAAAAATTTGAGTTGCAGTAAGAGACTTGTTCAAATATCTTACAGTTTCATGAATGTTCTCAATTAATCCCTTAATTTGACTCATCCAACTTGTACAACCAAATTTGATATGTGTGCACTATATCTCAAATGTAACAAATCCCCATCAAAAGAAATTAATGAATCACAAACAAGCCAAGCTTTCAATATTCTAATCATAGCATCATTAGTTGTAGCATTATCAACAACTACTAAAAACAGCTTTTCCAAATTTCATTCCAAAATCATTTCTTTCATAAAGTTAAATAAAGCTTCACCATCATGTGGATATGGAATCTTGCTAAATGCAAGAATTTTCTTTTGCAATTCCCAATGCTCATCAACAAAGTGGGTGGTCAAACAACAATATGCAACATGCGAGTGATCTGAAGTCCAAATATCTGTAGTCAAAGACACTTTACATCTTAGTCTATCCAACAATTTATAAACTTTGGCTTTTTCCTCTTCATATACTTCAATCAAATCACTTCTAATGGTGTTTCTACAAGGAAGCTTGAAATTCGTATTCAGACCATTCAAAAAAATTTCAAAATATTCATGCTCACTTATATTAAAGGGATATTTGTGTTTTATGCATGCAATTGCAAAATCCCTTTGACTTTTCACTTGATCAAATATAAACTCACTCCTGGGACTTCCGCCGAGACTATTCCTAGAATCTAACTTGAATTGTGGGCATGCATTCTGTAGGTCACTACTAGAAAAATCATATATTGAGACACAAACAATAAATGGTATATTGTGACACTTTTGTTTTTGAGATACTTATTATAGTGTCTTATAGGAAGGGGTCTCAAAAGCTTATTATGACACCCAAAGTGTCCCAATACCATCACTTGTTATGACCCATAAAAGTGTCTCCATAGACCCTAATATTGTGACACTAAATTATGTCACCTAATGTATTTTCAACTACCTTAAATGTTTAATTACTTGACACTACAAAGTGTTACTATATATCATATTGTGACACTTTAAAGTGTTGCGATAAACACAATTCATATATAGTAAAAATTGTCTCTATAGACTTTTATGACACTTCAAAGTGTCCCTATATATGTATAATGACACCTTAAAGTATCCTTATATACAAAGGAAACACTTTTTAAAGACATATAGAAGTGTCTTGATAGATCAAAAGTGTCTTAATAGATCAATTGAATTATGATGAATATCTATGAATTTGTAGTCAATGCCTCCTATAAAATTATCAATCGTACAAATTTATGCATCCAACAAGATAAAGAAAACAAATAAAAAATATTAACTAAAAGTTATTCCATATAGATAAAATATAAGACCACATATTATTAATGAAGATTCTAACATCCAATACAAAGTCCGATTCATCCATATTAAATCCAAGACCAACAAGAATAAGTGCTGCTTCTTCTGGTGCCAATGGACATCTTCCCATTTTCCTCAATTCTGTAAGAGAGAGGTGTCTGCCAGCAATTGAATGGGATATGTCCCGGAGCCTTATCTTCACATCCAGCAATTGTGCATATTCAGTCGCCTAATAGAAAGCCATTCCCTTCATTAGCAACACGATTTAACTCAACAAAATTAAATAAAACCAACCAGGTGTCATCCAATTAAGTTGCTCCAATCAAGAAAAAACAAGCAGCAATTTTACTACTAATGATCAACTAAAAGCCGTTCAGTAGCAATATAAAAACTAAAGAAAGAACTATCAATCACCTTCATAAGCCATTCCAGTATCACAAAAGGCCAACTGAGAGAAAGTCTGCCAACAATGATTTGCCACTTAGCAGTATGTTTCAGTTTAATTTAGGCAAAAAGAGTTCCCATAGATTAGAGTAAACCAAGAAGCTCAAAATCCAACAACAGCAACCAGGATTTAAAATTTAAAAACTGAAATGATGAATCCAAAAACCAGTTAGATTCAACACATAATCAAATAATAGGCTTAACTAATTCAAAACTCAACAAAATCAACTATAACTTGTGCAGGAAAATCTGTTATAGCAGTAGAACCATAGTTATTAAAGGCGCGAGGCGGGCAAGATGTACTTTTTTAAGGCGAGGGGTGGGCTACTGAAAGGCAACTGAGGCGTTAATTAAGAGAAAATTTTAAAATATATATAGTAAAAAAAATTAAGTCAAGTTAAACATATTAACATATTAAATATATTTGGTACTAAATTAACAAATTAATTAATTAAATATATTAAGTATTAGTTTAAGCATTAATATATTAAACAAACTAAAAAGAAAAATATTTAAAAAAATTCAAAAGCTTTGTCTGCATGGGAAAAGAACATAACAAAAAAGAAAAGAAAAGAGAGAGAAGAGATAGGAGAAAAGAGCAACGATGGGAGAGAAGAGAGGAGAACTTAGAGTCGAGGTTGCTGGAATCAAGGTACTGGAGAGAATACCTTGGTTGTAGAGAAACGTTTGGGTGTTTCTTTATTTTGGGTTATTTATTTCAAAATGTCAGTGTCTCTTTTAGGAGGCTCATTTATTATTATTATCTTTAAATTGGACCAAGGCGACTAAGGCGATTGAGGCTACCAAGGCAACAAAGGCGGTCGCCTTATCTCACCTTATGGTGCTCACCTGGCCTGAGAGGAAGAGGCGACATCGTCTGAGGCGAGTGAGGCACTAGCCTTTCACAACTATGAGTAGAACCCAGCCTATCTTGAGCAAAATCTGATGAAAAGGCTTAAAGTGCAGTAGCAAAAATTGATGCTTAAACAAAAGGTGAGCTTATCCACTAGCAATCAACTTGCAAAAACTGATGCTTAAACAAACATCCTGAACCAGCAAATTATCTCAAATGAGGCAGCAAAATTATGAAGCAACATCCCAAGCAAATTTTTAAACCATCAAAATCCTTTAGCAGTTGCAAACTAAAATTAACTGCTCCAAAGGCAACCGAGCAGCAGCAATAAGCCTCCATCTGAACACATCAGGGGGAAGTCTAGCAACGTAGGACTCAAATTCAAAACAAAGCACATTCAGTAATTGCTAGACTAAATAATACACCACCAACAAAACAATCCACAATACCTTCACGACAAAAATCTACCCATAAAATTTTTGATACCAGAACAATCAACTATTAGAACTAAGAGTTGCTGCATATGAAATTACAACAAAGCCATATTATTCCAGCAGAAAACAGAAACATTCGCAATCTTCTGGAGCACATTAATATCGCTTTCCCTTGTTTTTAAATCTCTTAGATTTTCTCCTACAACAAAAGCCAGACAGTTGAGGAATTTGGAGAGAGTACTTCATTCTCTTCAAGCACTCAAGAAGCAGGGGAAAATGCTCTTCTCTGTAAACTTGAAGTTCTCAACGCTCATTTTCACCACCTCCAAAATCACACATGGAATATGCGACCATATCAATTTCAAATCTCAAATGCAGAGCAAGGTATCTGGAAGTGCTTGCTGGGATCACATGCTTTCTAGAAGGGACACTTAAGATAAAGCTTCCAAGAAGGTTCTCGTCTAACTTGCCCTTTGTAGTGTTGTATTTTCTTATCATCCTCACCAATAAGGAACCAGTTTTCTGGATTTTTGACACAAACTTTAAAGCATGGAAGTTGTATTTGCATCTTAGTCTCTGTATAATGACATATATATGAGTTAAACAAGTGAAAATGGATCAATGGCACATATATATAATCTCTATATCAAAAAAATTGAAGGAGATGCTGCAAGATATTCAAATTTATTGGTAAATCTATGAGGAAATATGAGTGAATTTCTGGTAGATTGGTGTTATATGAGTGCCCTTTACTTGAAGTTCAGAAGGCAATGGGTCAAAACCAAGTCGATTGCCAATTCTAAGGAAATGAACAATTCCATTATGCAGTAAAATATGAAGTATATTCTTTATATATTCATCAGCTCTTGCCTCATTTGTTTGCATTTGTTACCTGAAAAGCAGCATTGGTGGCCCTAGACATTATTGTGCTGCAAAGGGGGTTCTTAGTCCAAAATTGAGTAGGCAACATACGAGACTACCAGTGGCCTCCAAATCTATTGATTTCAAATGAGAATGAAACTCCTTTACTATATTTATATCATCCTTCAACATATTCATGAAAGTCTTCTCTTAATAAAGATCATTGATTTGGTTGCACTCATTAAGGATCAGAAAGTTAAATCTTCTGTTATTAGCATTTACTTAAAACTGCTGAAAAGTCATATCTAACTGGAGAAAATAACAAGTGATTTGCCATCACCTGGGATCCTTCCAAACATTACTATAAAGAAATTTGGGAATTACTATTTTTGTATTTAGTAGAGATGCTACAGTAATAGCATTACAAATTTACATATTACACTAGAAGCAAGACTTAGAAGAAAAAAGAACCGTGTTAAGCAAAGCAAAACAAATTAGTGGAATTTCAAAAAGAGAAAGAATAACTTCAAAATTTAGCGAGGAAATAAAGTAAATAAAATGAATGTTTACAACAACTCGCTGTTAATTTAGACCTACATTTGCGCTGACCAAATAAAACCAGTGTGGTTGCTCACTAGCCCTGCCCTGACAACTATAAATTTTTAAACAAGTCACATATTTAAATAAGCAAGAAGTTGAATCATAGACAGTGTTTAGTGACACAATGTACATTTGGACCTTTCTATCTGCACAAAGTTTCCACATAGATGCTTGAGGATATGGTTTCTTCCAAAATTTTGACTCTTTTTGGTCTAGTTCTCTTTGTTGCATAAGTACATAAAACTTATATATTGAGTTTTCTACTCAAGACATTTTGAGTGATACATTCAAAGTTTTGAATCGAACCTCTGCAAGTGAAACATAAGCCATATGTAAACAGTCGAGAATACATCACTGGAAGTTTTTCTTGGTCATCATACACAGTGTTTCTCACCTACAGGCAAGCAAGCAATATATATATATAATGACTGGTCAGCCAACAAAATTTTGACAATAAGTCTTCACCTGCTGGACTATATTGCACATGCTAATTTCATGCGGCCATATTGGATCTAAGAATGGTCATACTAACAGTAGAAAATACATTTCAATTCATTGAGATTAGACAGAAAATACCAACTATTGCCATTCGATTGATAAGATGATTGAATTCTAAAAATGCATTATATAGGACTTGACAGAGGAGTCGAGAATTCTAAAAATACAACCCATCTAATTTATTTCAAAACTTCATCTTTTAATTGCCACTAAAAAAATTATTTTCAAAATATTTCTATAATGAACAAAAGATTATCTTATAAATGATTCAAAGTTAAATATGTTTGCCTAGTAAAATTGCATTGGTTCCTATGTTCATTACATTCTATTCTCTTTCCATAACAATCATTTAATTCTTTCACAAGGTTGACCACACTCGAGGACAACCCACAAATAGCAAAGTTCTATGAGAGAAAGAATATATTCATGTAATGAGTGAATGAAGCCTATATCTATAGCTTGTATATATTTCTCAAATTTTCTTCTCACAAAGCAAGCTTTGTAACCTTTTCTCAACTACATCTTGAATTATAACTCTAATCCTATTTCATATTATCAATAATATTATTATTTGTTCTCATTATTGGCTATATTTCAGTATATTATTCACATACAAACATCCCAAAACTATTCCCTATATCCATCATCTTTAAACCTACCCATCATACAAACACCATCCAAATAATCCACCAATCAGTTAAATTTTACATCACGGTAATTGAAAAATATAAAAAATAATTAAATAAAAGTTGAATAAATTAACCCATTACTGAGTATTTCTCATTATTTTGGGAACTCACAAAAATGGATTATAAGTGAATAAATTATATATAGATACACACATATGTAATAGATTTCTCCTTACCCACTAAAAAGTTTGGAAACCCAACAAAAATATATGTAAGTCTGGAGAAATAGCAGACAGAGAAAACCTTAAAAAAGCTCTGGGTTTTGCTGTAGTGTGTGTGTGCGTGCAAGAAAGAGCAGAGAATACCTAGAAAAGCACTTGATTTCGCTACATCGATTTATCAATGAGGCGGGCTAGGGCTTTGTGGCTAACTTCTTCTTTTTTGTTTTTTTCGATTCTTATGTAATTGAACTTGTTTCAGTTGTTCTGGGAGAGAGTTTTAGGAAGAGAGGGAGAAAGACAAAGGATCGAAGTAATTTTATTTGAGAAGAGAGGAGAAGATTTTTGAAAGTGTTTTTGAAAGACAAAAGAAAATTGCCAAAGTTTTAGAGGAGGGAGAAGTGCCGCGATTTTAAGTGAAAAATAGGAATTTTTAAGAACTAGGCGCTATTAAACTTTGAATTTTTTATTTTTTTTATGTTAATAAATTTCGAACGCCTAATACAAATGAGACACTTTTGAAAAAGAGTCTTGTAAAAGTATAAGTATTAAATACAAATGAGACATTTTTTATAAAAGTGTCTCAATAAAATGTATTAATAGGGCACTTTTAGGAAAGTGTCATAATAAAAGAAATATATAATTAAAATATTGAGACACTTTATAGAGATGTTTTTGGGACTTTTTTTTAAAAGTGTTACTTAAAATGTGTCTCAATAGGCCTTTTTTCTAGTAGTGGATGTTTTTTCAAATGAGACCATGTGCAACATAACCAGATAAAAGCTTTCCAGAGTAGTTGCATTTAGCATGCACAATATCATTTATACTGCTGACCTTTGTAAAATGCTGCCATGCAATTGAGTGTTTTCTTTTTGTACCTCTAGGTGCAGTACTCACTTCTTCATTTTCACTACTACCGAGAGATACATGTTGGCTGGATTGGCTATGTGATGTTGACATTACAAAATCTACAAAAAGATAATAAATTAAGTTAATAAGATGTAACTTGAGTTTAATATTCATTATTAATTACATAAAAAATGGTTATGACAAAATAATTTTTCATTGCTAATGGACTGTAAAAACAATAGTTAAAAGGAAGAACAATAATATTGAAGTTCCTTATTTTTAATATTAACCCACAAAAACCAAAAAGAAGATAGAAGGCCTCAATTCTTTCAGCATTATGTTTATGTTTTAGTTATATAGTTTTGTTGTAGTGTATAATTTCTCCTAGACTTATATCAAATTGTTGGAATAGATAAAGGGAGACACAATCTCGTACACTCACTGGCCAATTCCCAACTAATGCATTTGTAAACATATTCTCTAATAGCTTTAGCATAATTATAAGGATAAGTAATTCAACATTGGGCATCAAAACCTTTTCAACATTGACCTCCACACACACATTTATGTAGGCTTTTCTATTTTTTTAGCAAGTATCATTTTAATAAATAATTATAATGTCATGTCCCACAACTTTTTTGGTTTTTCAAGACAAATATATGTACGTGAGTCCCAACCTAAATGAACATCAACATATTACTACAATGACCATTTGAAGAAAATAGACTTTCAAATAGAACATTCTCATAAATACTCAAGTGTTTGAGCTTTTCCCCATATGGAATTTGGTTCCTTCAATCTTGTGATAGAAGAGAATCATATAGATGCGCAAGTAAAATTAGGAAACAACTAGCAATATACTAGATTTTTTCATTTTCCATCTTTAGTTGTAAGTCAGAATTACAATATAAGCAAAACCAAGTTAGGCCTGAAGACACAAGACACAAACATTAATATCAGCTAAAACTTACAATTAGGTGTGTGCCTCAAGAACATGGACAGGTATGGAAACAAAACAAATGCTGATCACATCCCCTATGCCCATCGCCATCTTATTTTCATCGATACAGACGATAGGATCTATGGCCAGAGCAAGGGGAACAATGTCTATAGGGACATTAGTCTTGTTGGGGGTATGGAGCTTGTAGCCTACATAGGTGCTCTTATATTATAATAGAAGTTGTTTTCTGTCTCATTCTTTATCAAACTACACTCCAGATCAATTGACACCTCTCTTTAACCATAAACAATATGATTTACTGAAGTTGCATGACAATTACATATTTTTTTATCTACCAAATGCTCTTTCTACCACCATCAATGAATGAGAGATCTAACGCTTTATCTTCATATTAAGCCTTAATGTGGGCAAATCTGGAACATGGTCTTGGTTTGTCAACTACAGAGGCTTTCTTAATAAAAACCCAAACAAAACAGTGCTAGGAGTCATCAGAAATTATTCCTATTATATTAGGATCAACCAAGTTGCTGCAACCGTTAGAGTTAGGCTACAGTTATGAAGAGGCGGAGAAGGAAACTAAATGCTATTATGGGAATTATTGGTGATGACATAATAATGAGCATCTAAAGGATGAGAAATCAGTTTGAAATATTTGATATAAAAGTTTCTTTACACCATATTCTGCACGTCCAATTCATCCCAAGTTGAACAGACTACTAAAATGGAACTTTTTTATCTTTTGTGAATCTTATATAAAGGAGTTACTCAGATATTTTACACAAAAATTCCTTCAAAAGTGCAATATTTCTATGAGATACTACCTCCATTGTGCTAAGTTATACCTCAAGAATTGTTAGTTGAGACAAATAAAACACGTTTTCTGCCTCCTTTCTCCCTCTTAGAATAATACTTGAGATTCTCACACCCACACAAAAACTCAAACTACACAAAATTTCATTTTTTACCAGCCTAGTAGTAGCACACCCACCCATACAAACATATATGGCTGTATAACGTTATCAAGAATAAAAGCAATCCATTTTCACAAATGAAGGATTTTCACAAATCAAGATTATACCTTTGATTGGAAAACAAAAAAATGTGGCCAAGTGAAAATACAATTGGTGCGCTCGTAGATGTCAATGGAGGCGGCGCCAGTGGATTGCAGTGGTGGAGATGGGCACATGTGGATGTGCAATGATGGACATGGGCGCTAGCGGATGTGTTTTTCTCACTTTTTTAGAGATGTGCAATGGAGGTGGCATCGATGGATGTGCAGTGGAGACGGTGCCGATAGATGTTCATTGGGGTGGATATGCAGCGGTAGAGATGGGCGTAGGCGATCGTCAATAGTGGTGGAGATGTTTTAGAATCAAATAATTTTTATCTCTTCTTATTGTTAGATTAATTTAGATTGTTAGATTGTACTAAAATCTAACGATCTAAAATATTTAGGGTAAATGGATATTTAATGGGTAGAAATCCTACCCAGGCTCATTTAATTTTTTTTATTAGGCCTGGGTCTAGGCCCTGGTATAATATAGAGTTGTTGGGTCTGGGCTTGGGTAATATATTATTGCTGTGGGCTTGGGTAGGGTAAAACCCTATCCATTTATAGTCCTATTTTGGGTATTTTAGGATATGGTAAAATATAAGATATTTTCATTTGGGTATTTTAGGGTATGGGTGTGGGTAAGGTGATGCCTTACCCATTTACAGGCTTAGACCAATCCAATAAACTTGAGGCTTGAAAACCAGATCTGATAGAGCCCCAAGACTTGATTAGGGGGCTTATATAGAGGTATAAAAGTAAGTTAAAATCTCAACAAATATACTTTTTTTTATAATTATTTTCCAAAAAAATTTGATCTTGAAGAAAATTAGTATATAAATAGATATTAATCAGTGCTATATATATTAATTACCAAATTTTAAATTGATTATATATATTAGATATAGCTAAATAAAAATTTTAAATATTTTAATTTACTTACAGAATAATTTTTTAATAATTTAATATTAAATCATTACATTTTTAAGCTATATTTTTGAAATTAGATATGAATATTGATGTAGTTTCATTTAGTGCCTTTTAGCAACACCTTGAGAGCCCATTTGATGCCAAATCTATTTTATTCCTAAAGTCTCATTTTGGACCTTAGGCTTTTATAGATTTTGAATTTATGTTCCTAAACTAATAGTATGAATTATATGGGAATTTGATTCTTATTACTATAACATTATCCAAGAGGAACTTGTTGCTGATGAATTTATGGGTGTTGATGAATTTATATGCATTCGGCATGATTAAGCTAAGTAAAGAATTGTAAAGCCGTCTAAAGATGGAAAATTTTTATATACATTTGATGTGAATTGAGAGACACTTTTTTGATCGATCATTTGAAAGAACGGACTTGATACATCAGACCAAATGAGGACCCTTTAATTAAATTTGCATTTTCTAAGATGCAAGTAGGGTCACACACACTAAAAGGATGAAGTTGATATATATATAAAGTTTGATTATGATAAAATTATGTGTTTAATTAAATGTCAAAAGCATGCAATTTAATTATTCTAGTATTTTTGAAGTAATGATGTGTTATTTTTTCTTCTTTGTTGTTAGCTCTTATGATATTATTCCTTCAATACTTTTCCATATTTAATAAAAATTTAAAGGTTTTTTTTTTCAATTAGTTTGTTTATGATAATGTTTTTGTCTTCTTCATCTTATAATATTGAACTGATAAATTAAATTATTGAAATTCATGAATATTTGGTAAAATATCAAATATCAGTATGGATAAGAGTTGGATAGGTCTCCCAAGATCAAGTAAAGTGTACCAAGAAGGAGTGATGATGGACCCTTGTTGTCAACTGATGGTGTTGATACTATCTTACAAAGTGAAGCATGTGCTAACCATCCCATAAATGAAGATGAAGATATTGTTTGGGTTCGCGAAGGGCTGCATGGAATACCAATAGATAGTTTAGATGAAAATGCTTGATTAGAGTTGTTGCATAGAGGTTTGGTTTACTAATAATGTTTGGATAATAATTTTTTTGATATTATTAAGTGGCTTAGATTTTTCTTTTAAAGTACTTTGTTTGAGTAGTACTCACTTTACATGTTACTTATGTTTTTTATTTATTTATCTGCTCTTCTCTCATTACTTATTTTATTAAATGTAGGACCATGACTTATTTGTTGAAATTCATATTATATTTGCTATACTTGCAATCATTATTTACTTATTTTGTAGTAATGGCAAGGACTTTCCATGGAAAAATATTAAGGAGTCAGTATACCTGAAAGCAAGATAACCCAAGTCAAATTGTGAGCTCTAATGAGCAACATCGAGATGCCCTTGTTATGTTAGTTTTTCTTGTCAACTTTCAATTATTAGACATGAATATATTCTTGAGAATTGAGATTATTCCTATTCTTTTTTTATTTTCATTAGAATACTCTTGGTAGATTAATTTCTGATGCGTTTCCTATTAATTGAATATTGTATTGTGCTTCACTATTATCTATAGCTCATATATGACATAATTTATTTGTTTTCATTGTGATAATAGTCATTGATTGTGGAAGATGCACTAGAAAATACTAATGTTGATCAACATCCATTTGATTGAAATACAAATGATATTCGTCGTGGTAGACGCACAAGAAATTCTAATGTTGATCTACATCAGTTTGAGCGGCATACGAATGAGATGGATAATCATGAGGATACCCTTGGTTTTTCATTTTTATATGTTTGCTTTTCTCAATTCAAATTTGTAAAATTTTAATTTCTAATAACTCATTTTACTTCATTGTAATATGTAGATTATATATGCCACGCATACTTCTTTTTCATTATGAGATAGGCATTCGCCATAACATTAGAAATTCTAATATTGATCAACATCCACTACATATAAATGAGATGGATAACGAGAGACATAAGGATACTCCTGTATGTTATTTTGACACATCTCTTTTATCAAATCAAACTTGTATATTTGAAATTGAAAACTTAAATTATACTTCATTACTGTTTATAAGTTATACATGAATATAGTTTACTTTTTGTTTTCATTATGACACAGGCATTTGCCATGGTAGACACATCATAAATACTAATGTTAATGAACCTCCATCTGAGCTGCATATAAATGAATTGGATAATGAGGTGCCTGAGACTATCCCTGATATGAGCTAACTATGTTATCTTAGACGATTAACTATATTATCTTTTGAATTGTGTTGCCTATTTGATATATACTTAATATACTTTAGCATAATTCTATATTAAAGGATGAAGACTTAATATCCTGTCAAACATCTTGTTCTCTTTTCTTGGGTTTTTATGCTTTTATAATTTTACATTGTTTATATTGCCCAATTTTAATTTATATGATTTTATAATATTCTATCTTTTACAGATAATGTTTGTGAGGAAAAAAAAGGCTAGAGGAGCTACTCACCTTCCAATTGTTTGGATGATAAAAGGGAGCAAGCATGGACAACCTCTTGGTTCAAATAAGTCTACATTTGTTGAATTTCTTGGTACCTTAGTCAGAAATGGTAAACTTGTTCGAATTGACTTAAAAACACGGCACAAAGTACCACCACTTGTAAAAAAAGGTTAATGGAGATTGTTAAGGTAATATAATTTCATGTTGTTTAATTTTTTATTTTTTTAAAAGCTAATGTAATGTAACAATTTCTTAATATATTTGGCAATGTAGGAAAAATTTTATGGGGCTCATGGATTTGAACATTGGACTATGATATGAATATGGGCAAAAAATGGAAGAGTTGGAAAAATAGAGTGAGAGATTTTTTTTGATCCAAATTTGTCATTGGAAGAAAACTTAAGTAGGAGACCTGAGAAAAAAGATGAAAGAGTTTTTCCTGATCAGTGGAGGAATTTAGTTATTCATTGGAATAGTCAGGAAGCCAAGGTACTAACTTTATTATAGCATATCTAAAATTAATTTTTTTTCTTAATATGATTTATGCTAATTCAATAGAAGTACTTATAGTACATATAAATTTTAATCGTATTGTTTCTTTTGTATATTTAAGAAGAAAGTGCTCGAAACAAACAAAATAGAGCAAAAAGGAAAATGATGCACATTACTGGAAAAAAAAAAGTTTTACTCAAATTGAGGAGCAACTGAATGTCATTACTTTATTCTAATTATATTATTATAACTTTTAAATTAAATATTGATCTATTGATCACCTCTTTATGCAGAATGAAACGAAGGAAGCTAATGCTACAAGAGATGGAGATGTTGTAGAAAGACACGAAGATAACGAACTCAATGGTGATTCGACTGAAGATGAGATATCTAGATTGGATCTTTTTGAAAAATTTTATACTCGAGATGGGAAGCATCCAACCCTATTATGGTAGATTCATTAGTAAGAATATTAGAAACCTTTATTTAAATAAAATAGTTATTTTATTATAGCTATCTAACTCTGGTTTCATATTATATATAATATTTTTCAATCAAACTCGATATGCAGCTGAAGATAAAGGAGTTGAGAAAGGATCTTCCTCCTGGTGCAAAATATAAAGTCCAAATGATATATATTCTCCAGTTAATGGGTCAGATAAAGGGGATAGAGTACGCATGTATGGTTTTGGTGTTACTACTTATGATATATATATTAAGACGTGCCAAGTAAAAAGAGTTGTTATCGCATGAACATGACATCCCAAGTTGAAATTGATATGTTGAAGTGAAGATCTAATGAGCAAGTTAAGCAAATCCAAGAACTTCTTGTTGGAATAGTGCCCAGCAAGTCAATTAGATTAACATGTAAACTATTTCATTTGTGATACAATCTTGATTGAATGATATTATTCTTATATGGCTATCTTTATCTTATGTTCATATTACTTCAGTGGCATATGGTTGAAGCCTTTAGGTCACATAAGACTATGGGACTTGGTCAATTCACTTGGTTGTGATCATGGAATAAGTCTTACACGGTCGTAATCTTAAAAATCCCAAGTCATAGAATCTTAAGAGATGGGGCATCTAAGATTCGGATAGACTTGCACTAACAATGCATAAATCCAAGGGTTGGATGTTGCTCCATTCCATGAGCAAACCATATGTGATATTGGTGCATATTAGTGGGTGATTGTTAGAGAACAAGGCACTGGAGACCCGCCTGGAGATCCCACTAGATAGCCGTAGTGGCAAGTTGGTAGTGGCTAGTTCTCCAACTTATGCTAGTGCATATAATTAGTCCTTTGACCTGAGAATTCATTGTAACCTTGTGCTTAGGTCCTCATGCTTTGACTCCTTCCTGGCTACTTAGCGAGCGTTCCGTTGGTGATTGGACATGAGCTACTTAGACATGGAGGTTTATGAGATTCAAGATAGGATTCGACTCCTTGTCTTTGTAAAGGCGAGTACATCTCCTATGTGTTCTATGATGATTGATTATAAGGAGTCATTGGCCAATGCAGTGTGAAAATTTGAAAAAGGAGTTTTCCAAAGATGAGGTCACAAAAGGAATCGAACATTAAGAATAGATGCATAGCATTGAGGCTATTAGGGAACTGAAGAATATCTTACCTTAGGCTTCTTTCATGGAGATAGGAGAAGGAAGGACCGTATTTGCATGGTGCGCGTAAAGGTAAAATGGTTCACCATAAGTATTCATTCGACCAATTATTGGGCTCCATGGGCTTGAGGTTGGATATCGACTATCAAGATTGGGTACTCTTCAATTAATTGAGATTAATTGATATGAGTCGGCTAGTTTAAAGAAGTTTTAAACTAACGTGAATATATGATATTCTAAAGTCACAATTGTTGTTAGCCCATGTCCAATGAGCGGTAGAACCTAATGGGTCACACAAAAAAGCCTATTGGAAATCCTGAATAATGAGGAGGAATTTTCTAAGTGTTAAAAAAATTCCATGAGGACCAAAAATGTGATGAAGAAATCTTGATGCAATTTTTAGTTATTCGGTTTCATCAATTTAATTGTTAAATTAATCCAATTAAATTAATTATTAATTTAATTTGGTACCATATGATTATCAATTGGTCAAGTCAAACTTAAAGAGTTAAGTTTGGTGACTTAAATGCTAAGTCAATATTTAGTAAAATTAAAGCATTTAATTTAATTAAATGAAAGAATGAGTTTTGGAGGGAAATTTAAAATTAAGTTTGCAAGTTGGCAACCCCCCTTGAGGAAGGTGTGATGCCACCTTGGCATCATACCATCATCCCTCTATATATAGATATAGAGGGAGGCAGCCAACAAGCAGAATTAGTCACACTTTTTGCATCTAATTGTCAGATCAAAAATTTTCTCCAAAAGTGCTTCTCTCATGAGTTGAGGCTTCACTCTCTTTTTCCTCCTCTCTATTTTCGGCCTTCGACCTAGCTCTCTTCCTTCTTGATTTTTCTAGCTAAATTGAGAAGGAAAGGATAGTCCAAAGGTGTGTGGACTTTGACATTAGAGGCAAGACGTATTACGGATTGCTTGCTTTGATGATCCTCTGTTCCAGCAGAAATTTTGAGGTCTCTGATCGAGATCTTTCCGAAGAATTTTGGTGGTGAATTTTATATCTGGACGTTCCTCTTTGAGTCAACTTTCATTTGGTCTAGATTTGGTTGAATTCCGAGGTATCTTGCTAGATCAAACATTGATCACACCTAGCTGTGCCAGTAGCAGTTCCCTCTCGGGAAATGAAGCTCTTCTTCTACCTTTGGTTGGATTTTGCTCAATAGGTAACAATCTAACCTTAATCCACTATATATGCATGATTTAGATCCTTGTGGTGGTGTAAGATAAGTTAGATTTTAGTTTTTAAATGTTTTAAATTTGATCCTTAGCCTTAATCCTCTTTCACTTCTTCGGTTGAACAAGCATAGGTTGGAAAGTACTAATCTTCCAATGGAAGTCACACAAATTCCTTCATCATCCTCTTACCAACCAATAGCTTCTCAGCGACATTCATTGTCAAGCATTAACAAGATGCCTCTATGGGTAATCTTTCTATAATCTCATATAATTTTGTGCCTATTGCTATAAAGATTGTGCTTGAGTTTACTTTTTTGTTTGCTTGATAGCTTCTTGAATGGTTTTACATGTGGTGATGATTAAAGAAATTAAGTATGATAAATGTGTACGAGGAAATAAGTATGTTTTCGGAGTTTAACAGCTTGTAGAAGCCTTTTGATTTGGATATATACTTTAATAACTACGAATTCTTGATTTTTCATTTTTCTTGTCTTCTTTTATGCTTTTCTTTATTTCATTTTATTGGTTTATGGTTGTGACTTAATGTGTTAAGTATATATGCAATAGTTGGTTTATGCTTGTGGGTCTCCATAATTTTCAACATGATTTAATTATAGAGTTAATTTACATTTCTAATATAGGTTGGAGCACAAATATTGTTGAAAAGTATGATTGAACCGTAAAAAATTGTTGCAAGAGGTCATCTTGAAAGCTTAAATCTATCAACACTTGTGGAAGGAGTTGAATTAGGAAATAATTGGTGCAAAATTCATGTTAATGTTGTAGTAGAGACAAATGAGGGGTTGACCGTCCTATACCAGAATGTATAACAATTTGCGAAGTTATTGATAAAGCCATAGCTTGGCCACATCATTTGGTAATATTTCTTTATTTATATTTATATAATCAGTTCTTTTTATTTCTTATTGAATCTAATTTATGTTTGGTTGATTTGATTTGAAATGGATAAAGAATGATCGAGAGAACATTCTTGTTTTGAATATAAGATCTTTCTTAATTGATGTGGTTGGACTGAATAGATGTGTTTCGACATTAGCTCTTCATTTATGTATTTGGATGAAGAAGTATCTTTTATGCATCTACTTGATTGCAATTTATTTCATTTTGATGTATGGAGATTGATGTTGACATACAATTGATGTTTAAATATATTGAAAATATTGAAGACATGACTTATTATGTTTTTGGTTGTTATAGTTTGCAATCTAATTCTTCTATTATTGTTGAACAAAGAAGTATAGTTGTTATGGATGCATAGTAGCATGTTTTACTGAATATATTTTTTGGTTGGTTGATTTATTAATTAGGAAGAGGAATTTATATGTATTAGTATGGCAGGTAATGGTTGCACTATAGAGGCATTCACTACTTTTTGTGACACTTTATTTTGTCTTTAAACAAATGTATAGGGACACCTATGATGTTTCTTATAACACTTTCTTATATCTTCAAAGACCCATATAAGGGAACAATTTTTTGGTTTTCTTCTAACTTATATGTGTCTCCAAAGATCTTTTGGAACACAAAACTGTGTGTTTAAAGAAATGTTTTCTATACATTGTGACATTATAATATGTCACTAAAGCACATATGTAGACACTTTTTATGTGTCAATAATTTATTTATCAAGACTCTTGTAAGTGTCTCCCTCTTATTCATATGTGGAGACACTTTTTAGCGTCTCATAAAATAATCCAACGTGTCTCATCATGTGCTATGGAGACACTTTATAATGTCTCATAAGTAAATAGTTAAGGTAGTTGAAAGTTATTATGTGACACTATGAAGTGTCACAATTTGAAAGCTTTAGAGACTCTATCGACTGTCATAATAACAATCGCTTTGGGGATACTTGCAAATGTCATAAAAAGTTAATAGGACACCTACATATGGGACGCAATGATAAAGCATCCCAAAAAGTGAAAGCGTCCCTATATCTATTTGTTGGGACACATTTATGCGTCTCTATAGTGATTTTTTCTAGTAATGATATTTTTACTTAATCTTACTACAACTATTATAGATTATTCTTTAATTGCACAAAGTGTACTTTAAAATAATCATATATATACTTTGTTTGTTTGATTTATATACTTGATTTCCCGCATATTGTAGTCCACCATGCTAAAACTTTAATGGAACTAATTCTTCAATTGCACAAAGTATACTTCAAAATAATTCCATATATACTTTATTTGTTCAATCTTTGTACTTGATTTCCGTTATACACAAAGTGTACTTCAAAATAACCCTATTTATACTTTGTTTGTTCAATCATTATACTTGATTTTCTGCATATCTGTACTTAATCTCACTACAATTATTATAGATTAGTTCTTTAATTGCACAAAGTGTACATCAAAATAACCATATATATGCTTTGTTTGTTCGATTATGTACTTGATTTCCTGCATATTGTACTTCACCTTGCTACAACTTTAATAGAACTAGTTCTTTAATTGCACAAAGTATATTTCAAAACAATCCCATATATACTTTATTTGTTCAATCTTTGTACTTGATTTTTGATATATCACACTATTGGAATAGCGCCCGGCAAGCCAATAAGATTGGCATTGTAAAACTATTTCCTTATAAAACAATCTTGATTGAATGATATTCATTACATGACCATCTTTATCTTATGCTCTTTATTAGTTCACTCACATTTGGATAAAGCCCTTAGATCACTCTTGACTTTAGGACTTGATTACGCATTAGATGGTAATCATGGAATAAGTCTTACACTGTTGTGATCTTAAATCTTTCAAGTCATAGGATCTTATGAGACGGGGCATCTAAGATCCGAATAGACTTGTACTGACGATGCATAAATCCAATGGTTAGATGTTGCTTCGTTTCATGAGCAATCCCATATGCTTGTTAGAGAACAAGGCACTGAAGACCCACTGGGAGAATTCACTAGATAGCTGGAATGGCAAGTTGATAGTGGCAAATTCTCCATCTTACGCTAGTGCATATTATTAGTCCTATAACTTGAGGATCTATGGTAACCTTGTGTTTGGTTCTTATGCTTTGACTCTTCTTTGGTCACTTAGCGGGCCTCTCATGTTGAGGTTGGGCATAAGCTACTAGACATGGAGATTTGTGAGATTCAAGATAAAATTTGACTTCTCGTTTTTGTGAAAGGCGAGTGCATCTCCTATATGTTCTATAATGATCGATTCTAAGAAATCCTTGCACAAGGTCGTGTGACAGTTTTTCCAAAGATGAGGTCATATAGTGGAATCGAACGTTGAGAATAGAGACACAATATTGAGGCTATTAGGGAGCCGACAAATATCTTGCCCTAGGCCTCTTTCGGGACATAGGAGACGGAAGGACCGTATTTGCATGGTAAGTGTAGATCTATAATGGTTCTCCAAAAGTATTCATTTTGGCCAATTAGTTGGGCTCCATGGGCTTGAGGTTGGACATCGAACATGAAGATTGGGTACTCTTAATTAATGGAGATTAATTGAATTGAGTCAATTTAGTTTAAAGAAGTTTAAACTAAAATGAATATATGATATTCAAAAGTCACAAGGAGTTGTGAGCCCATGTCCAATGAATGGTAGAACCTATCGAGTCACAGACAAAAGTTAATTGCATTTCCTATGTCTTGGAGGAACTTTCTAAGTGTTAGAAAATTCATTCCATAGTGATCGAACTTTGAGGTGACCAAAAATTGATGTCACTTGGCTTGATTAATTTAAGTGTTGAACTGATCAACTAATTTAAGAGTTAAATTAGACCAATAATTAAAGAGTTAATTATTTGGTGCCATGTGACCATCAATTGGTCAAGGTAGCTTAAAGAGTTAACTAAATTAAGCTTAAAGAGTTAAGTTTGTTGACTTAAGTCTTAAGTCAAAGGCTAATTAATTAAATTAAAGTGTTTAATTCAATTAATGAGGACAATATATTTTTGAGGAAAAATTCAAATGATATGATCATTTTAAGTGTGGCATTTAGTTAATTTAAAATTAGATTTCAAAGGTAAATGAATGCACATAAAATTCAAATTAGATTTGAATTTGCCAACTTTCATGCTTTGCAAGCAAGTGGCGGTCCCCTCCTCCTCTTGAGAAAAGTGTGATGCCAACTTGGCATCACACCATCCTCTCTTTGTATATAGATATAAAGGTAAGGGTGGGCAGTAATCACAATTAACAAGTGAAGAATTAGATTCTCACTTTCCCTCCATTTTTCAAGGTGTTTACTCATGCATTGAAGTTCACCTTCCTTTTCTTCTCCTACCTCCAAAATTGGCCATAACCTCTCTCATCTCCTCTCAATCTCCAGCTTATTGTGAGGAGTGATTGGAAATTTCTTTGGTGTGTGGATCATTCCGATAGAGGCAAAACAAGTGGTTTGCCTAGCCTTTGGAGATCCATATACAAGACCAGTCTATTATTGATTTTATTCCAGGAGATCCAGGAGGAGTTTCATGCTGAAACTTATCCCAACACTTCCTCAAGGTGTTGAACATCTACTGGAATTTTTTCAGAATTTTTGGAGAGTTTGAATTGGTCAAAAGTAGCTTGTTTCCAGCTGCGTTGCTGTGTAGCAGATTCTGTTTGAAGAAGGAGTTCTTCAATCTACCTTTGGATTTAAGCTCTTAAGGTAACTCTTCAACCAAATCTAAATCCTAAAGCATGTTTAGATCCTAGGTTGCTTGTAAGCACTAGTTTATTTAAGCTTTTGAAGTTTTATTATTAGATCCTAGTGCCTTACTTGCTTTTAAGTGGTATCAGAGCCTAATTCATGCTTATATTTGGATTTTTGATTGATTGATTCATGTGATGGATTGATCAAAATCATCGAATTCTCTATTCATGTGATGAATTGGAGTGCTTGGATGATGTTGTGTGTGGCTACTTAATTGATGAATTGAAAGCATGCTATTCTGTGTTTTAAGTGTTAATTCATGTAATTTGTATGTTTTAATTCATAGATTCTAATGTTGAATGTTGATTTAGCATTAGTTGATGTTATATGATGATATAGTATGTTGTTGATTGACTAAAATAGTTTTGGTCATTTTTAGATCCAATGTGATCGGAGTTTTGTTGGAAATTTTTTAGAGAATTTGATTCTCACTTAAACTTGTTTTTGAAAGCATCCTTGGAGGCTTGAAATTTCAGTTTTAAAAGGTGTTTAATTCTTAAATCTCATCTACAATGTGTGAAATTATGTTTAAAAGTTGTTTTAAATTTGTTGGTCCATAAAAGGTTGAGCAAAATTGACATGACTCATCTTAGACCATAAAACAGAGCAAGCTGGCCTACCTTGGCCGGGCGCTGGCCGATAGTGGGTGCGTGCTTGGCGTGCGGTTGTGCGCCCAACCTGGGCGGGAAGTAGCTAGTTTTTGGTCATAGCTGAAAACTTGTCATTTTTGGCTCCTTTTGTGTTTAAAAGTATTCTGATTCACACATATTAGATGCACAAGTGTTGTGCAAGTTCTAAAACTTATGTTTGATATTTTTGATTGCTTTTAAAAATTTGTTAAAGTTAATTTCCTACATTATTGCATGTGTTATGCATGACCAATTATTTGTTTATGAGATAAGCATTTAATTGTTGGAATTGAATGTCAATTCTTAATCTGTTTATTGTTCATTTAAATGTTGAACGAATGATGAATGAATGGGGACAATCATGACCCTTTAATATTGATTTTATTTGTTTTAAGTTGTTGAAAAGGGTTGTATTAAATCGGGGCTTGCATACCTCTTAATTTCTACCTTATAAATGTTATGAGAGTAGAATCAGTAGAAGTGACGATTTCTTTCTCATGTAAATGTTACATGGAGCAAAGGAGGCCCTTGGGCATAGAGACTTTTGAAGATCCATGAATGTATGGGATACACTCATGTAATAGGTAGATTTAATCAACCAACTTAAAATCAACTAGGTGGTGCACCTACGACTCTAAGTGTACTACTTGGTTAGGTTCATGGTCATCCCACCCTAGGAGCATGCTAGGCGCATTTACTTATTTATGCTTTCCATATCCTATTGATGTATGACATGTATGGTTAGGATATAGAAAACCTATATAAGAAGATAAAAATGATGAGATCTTTGCAAGCAAAAGCCCTCCACTTAGAATGTCTAAGTGCTTTCAAATGTTAAGTCAAAATAGATACAAAGTAAAATATTTTTAATTAATCCATGCCTTCTACTAGTAGTATGTGGCATGCCAATGCTACCACCTTTATGTGATATACATCCGGTCACGAGGGTCACACTTAGGTAGAGAGCTGTGACCATATACTTAGCATGAGATGTACCTTTGATTTGAGAATGCCCACATATTATACACTCGGTCACGAGGGATGTTGTGGTGCCCGTCTTGAATCAAAGCTTGATTGGTAGGTTCGACTTAATACCAAGTAATGTAGAGGTCATCCTTATAGGGGATCTACATGAAGAGGTGAGGTAAAATATATCAAGAGTTGCATGAGATTCAAATAGCAAAAGTCGCTTACTTTGGATTACTTGTGGATATACATCTGGTCACGAGGGTCCACTTGCAAGTCTTTAAGGTCTTGATTCTCACTAGGAAATATAATTTCCTGAGTTCTTCTTGGAGATGAAGGATTTGATAAAATAGTGGGAGGGAAATATGCTTGAAAGACCATAATCATGTTTTGAATATCAAATTCAATCACATATGTTTTGAATATCAAATTCAATCACATACTTATACTCTTTTTTTGCCTCTTGTAAATTTTTGATATGTTCAAACAAAATGGCTAAAAATCCACTTGCAAGTATTTTAGAAACCAATAAACTCGCCAGCCTAACTTCCAAGATTGGTTGAGAAACCTTAAAATAATTCTTGACTCTGAAAAGAGGACATGCGCCCTTGATCAAAGTCTCATGGACACAATTGGTGATGACGCTACTGACGAAGTTCGTGAAATGTTCATGAAATTTGTAGATAATGATCTACAAGTATGATGTGTCATGTTGGCTTCCATGTCTAACAAGCTCCAAAAGATTCATGAGCACATGAAACATGCTCATGAGATCTATAAACACCTATAAGAGTTGTATGGTATACAAACTAGACACGAAAGGTTCACTTTGTTGAAGGAGCTCTTCAGATCAAGGATGAGTAAGGGGTCAAGTGTTCATGATTACGGGCTCAAGATTATAGGACTCATTGAGAAGCTTGGACAACTTGATGTGGTCATGGACAATGACCTCTACGTGGATTTGATCCTCTAGTCATTGCTACCATCATTCAACCAATTCGTTATGAACTTCAACATGCCCAAGCAAGAAGTTACTATTAATGAATTAGTGAACATGCTTGTGACTGCTGAGGTGACTATGAGAAAGGAGAAACCTCTTATGCTTGCATCCTCCTCTAGGTCAAAAAGGCCCTAGGGATCTAAGAAAAAGAGATAAGATGAAGAAGAGTTCTTCCTCCAAAGGAAAGCTACCCAAGAAAAGTTCCGGGAGGGTTAAGAAAAAGGCTAAAACCAGAGTTGTTTCCATTATGGAAAAAAGGAACATTGGAAGAGAAATTGCAAAGCTTATCTTGCAACCCTTGAGAAGGGTATGTACTTCATTGAAGTGCATTTGACGACTAATTCTTCCTTATGGGTATTTGATACATCATGTGGTTCTCATCTTTATAAGATCATTACATGGGATGGAAAGAAGAAAGAGTCTTCGTGAAGGGGATATGATCCTCTACCTAGGAAATGAGCAAGAGTTGCCGCCACCTTCCAAGGGGTAATCAAGTTAAACTTGGGGAATGCTTGCATTGTACTTAATCCAGTTTATTATGTACCCTATCTTATTAAGAACATTATTTTAATTCCCATTCTTGATAATGAAGGATATGATTTTTCTATATCGAGAGGGATGTTGAAAGCATTAAAGAATGGTTTTTTAATTGCTCAAGGTACATTAATTAATGGATTGTACATACTTGATTCTTAATATTCACTCATGCACATTCAATCAAGTAAGAGAGAGATAATCAAGAAGATGCCATTCTTTAGCATGCAAGACTTGAGCATATTTCTAAAAATAAGATGAACAAGTTAGAAGCTCTTAGAGCACTAAATGTTAGTGGCATTGAAGATATTCCTACTTGTGAATCTTTCTTAAAATGAAAAATGACCAAGGCTCCTTTTGTAGGACAAACAGAGTGCTCTACAAGTCATTTTAGATTTGATCTATACAGATATTTGTGGGCCACTAAGAGTTAGTGGGAGAAGAGACTATTCCTACTTTATTACCTTCACCAATGATTATAGTTGGTTCGGACACTTGTACTAATGAAGTACAAGTCTGAAGCCTTTGAAAAGTTTAAAGCGTATAGAAATGAAGTGGAAAAGTAATTGGGGCTAAGTATTAAAACTCTTCAATCGGATCGAGGGGGAGAATACTTGAGCACCGAATTCTTGGATTATCTAAAGGAGAAAGGGATTCTCTCTCAATGGACTCCGCCCGGCACACCTTAACACAATTGAGTCGCCGAAAGGAGAAACCATACATTATTGGACATGGTACGTTCCATGATGAACTTTTTCGACATGCCTATATCTTTTTGGGGATACGCCTTAGAAACGACGGCGAGGCTACTAAACATAGTATCTTCAAGGTCGGTGCCAAGAACACCACATGAGATATGGTATGGCAAAGTACCCTCTTACCAATATCTTAAGGTTTGGAGATCTCCCACTTATGTAAGACGGACAGTGGGAGATAAGTTTGATATTAGATCCACCTTGTGCAAGTTTGTGGGATACCCAAGAGAGTCTATAGGTTATTACTTATGTGATCCCTTGGAACAAAAGGTATTTGTTTTGAGGAATGCCTACTTTTTAGAAAAGCAATTTCTATTATATGGAAATGGCATTGTTGTTGAACTTGATGAAGTTTAAGATGATCATGACATCTCACAAGAGGTGAAAATAAGCGAGCAACAAGAGCCTCAGACACATCCTTTTAGAAGGTCGGACTGAATCAAGAAGTAACCCTAAAGTTTTGAATTTCTTCATGAGATGGGCCAATCGAATAATGACCCAACGACCTATGAGGAAGCTATGTTGGACATAGACTCGGGACATTGGCTTGAAGCCACGAGATCCAAAATAGACTCTATGTATTCCAACAAAGTATGGACTTTGGTAGATCCACCAAAGGGAATAGTTTCCATTGGTTGCAAGTGGATCTATAAGAGAAAGCCAGGAGTAGATGGAGAAGTGGTGACTTTTAAGTTGCAACTAGTGGCAAAAGGTTACACTCAAAGACCCAGTATTGATTTCAGGGAAACCTTTTCACCAGTTACAATGCCTAAGTCCATTCAGATTCTACTTGCCATAGCCGCATATTATGACTATGAAATATGGCAAATGGAAGTGAAAACTGCTTTCCTTAATGGAGACATTCAAGAAGAAATCTATATAGAGCAACCACAAGATTTTACAAAATTTGGGGAGTTGGAACATATGTTTTGACAAAATGGTCAAATCATTTGGCTTTATCAAAAAGTTGTATGAACTATGTGTGTACCAGAGGGCTAGTGGGAGTGGTGTACAATTTATTGTGCTTTATGTCAATGACATCCTTCTCATTGGAAATGAGATAGGAATGTTAGAGTATACTAAAGCGTGGTTATCTACTCAATTCTTCATGAAGGATTTGGGAAAAGCATCATATGTATTGGGAATACGTTTCTATAGAGATAGATTTAAGAGGAAGCTGGGGCTATCCCAAACTCCATACATTGACAAAATACTAAAGAGGTTTAGTATGGAAGAATTCAAGAAAGGATTCATTCCCATGAGAGATGGCATTCATCTCTCCAAGTCTATGGCCCGATGTCCCACATACTTTATGTCTCCGCCATTGGAAGCATAATGTATGTAGTTTAATGCATAAGACCGGATGTGGCACACTCGCTAAGTGTTATGAGTAGGTTCCAATCCAATCCCGGTGAGAGTCATTATATAACTGTTAAAGCAATCTTTAATTACTTGAGAATGACTAAGGACTTGTTTTTGGTGTACGACAATGGAGAATTGAAACTTAAGGGGTTTTCGAATTTATGTTTCTAATCCAATGTAGATGACCTAAAATCTACTTTTGGATTCCTATTTTACCTTAATGGCGGCAGCGTGGTGAGTTAGAAGTGTGATACCCCACTCAGGGTAACCTTAAGTTGAGATATCAGAACATTCCAAGCATAATTCTGAACCCCAAATAGTAGCAATAGGCCCATAGAATTTTTCAAAATTTCAACTCATCAGAAGTAACGGTAATTCAACTTAAGTAATTCTGCAAAACATTGGCATACATGCTATGGCTCAATTCTTTTATGTCTAACAAAATTATATACACAACCTCAAGGTGACAACGTCAAACTGACATATCACAACGTCTCTAAGTTAATATATAACATTCTAATAACTCATATATACATATGAACACCTATTCTATTACAAAAGAGCATTTCTTTATTCTAAGTTAGAACTTTACATCCTTCACTTAACCTTGTCTGAAAAATAAAGGAAAACGGGGTAAGCCCAATGGACTTAGTGAGGGATAACACAACATATAGTATTGAAGGTCTATCGAGGGAAGAACATCTTAATAGATTTTAAATCAATAGCAATATAGGTACAATTACAATTTAAGCAAGAACGAATATAGCAAACAGGAAACTCTTCTGCCTTATTGCTCCAAGAACAAATCACAATCAATCAAGAAATAAGTATGAACGAGCAAACCTATATAATATATGCATTTCAATAGAATGAGTCGAGACATGCATATCAATTCACCTTATTGCAATCAAACAAGTACTTCCATAGCATGACAACTTGGCATATAATTTGGTTGCCCATACGGACGGTATGACTCATTGCCCATATAGACTGTATGGTGCATTACGAATACCTAAACAGACTGGTTTGTGTACCATGGACACCCAAGCGGACTACAGGGCATGTCCTAAGTGTCATAGCATTTTGCATAGGATTGGCACTCGGCCCAAGTACTACTCCACATAAGTACAACAAGTATCAATCAAGCAATTGGATTTGCCAACGAGGCAAATATGAATGATTAACAAGTATAGTCAAGCCAACATGGCTAGATAATAGGATACAAACAAGCATGTATGCCGACAAGGCATCTGATAATAATTCAAGATGAAAACAAGTACAAGACAATAACAAGTACCAATCGAGACAAGTACAAGATAAGATAGAAGGATGTTTTGGGCTCCAAAACAAACAAGACCGAACTAAAAAGAGTGAAACCAAGAACTAACCCTCACAGGGTATACAAATCAAATAACAGATCACGAGCAAGTACACTATCAAGTACATATCTCAATAAACATGATCAAGTACAGTTTCAAGAAAATTTAACCCTCACAGGGGTTTTTCCACAAGTACAGATAGCATAATTGAGGCCAAAGTGGCAGACCCTCACCTCTGTTATCTTAAGAAATGTAACCAAGTCAACAGTTTAGTGGTCCTCTAGACCTACCTATTTGTCACCTAACCAGAAGAGCATAATTATAGTTAAAATCCATATTTGACTCCCAGTACATTAGTATCATGCTTATCATTAATCCAAATTCACTAATTAACCTATTAACATGATAGTTTAAAGCTTCAATATCACTATCGTCCCAATAATGGCTAATATGGTTAGTAGTGCCAAAGTAACGCTCAATTTTTATATCAATTCACTTATCAGGATATAGACTAGTCCTTAATTACATAATCTTTTCATAATATCAACCTAAAGTCACAATAATTGCTTAATTCTTCATAATCAATTCCAATAATTGCCACTTAGGTCTTGAACCCATGAATATAGGATTTTCTTACTTATTAACCTTAATTAACCAAAGATGCCAAACAATATATTATATCTGGGCCCACTAGGCACATAATTCCAACCGTGCATGGTCTCATTATATATATACAATCCATATGATAATCCTCATTCATAACATAGTATAATATTTAAAGCAATACGGTATAACATATGTATATATGTAATCAAACCCTTTCCCAACTCTTTTACCTATGAGATCAACGAGACCCTGAATTCATCAACCAAGACCACCGCTGCTATCGTCGCGTTGAGGAGTGGATTTTGCCTCAACACCACCGCTGCTGCCAAAAATGCACAAAATCATCACTAGAATGCTCCTTTTAACCTCCTGAGTCCATTGCCACCACAATTTTCAAGTTTCCTAGCTAATAACACCCTTAAATCGCACCCCGAAGCCGCCACCCAAACTTACACCACTGTCTCCATTCTTTCCATTTCCACCATTGCTACCACGTCTACCTTCTAAGTAAGGATACAACTAGCTTCCTCACGCTGAGAGCTTCAAGAAACATTGCCCAGAAGTAAGTTCTGGCCACCGCTCTGCTGGCGCTTGTCAAGCCCGCTGCTGCCGAGCTTCAACTCCAGTTTCCTAATGAACCACCGCCCGAACCACCATGCATGTGGTGTGCGAGTGTAGCTGGGAGTGAGACGAGAAGGTTTACGGGTTTAGTTTGAAAGAAACCTGCTGCCGGAGGAGAATCGCTGGTGAGAGGAGAGGGAGGTGAAACGGTAAGAAGAAAAAGAAAATAGGGTGAAAAATGAAATTTTCATATATATATATGCCATTTTTGAGTTATTCTAATTTAGCCCTAAGAAATTATAAACTCATGCAATTGAGTCCTGCCAATTATTTAAATTACAGCTGAACCCTGGTTGACTCAAAACTTTATATGCAAACCCCAAATCTCCCAAGTTAGTTTAATTAAGTTTTTTTAAAATTACGAGTTGACCCCAACTGTTTCAAATAAGATTAAATCAAGTTTTCTGAAATTATAAATTTGACCCCAAAATATTAAAAATAATTAATAACTTAAAATTCATAGAAATTGAAAAAAAAATAATGGTAATTAATCTCACAAAATGCAAAATTTTCAAGGGTGTTATAGGTAGAGTTCCAAACAAGACACCACAATCGATTCTACAATAGAGGCAGAATATGTTGCGGCTTCAGAAGCTGTAAAGGAAGGTGTTTGGATGAAAAACTTCATTTAAGAGTTGAATGTAGTGCTTAGCATTACTGAGCCAGTAGTTATCTTCTATGACATCAATGGGGCGGTAGCGCAAGCTAAAGAGCCAAGATCTCATCAGCAATCCAAGCACATTTTGAGGTGATATCATTTGATATGGGATATCATTGATAGAGGCAACAATCGAGTGGTGTGAGTTGCCTCGGAAAAGAATATAGTGATCCACTAACTAAATCCCTAATGCAAAAGGTCTTTGAAGGACATCTTGAGAAAGTGTGTCTCAAGGCCATGGGGCATTGGCTTTAGGGCAAGTGGGAGATTGTTGAAGTAGTGCTCGGCAAGCTAATAAGATTGGCCCTGTAAAACTATTTCCTTGTAAAATAATTTTGATTGAATGATATTCATTAGATGGTCATCTTCATCTTATGCTCTTTATTACTTCTCTCGCATTTGGATGAAGCCCTTAGATCACTCTTGACTACGGGACTTGATTACGCATTAGATGGTAATCATGGAATAAGTCTTACACGGTCGTGATCTTAAATCTTCCAAGTTATAGGATTATACGAGATAGGGCATCTAAGATCCAGATAGACTCGTACTGACGATGCATAAATCCAAGGGTTGGATGTTGCTCCGTTCCATGAGCAATCCCATATGAGATATGGATGCATGTTAGTGGGTACTTGTCAGAGAATAAGGCACTAAAGACCCACTAGAAGAATTCACTAGATAGCCGGAATGGCAAGTCGGTAGTGGAAAATTCTTTGGCTTACGCTAGTGCTTATTATTAGTCCTCTGAGTTGAGGATCTATGGTAACCTTGTGTTTGGTCCTTATGCTTTGACTCTTCTTTGGTTACTTGGCGAGCCTCTCGGGTTGAGGTTGGGAATTAGCTACTAGACATGGAGGTTTGTGAGATCCAAGATGGAATCCAACTCCTCACTTTTGTGAAGGGCTAGTGCATCTCCTATGTGTGCTATAATGATCGATTCCAAAAAATCCTTGCACAAGGTGGTGTGACAATTTGGAAAATGAGTTTTTCCAAAGATGAGGTCATATAGTGGAATCGAACGTTGAGAATAGAGGCATAGTAGTGAGGTTATTAGGGAGCCGGAAAATATCTTGCCCTAGGCCTCTTTCGGGAGATATGAGATGGAAGGACCATATTTGCATGGTAAGCATAGAGCTATAATGGTTCTCCAAAAGCATTCATTTCGGCCTATTAGTTGGGTTCTATGGATTGAGGTTAGACATTGAACATGGAGATTGGGTACTCTTCAATTAATAGAGATTAATTGAATTGAGTCGATTTAGTTTAAAGGAGTTTAAACTAAACTGAATATGTGATATTCAAAAGTCATAAGGATTTGTGAGCCCATGTCCAATGAATGATAGAACCTATCGGGTCACTCACAAAAGCCAATTGCATTTCCTATGTCTTGGAGGAACTTTCTAATTGTTAGAAAATTCACTCCATTGTGACCGATTTTTGAGGTGACCAAAAATTGATATCACTTGGCTTGATTAATTTAAGTGTTGAATTGATCAACTAATTTAAGAGTTAAATTAGACTAATAATTAAAGAGTTAATTATTTGGTGCCATGTGACCATCAATTGGTTAAGTTTGCTTAAAGAGTTAAGTTAACTAAATGAAGCCTAAAGAGTTAAGCTTGCTGACTTAAGTGTTAAGTCAAATGTTAATTAATTAAATTAAAGTTTTTAATATAATTAATGAGGAGAATACATTTGGAGGAAAAATTCAAGTAATATGATCATTTTAAGTGTGGCATCTAATTAATTTGAAATTAAATTTCCAATGTAATTGAGATGCACACAAAATTCAAATTATATTTGAATTTGTCAACTTGCATGCTTTGCAACCAAGTGGCGGTCCCCCCTTCCTTGAGGAAGGTGTGATACCTATTTGGCATCACACCATCCTCCCTCTATATATAGATATAGAGGTAAGGGTGGGCGGTAATCACGATTAACAAGTGAAGAATTAGTTTCTCACTTTCCCTTCATTTTTCAAGGTGTTCACTCATGTGTTGAAGTTCACCTTCCTCTTCTTCTCTACCTCCAAAATTGGCCATAACCTCTCTTCTCTCTTCTCAATCTTCAGCTTATTGTGAGAAGTGATTGGAAATTGCTTTGGTGTGTGGATTATTTCAATGGAGGCAAAACAAGTGGTTTGCTTAGCCTTTGGAGATCCACTTGCTAGACCAGTCTCTTGTCAATTTTATTCCAGGAGTTCCAAGAAGATTTTAGAGCTGAAACTTGTTCCAGTAGCTTCCTCAAGGTGTTGAACATCTACTGGAATTTTTCAGCATTTTTGGAGAGTTTTGAATCAGTAAAAAGTAGCTTGCTTCAAGCTGCGCCGCTGTCTGGCTGATTCTATTTGAAGAAGGAGTTCTTTAGTCTACCTTTGGATTTAAGCTCTTAAGGTTACTCTTCAACCAAATATGAATCCTAAAGCATGTTTAGATCCTTGGTTGCTTGTAAGCACTAGTTTACTTAAGCTTTTGAAGTTTTATTATTGGATCCTCCTGCCTTACTTGCTTTCAAGTACTTCGCCTCGCTACAATTTTATTGGAAAAAAAATTCTTCAATTGCACAAAGTGTACTTCAAAATAACCCTATCTATACTTTGTTTGTTCGATTATTGTACTTGATTTTCCGCATATTTGTACTTAACCTCACTATAATTATTATAGATTAGTTCTTTAATTGCACAAAGTGTACTTCAAAATAACCATATATATATATTTTGTTTGTTCGATTTATGTACTTGATTTCCCGCATACTGTAGTCCACCTTGCTACAATTTTAATGGAACTAATTCTTCAATTGCATAAAATATACTTCAAAACAGCCCCACCCCATATATACTTTATTTGTTCAATATTTGTACTTAATTTTCGATATATTATACTTCACCTCGCTACAATTTTAATGGAAAAAATACGGCGTTGTCCTAAAATCAGACGGAAGCATACTCAGAAACCATTTTGAAAGACATTTGCAATAGAGAAATTAAATACTTTAATAAAATAAATCGTAATAATAACATAATTAAATTTATAAAATAATAACACAATTTGTAAATAAGAAATCTCACGTGATTTGATTGAATTTCTGCAAGAGAATTTAACACTGGACTTTGTCTGATACAAGATAAATTTATCTAGAAAGGAATATTAATAAGAAAGATGGAAAAATTTTCAATGGGGATTTCAAATGGAGCAAGGTGAAGTAAGGTAAAGAAGGTAGAAAATTTTTCGATGCCCCTCCTTCCTTCATTGGTCTTCTTTTATAGATAGATAATGCGGACTTCAAATTCGAATTTTAGATTGTTGATTTGCAAACTTTACGTAGTTCTCTTCAATAATTATCCTTTTTCTTATCTTCAAGATTATTCTGCTTTTCTTCCTTTTGTTTTTCAGGCTTTGTCTCCAATAATTAACCTTTTACCTTTCAGACTTTGTCTCAATTAATACTTCCACTTTTGCTTTTCAGACACTATCTCCAATAATACTTCCACTTTTGCTTTTGTCTTCAATAACATTTCCTCTTTTGTCTAATAATTCTTTGGAATTCAAAATATAATTTTGGAATCTGAATAATTATTACTATTTTTGTCACAATCCAAAGAAATCATCTTCTGTTTCTTCAAAGTTGAATGTTGGCATATCTTTGTCATATGTTGTCTTTGAAGTTCCTTCATCTAGTGGGGTTTTTTTTCTTCTTGATTAATTCTTTTTTGAAGTTCAGCCATCAAGGAAATCATTTCTTATGGTGTAATAGCCTATGCACTGGCTACCTGAAGCTGTTGTTTTGTCATAAAAAATTGTTCTTGTGCTTGGCTCTTTGGTCTTATTTTCTTTATGAATTCAGAATTTTGTTAAAACCATGTCTAGATAGATGAAACTTTGCAATTATCTTGATTTGTATTCTTTTGCCATTTGATCTTGGCTCTTTTTGCTAGACAAGGTCCCATTTAACTTTGTAATAAAAGGCTCTACATGAGGATCCATGGACATTGAAATTGTGTCACAAATAGATAGAGCAACGAAGTATTGGTCTTCTGTGCAGGGATCATAGCATTTGCCTTGAAATAATCATAACTTTGTAGAACTTTCGGAGGAAAAATCACTTGATTAGAACCCAAGTGTTCCCACCATGATAAAACCATAGAGGAACTGTAGTTTGTGCAGATTTTAGAAAATAAAAGAAATAAGATAAAGAAAACTATTCATTTTGGAAAAATAAATTTTTTTGCCAAGCTACAATGTAATCCCAATAAGGATAATTTGGGGGATTATACTGGATTGAAAGATTTCTAGTTCTAAAAGGATTACCCCATTGTGCTAGAGTAATGATTTTTTAAATTTGAATTTTCTTAAAAATAATTTTCTCGATATTATCTTTTTCATATTTTTCTATAATTTTAATGGACTTAGAGCCCACTAAAATAAACTCATATAATTTTTGAGTTTTCCTTAGAACATTAGGGATACAAAAGCATTCTCTATTGGAGAATTTGCAGTGATCTTTCTTGGATTTGTTTCACTGTTAATCCATTATGGTTCTAGAAAACAATCAAACTAGAAATATTATGTCAATGTATAATCATCCAGTTTCTCAAAAGATGAACAAGAAGTAGTGGATTTTGGTGAATCGGAATTTTGAACTTTTTGCTTATAAGTTTGTGGTATTGTATTGACAGGAGAAATAGGATTGCTAAAGGAGAAAATTTATTGTAGTAGGGTGAATTTGTGGAAAATTGGCTCAAATTAACTAAGCTTGGTCTAGGACTTGGTGTATTGGTAATATTTGTTGGTGCTGGTATTTTGGCTAATGCATGAGATTCTTTTGTTCGTTTTTTGTTTGGAATAGAAGTTGAGGATTTGTTAGCCACTATCCTATAATAATTCTCTTGTAAGGAAATTAGGAATTGAAGTTTTTGTACCTTTAATAAATTCAATGTCAAAATAAAAAAATATATAAAATGGCTTGCCATTTGGCAAAGATTTGTTTTCAAGTAATATTTTTGACATCTTTTGTCAAAACTTCTTTGGTAGATTTACAATCTACTCTTAAATGAAATTTTTAGTTTAAAAGATTATCTTGAAATTTTGTATTACATAATACAATTGAAAGAATTTCTTTTTTAATTGTGGAATAATTTTGTTGAGCTTCCTTCTGTACCCCTGAGTAATACCTAACAATGTGTTCTTCGTTATCAATAATTTATAACAAAATTCCTCCGTATCCTACTTTAGAGGCGTCCGTTTGTACTATTTTAAGGGAGTCTATCTTACATATACTAAGACAGGGTAGGTTTTTGACATTTTATTTTATTTCTTTAACAATTTTTGTATGCTTTTCTGTCCAAAGTTTAGGATTTTTTTGAGTTTATCAAATAAAAGTTTACAGGTTTGTCTTAGTTTTGGAAAGAAATCACTAACATAATTAAATGACCCTAAAAATCTTTGTAATTAATTGAGTTTTATCTTTAATTTCATCTGGAAACGTTGCTCCAAATGTCAATGCTCTTTGTATAGGGGTAATAGTACCTTTATCAATTTGGTGACCTAAAAACCTAATATTGGTTTGAAAGAGTTTTATCTTTTTGGTAGACACAACAATGTCATTTTGCTCAACTATTTTGACAAATTTGTAAAGATGTTTCAGATGTTGGTCTAATGAGTTACTAAAAACTAAAACATCATCAATGTAAACAATGGTGAAATTTGTATAAAGGTTGTTGAATATATCATTCATAATTTTTTGAAATTCAGAGGGTGCATTTTTTAATCCGAAAGGCATTACATTCTATTTATATTGTCCAAATGGTATAGTAAAGGCATATTTATACCTATCTTTTTCTTCTATTTGAATTTGCTAAAATCCTGACTTCATCTCAAACTTTGAAAACACTTTGGTTTATGATATTCTTTTAATTAAATTTTGTTTAGTTGGTATCGGATACTGATACGAGATAGCCCAGTAGGCGCAGCCCAATAACACTCGATTAGATAAAAGATGCCACAATAGCCCAATTGGCTGACAGGCCCAGGCCATTGGTGCCAAATTATCGACCGGACCCAACCTCACTGGGCCTTTCCTCCAGCACAAGTATTAATATCTTGCGTAGTCGATCAAAGTATGGTCGACCAGATAATGGAAGTTTGTTCAGCACTTAACTAGGGAGGTATTTAATCCAGCAAAGTTCCATCATGTCGATCGGAGTCTATGCAAGTGACGCACAGACAAGCAGGCATCTCAACCCCAGGAGGTTGAATGGATGCGACCACTCCTCTGCCGCATTGAATGCTCTGACAGACGGCATGTCTCTGCATTAATGATGCATGCCACGACCAGTACCACCTTTCTGCAACGCCAAAATAGTGCTCTCCACCTATGCACCACCATGTCCTATGGAATTGGAAGAGACGCCACCTAGCATAGTACACAAAATGCAGAAAACCTAAAGGTCCTTAGATGAAGTCAAACGCCCTCTATGCATATGCAAGGGTATCATTGACATATCAACCTCACTAGAAAAGTTATAAGTACCCTATTGCTACCCTTCAGCAAGATATGCCCATTATTACTCAAAGCCTTCACTATGCTGCTCTACCCTCTAGTCAATTAAGTACTAACTTGAGTATCGGAGTGCCTTAGCCGAGGGTACCTTAGCTAGCCTGACGTGTGCTATTAGTTGCAGGACTCGACCCAATTACTTCATTAAACGTCTTGGTCAACCTCCCACTTAGTCAATTGGATTGGATCACGGCCTAATACTAATCTAAATTGTTCATACTCTCATCATTTGGCGCCATTTGTGGGAACTTGAGTCCGCAACTATAAAACAACAATAGTTAACACAAGGTGCACTGTTTCTAAGAGAGAGAAGAATAGAAGATCCCAGCCCTTCCTTCTCGACCCCAACAAGAACCAGATGTGGTTGGACCTAGCTCCTAGCCAGAACAAGTAGTCACTTTGACTATGCCCTAGATTATGCAATTTATAAGCGAGCAGATATCAGCTTAGATTTCAGCTCAACAATCAGCTGCCATCAACAAGCATAACAATTAGCCTAAACTAGCCATCACCTCCACTCTTCAACCTTCACAGCATGAAGAGAGGCCCCCAAGAGAGAATAAGGGTAGACCAGAAATGAGATGTCCTCATATCCGATGAGAGGATAGCCCAGAATACTTCATGAGAGAAAAAAATCGATCCAATCCTCGAGAAGAAGTAGCTGACTAGGTAGATCACTTTGCCTTACCCATTCGAGCCCCATAGCGTGATAGCGTTGACGCCCAAGACCTCAGGCGAACAAAAATCTATCCCAGGCTGATCGGGAAGAATGGGAAGAAATATTCAACCAAGTATAATAATTGAACAGACATTTGGAAGAGATTTCTAGAAAGAATACTGAAAGGAGCCATCATTATGATGGTGCTCCCCGACTTCATCGAGAGTGGGAGTTTCCGTTCGTGTAATAGATAATCGACGAGTGCATAGCCATCGACGCCAAGGTTCCTACAAGTTTGCCCACGTTTGATGATTCATCAAACCTGAACGAGCACCTACTACAATTCAAGCACATGATATAGCTCCATGGGCACAATGAGTACATCCATGGCAAAATGTTTGTTACTACGTATAAGGAATTACGCTCGACTGGTTTGTCAAATTAGAGCTGATGTCGATTTACTCGTACAACTAGCTTCATGATAAGTTCCTCCACTAGTTTGCTAGTTGAAGGAAGCTGAAATTTCCCCATACCCATTTTCACAAAGTCAAACAGAATGAGAGGGAGTCCCTTCGAGATGTTTTCACAAGATTCAACATAGAAGTTTGAAAATTGACAGTCCTCGAATAGAGTTTTTGATTGACGTGCTTTTCCTAGGTGTTCGACACAAAGAATGCACCAATGCATTGGTTTGAGAAAGACCAAGGACAATGGAAGAGTTGCTCAACCTTGCAGAAAGGTACATGACCTAGGAGGACATGAACAAGCTCAAATATGGTAATTCAGACAACAACAAGAGGAAGGCTAAAGAAAAAAATGACAGACAACACAAAGATGGTCTTCGATCTCTCATCAAACATGTTCACAACCACACTCTGCTGAATACTGCTAGAAAAATAAGGTGTTGTTTGCTATCCAGTATGACAACCTTCTTAAGAAACCTAGGAAATGGATCAAAATCGAGGCAACAAAAAGATCCAAAAGTTATTGTCACTTCCACATATAAAAAGGCCATGACATGTGCTATTTGAATCTACACGATGAAATTGAAAGGCTGATTCGACAAGGGCATTTGACAAAATTTGTAGATGAAAGAGCCTGACAAAAGATGGGCCAAGCTAATTAAACTCCTCCCAAGAGAAATATCGGTTAGCCCAAGGAAAAAAGATAAAGGAAAGAAGTCTACCCATGATCCCTGCCCACTTCTCAGGGGAGTGATTAACACCATTATTGGAGGCCTGGCTAGAGGGGACTCTAAGTAAGCAAAATGGTAGAATCAATGGAGGTTGAAATTGACTAAGTCTTTTCCGATCGAAATCATTTTCCAACTCTCGACCAACGTGGAGCCCATCTCTTTCTCCGATGCTGACCTCTCATATATCGAGAACCAATGTGCTGACAACAAGCTGGATTACCCCTTTATTGTATTTGTTAAGATAGCTAACTTCAAGGTTAGAAAGGTGTTGGTCGACAACAGCAGCTCTACAAGTATAATTTTTTTGTCAACACTGAAGAGATAAACATGGGGGAGCTGAAGTTTGAGCTTATGCGCACCCTGCTGGTTGAATTCAGGGGATCGAGATCATCCTGGAAGGGTCTATAAACTTGTCCACTTCATTTGGAGAAACACCTTGGTAAAGAATGCTCGTGGTCAACTACTTGGTCATTGATGCATCCTTTGCTTATAATGCTATTATTGGATGACTAGCATTGAATGACTTCAAAGCCATAGTCTCAACCTACCATATGAAGGTTAAGTTTTTGACTGCTTTTGGAATTGGTGAGCTTCTTTACAACATGAACAAAGCTCGGCACTGTTACACAACCTCAATCGAGGCAATCGAATAGAAGGCTTGACAAAAACTAAAACCTTCGAGGGATGTCCCAGTAACGAAGCCCGATGAGGGATATCAAAACAAGAAGATACTAAGGTCGAGCTCGTCGAGGAGTTCAAGACCATTGAGCTCGAGCTTGGGAACCCCTATAAGACCACTAGGATTAGGACTGATCTTGGGAACAACAAAGAGTACTTGATGGTCGATTTTCTTAGAGAGAATGTTGATGTTTTTGCTTGGAAAGTTGCCAACCTATAAGGAATCGACCCCAACATCATTGCACAACACCTGAACATGGACCATTCGTTCAAGCTAGTCAAGTAGAAGACCAGGACCTTCAATGCTGAAATGTGCCAAATCATTGAGGAGGAGGTCGACAAGCTTTTAGAGGCAGGATACATTGTAGAAATTTAATGTCCAAGTTGGCTTTGTAATGTAGTCCTTGTCCCTAAGAATGAGGAAAAATGGTGAATGTGTAATGACTTAATGATCTAAATAGAACTTGCCCTAAAGACACTTACCTGCTGCCTTGCATTAATTTATTAGTTGTTTCTACTACTCTACTACTGGGTGTGATCTTTTAAGTATGATGGATGCATTCCAAGGTTATTACCATATTTTTATGGTCCCCGAGGATAGCGACAAGACCTCTTTGGTGGTCCCCAATGGTGTATACTATTTTCTGGTCATGTCTTTCAGGCTAAAAAATGTAGGTGCAACCTATCAAAGATTGTCAACTTAATGTTCAAAAATGAGATTGGTAGGGTTATAGAAGTCTATGTAGATGATAAGAGTGTTAAAATAGAAACGAATAAAATCACTTAGCCGACCTCAATCATACATTTTCAATATTGAGAGCATTTGACATGAAACTTAACCCTAACAAATGCACGTTTGGGGTAAGAGGAGAAAAATTTTTAGGCTACATGGTTAGCTAGAGAGGCATCAAAACAAACCCACAAAAAATCTAAGCAATCCTAGACATCGCACCTTCTCGAATAGTGAGAGACATTCAGCATTTGGTCAGAAGGATTATAGCTCTTAGTCGATTCATCGCTCGACTAGCGGACAAAAGCTTGCCATTCTTCAAAAGTCTTAGGAATGCGCAGAAGTTCGAGTAGACGGAACAATGTGACCAAACTTTGGTTGAATTGAAAAAATGCCTATTAGCGTTGTCCATGCTAGCTAAGCTCGAGATTAGAGAAGTTTTGCACATTTATTTGGTAGTCTTATTGGCAACTATCAGTTCAGTTTTGGTCTCGACCAGACACGGTACCGACCCATCTGTGTACTAAAGCAACAAAGCATTGTAGGGCCTAGAACACAATTACCTGGAGATCAAAAAGTTCGCCCTGGCTTTGATCACCATAGCTAGAAAATTGAGACCCTACTTCCACTCTCCCTCCATTATTTTCTTAACCAATCAACAACTGAAATAAGTATTGTTAAAGCTAGATAAGTCAGGACGATTGACGAAGTGGGCCATCGAGTTGGGGGAATTTGACATCACTTTTTGGCCCAGAACTGCTGTAAAGGCCCAAATGTTAGCAGACTTTATCACAGAAAGGCTCAACCTACCCAACAAATGCGATCAAGATTCCCTCATGTGGACTTTGCATGTTGACGGCTTGACAACTTCCTCATGAGGAGGAATAAGTATTTCCTCGCGTTTTCCACAAGTCAAGGAATATGAATTCGCCAATAAACTCAACTACCCCATCACAAACAATGAAGTAGGATACGAAGCCCTCTTCATTGGCATAAGGATGGCCGTTTATAGAGGAGTCGAGCAGTTGGCAGCCATCACTGATTCCTAACTAGTCACACAATTGGTCGAAGAAAACTTCGAAGCTAAGAAAGCTACGATGAGCAAATATCTGGTTGAGGTAAAAAAGTTACAGCAACGGTTCAAAAAATCCACCCTAAGCCAAGTGCCTCGATCAGAAAAAAAAGGAGCATATGCCTTATAAAAATTTGCTAGCTCGACTAAAGGAGCTAGGGACAGAACCATCACATTTTTGGTCGTCGAAAAACCCACCGTAGGTGGTCTCAACCAGAAATTGATCGAGCATATTAAAGAGGCAACTTCTTCATAGCAGGATGAAATAAAAGCTTACTTAAGGGAAAGAAAAGTGCCTGAGGATAAGGCACAAGCGTGCAGACTCAGAGGGTGAGCAGCAAAGTTTGCCCTCCATGAGTGTGGTCAACTCTATAGAAGATCAGTTTCTGGACCACCATTGAGTGTTTGACACAAGTACAAGCTCTAGAGGTCTTACAAGAAGTCCATTCAGGAATCTGTGGCAATCACTCAAGAAGACGATCTTCATCCCACAAGATTACTAGACATGGGTACTTTTGGCCAACTCTGTTGAAGGACGAGTCGACTTCACCAGAAAATACCCATCTTGCCAAGTCCACTCCAACATACCTCACCATTGGTCCCCATTCAGATCATATGACCATTTGACCAGTGGGGGATATATATAGTCGTTTCTTTCCTGAAAACCATAAGTTACAGAAAATTCATGGTTGAATACTTAATGAAGTGGGTCAAAGCAGAAACGGTCCCAAAGATAGCCGACGCGGCCATAAGAAGTTTTGTGTGGAAAAACATCATCTGCCATTTAGATAATGGGACGCATTTCCAGAGTAGGGGCACGAGAAAGTAGTTTGAAAGGTTGGGGATTCGATAACACTTCACCTCAGTCGAGAACCCTCAGGCCAATGGGCAAACAAAAGTACAAACAGGACTTTCCTAGACCACCTCAAGGCTCGAATTAAAGGGTCCAAAGCTAGTTGGGCGGACGACCTACCTGGGGTGGTTTGGGTGTATAGAACCACCCCTCGAACTGCCACAGGTCATAGTCCTACAATCTAGTCTACGGGTCAGAAGCAGTTGTTCTAATAGAATTGATACAGCACACAACTCAAGTAATCCACTACAACCCGATTAGGAATAACTTTGAAAGAGAACTCGACCTTGAAACAATCAATGAGCTGCATCAGCAGGCATACACAACAATACAAAGATATAGGTAAAAGATGGTCCAGTATTATAACAAGTGAGTTCGACCAAGAGACTTCAAAGTGGAGGATCTCGTCCTAAAAAAAGTCGAAGTCTCAAAGAAGATAGATAAACTCGATCTAAAATGGGAGGGCCCATACTTAGTTATGAAAGTAGTGAAATGCAATTCCTATCGACTAGTATATACGAATGGCAATGAGCTCCTTTGATCATAGAACACAGTGAGCTTGAAAATTTTTTATGTGTAAGAAGACCAAGGTCTCCACCCGACTGTACTAAAATATGATTCCAGATCAATAAAAACTACGTATGTTTCAACAATTGTTCACTCTTATCAACAAACTAAGGCTTTTAGGCTAAGTTAATAAATGAGTTGATCATTTAAGTTGACCTGGTAGTCGACCACAAATTGATTTCAAACCACAAACTAGGGCTTCTAGCCTAAATTAATAAATGAGTTGATCATTTAAGTCGACCTCATAGTCAACCATGAGTCGATTTCAAACTGAAAGATACAGTTTCAAGCCCAAACTAATAAATGAGTTGATCATTTAAAGTTGACCTTGTCGTCGATAGCAAATTAGTTTCAAACCACAAGTTACAGCTCCAAGCCCAAACTAGTAAACAAATTAACAGTTTAAAGTTGGCCTCGTGGTCCACCATGGTTCGTAGCCAAACTTGACAAAAGAACAAATAATTAAAATTAACTATGTCGTTGAACACAACCTAAAATCAACCCTATAGTTGATCTTCGTAACAAAGTCGCTCTACCAACATACGCATTACAATGCAAACATTGACCAGGAACTTGAAGTTAATTTATTAAAATCGGTCCACGATCGACCATGACACCAAGTTAATTCATTTGATTATGAAGAAGACGTCTTAAGTTGGCCAAGCAGTCGACATCTAAGACTATTTCAAAACTAATAGATCAAGTCAATACAAATATTCTTGGATTTGTCCAATTATTTCTTTGCAAGTCGATCTCGTAATCGACCACTAACTTGGTTCTAAACTAATTAAACATTACCCATTTCCATTATTAAGAGATCGTGTCATTCGACTAGTTATTTGAAAACAAAATGTTTAATTCGTCACCCTTTGGTGCAATCAAGCAACAAAAATGCAAGTAATAGAAAAGAAATGAGGGAATCGAGTACACGTAAATGAGTAGAAAGTTCATTCTATATATTGAAACATCAAATTACAAGATTACAAAAATCTTCCACGGTCTTTATCAAGGCAAGCACCTCGCAGGGCCAACAGAATTGAGTTAATTAAAATAACAAAGACGGATGCAGCCTCAACTCGACCCAACTCTTTTTCTTTCTGCTTGAACGACTCGATCAGCTACAACTTCATTGATAGCCCGGTCGAGGTCATCACTTGAAGGCATGGGTACTATAGTTGGAGAGCCCTCGACTTCTTGCTCATGTGCTGCAACATACACCATCTGAACTGTAGCGATAGGTCTAGAAGGCCCCTCTTCCATGAGCAACTCGAGAAGGCCTTGCTTCTTGGTCATGCATGAACTGCTGCACAACTTCTTTTTGAATGCCCAGGAGTACCCTAAAAAATTCATCTTTAGCATACGTGATTATGCCATTGTACCCATGAGCTCGACTGACATTGTACGAGGCCTTTGCCTTCAACTTGGCCTTCTGTAGCTGCTCCTTTATCTTGATTTTCTTAGACAAAGCCACCACGAGTTACACATCTCTCTCATTGAGTTGTTTTGTCAACTGCTCGATCCTCGACTGTGCGGAGTCAAGTTGGGTTGTGGTTAGCTCCACCTCACTTTGCTCCCTCTAGAGCTCTTCTCGATCACTGAGGGTTAGCTCTGACCTCTAGTAAAAATGGTATCCTAGCTAGTTGACCTACAAAAGGACCAACTTTAGTCGAGATATTTGAACAGAAATTTGGGAGAAACGAGTAAAAATCAACCTAACACTTACCATATTAGAGTGGCATGCTAGCACCTTCAGAGCTCCCAGTTGGCTCAGTTCCATCATCTTTTCTTGGTCGAACATAAAGCGTCTAGCTATCATCACCTTTAAGGGAGCAACTCCGGTCGCTTTTTCCGATATCATTGGTAATGAGCTATGGACCCAGATCTCAGTCTTGAACCTAGGCGAGGGAAAGTTGAGCAGTGGGAATAAGTTGTTGTCAGAATGAGGCCCAAAGAAATTGGACCTAGTTGGTTGGGTCGAAGCCCCAACTTTTCGTTTCCCTTTGTCGGTGGCTATCCTCTTTTGGGCAGGCCCAGTTGCTCGACTGTCGGCCTTTTTTATCAAGTAGAAGGGCTGTTGGTCCTAACAGCAGCTGATTGGGCTGGTTGAGGAACATGAGCAGGTAGCAGTGCTTGCAACTACAGAGCAATATGAGGGTTAGCTTCTAGATGAACGTTCGTCTGGTGGTGCTTTTGCGTCCTCTGTTGATGAGCCATCGCTTGTTGTTGAGCATAATTCATGATTTCAACTCGATCTGAAGAGACAATCAAATGAACGCGTCAACATCGACCAGAAAGTTAAAATAAATAATTACCGAAAGAATCAATAAAGATATCTACCTAGTTGAGCATCAACTAACAAGTTCTGCTTAGCACGTGGTAAGCCTGTTAGCACCAAATTCCTCTCATCGATATATCCACCCATCTCTATTTGTCCAAACTGGGTTAAATCTTGAATAAAGGTATTAGGCCAAATGGGGTTTTCGTTACCTAGCATCTCGACGTATCCTCTCCACCACCCCTTGGGAATGTTAAATCTGACCCCTCTCGGCGCCCAAACATAGAAATAGCATTTCTTCCACTCTTGGCCATGGGACAAGGAAGGGTGACCAAAAATTTTTGATGAGGGCGGGCTGTGAGGTAATAGAAGTCCGACTCCTCAGTATTACCCGAGTTCTGAGACATCGGGAGATGAAAGATAACAAAGGTGGGAGGCTGATCATATATATTCATTAAGACAACAACGCTATGTAAGGTCAAAAAATAGTTTGGGAGAAGTTGGGTTATGCAGACTTGAAGACTTGTCAGTAGGTCGACTATAGGTAAGGCAAGGGAAAACCTAAGCCAACACTTCAGGGCCTCATCGAACACCATTATACACTCGGTGGGTGGTTGGTGCATCTTATCAGTGGGATTAGAGACGATCAGCTCAAACCCTGGGGAATGTGATATTACCTAAGCAGCGCAAGGTCGCTATTTGTAATCTTAGATATGATCTCTCTATAGTGGTCGGGAGTAAATAACTAACCCCATGACACGGGAAGTTGACTTAGCCCTGCCCCATCCCTAGCCCTACCTCAAGTCTCACTCGAACTACTAGAAGACGTTGTGCTATCGCTAGAAGAATAATTGGACTTACTAATCGAGCTATCTCCCACCCTAGTCAAACCTTCATTTGACCTACTCTCCTTACTATCGCTCTCCCTATTGCTATATTCACCGAGTACTCTCAACATGTTGGATATGCAAAATACGGTCGAAGTAAAGAAGAATTAAACTTGATAAAGATTATAGGAGATTTATAGGTAGCAAAGTTAAGCGAAATTCTACTAGTGCAGAGAGCAGTAAGTTGTCAATATTCGACCTTTCAGGATACAGTAAAAGTGTAAATAAAATTTTCATTGCACCTATTTATAGGCCTCATCCACTAGGCAAGACAACCAATTAATCTGACTGGCTATCAGGCCATTATGACTCATCCGCTAGTTAACGTTCTGCACTGCCCAATGCAACAGTCATATTAAATGCATTGAAACTCTGGTCGATTTTTGAAATGTAAATGTTTCCAGTTAAAGAAAGTAATGTACTAAGACCCAATAATAAAACTTCAAAAGCTTAAATAAGCAAGTGCTTACAAGCAATCAAGGATCTAAACATGCGTTTAGGGTTTAGATTTGGTTGAAGAGTTACCTTAAGAGCTTAAATCTAAAGGTAGATTGAAGAACTCCTTCTTTAAACAGAATCTACTAAGCGATCTACTTTTGACCAATTCAAAACTCTCCAAAATTGATGAAAAAATTCTAGCAGATGCTCAATACCTTAAGGAAGCTGTTGGAACAAATTTTAGCTCAAAATTCCTCCTGGTCTCCAAAGGCTTAGCAAATTATTTATTTTACCTCTATTGAAATGATCCACACACTAATTGAATTTCCAATCACTCCTCACAATTAGCTGGAGATTGAGAGGAAGATAAGAGGTATTGGCTGATTTTTGGGGTTGCAGAAGAAGAGGAAGGTGAAATTCAACACATGAGTGAACACCTTGAAATGCAAGGAAAAAGTGGGAATCTAATCCTTTACTTGAATAATTTTTTTTTTGCCCACACTCACCTCTATATCTATATATAGAGGGAAGACGGTGTGATGCCAACACCATCCTCAAGGGAGGGGCGGCAGCGCCACATGCTTGCAATGCATGGAAGTTGGCAAATTCAAATTGAATTTGTGTGCATCCCAATTACATTTGAAATCTAATTTGAAATTAATTAAATGCCAGACTAAAATGATAATGTCATTTGAAATTTCCTTCCAAAATATATTATTCTCATTAATTAAATTAAAGACTTTAATTTAATTAATTAACCTTCGACTTAAAGCTTAAGTCAAAAAGCTTAACTCTTTAAGCTTAATTTAGTTAACTTAACTCTTTAAGCTAACTTGATCAATTGATGGTCACATGACACTAAATAATTAACACTTTAATTGTTGGTCTAATTTAACTCTTAAATTAGTTGATCAATATAACACTTAAATTAATCAAACCAAGTAACACCTCAATTTTGGTCACCTAAAAAATAGTCACTTTGGAGTGAATTTTCTGACACTTAGAAAGTTCCTCCAAGACTAGGAAATGCAATGGGCTTTTGCGTATGACCCGATATGTTCTACCATTCATTGGACATGGGCTCACAACTCCTTGTGACTTTTGAATATCATATATTCATTTTAGTTTAAACTCCTTTTAACTAAATCAACTCAATTCAATTAATCTCTATTAATTGAAGAGTACCCAATCTCCATGTTCAATGTCTAACCTCAATCCATAGAGCCCCACTAATAGGATGAAATGAATGCTTTTGGAAAACCATTATAGCTCTATGCTTACCATGCAAATATGGTCCTTCCGTCTCCTATCTCCCGAAAGAGGCCTAGGGCAAGATATTTCTGGGCTCCCTAATAGCCTCAATACTATGTCTCTATTCTCAATGTTTGATTTCATTATATGACCTCATCTTTGAAAAACTCCTTTTTCAAATTATCACATCACCTTGCGCAAGGAGTTTTTGGAATCGATTGTTATAGAACACATAAGAGATATATTTGCCCTTCACAAAAAATAAGGAGTCGGATTCTATCTTGGATCTCACAAACCTCCATGTGACCAAGGAAGAGTCAAAGCATAAGGACTAAACACAAGGTTACCATGGATCCTCAAGTCAGAGGACTAATAATATGCACTAGCGTAAGCTGGAGAACTTACCACTACTGACTTGCTACTTTGGCTATCTAGTAGATTTTCCTGGTAGGTCTTCAGTGCCTTGTTCTCTAACAAACACCCATTAACATGTACCTATATCTCATATGGTTGCTCATGGAACAGAGCAATATCCAACTTTTGGATTTACGCATCGTTCGTGCATGTCTATTTGGATTTTAAATGTCTTGTCTCGTAAGATCGTATGACTTGAAAAATTTAAGATCACGACTATGTGAGACTTATTCCATGGTCACTGAACCAAGTCCCATAGTCATGAGTGACCTAAAGGCTTCATCCAAATGCAAGTGAAGTAATAAAGAGCATAAGATGAAGTTAGCCATATATTAAGAATATCATTCAATCAAGATTGTTTTACAAGGAAATAGCTTTACAAGGCCAATCTTATTGGCTTGCTGGGCATTATTTCAACAATCTCCCACTTGTCCTAAAGCCCATTGGCCTTGAGACCGGTCTTCTTAATGTATCCTTCAAAGACCTTTTGCTTTTAAGGGTTTAGATAGTGGTTCTGCTAAATTCTCTTCTGAGGTAACTTTATCTACTAAGTTGTCACCTCTATCAATTGATACCATATATCAAATGATAATACATTTACTGTGTTTGGATCACTAATGAGATCTTAGCTCAAGTCCTAAGTTGTCTTCCAAAGATAACCGTGGGCTCATGCACGCTAGGCACTACATCCAACTCTTGGATGGAGTTTTTCATCCAAACATCTTTTTTTGCAGCTTTCGAAGCTGCAATATATTCTGACTGTGTAGTAGAGTCAGTCATGGTGTCTTGTTTGGAACTCTTTTCAACTCACAGCACTGCCATTGAGGAAAAATATAAATCAAGAAGTGGATTTTAGGTCATCTATATTGGATTGGAAATTTGAATCCGAAAACCCCTCGAGTTTTAATTTTCCATTGCAGTATACTAAAAACAAATCCTTAGTGCTTCTCAAGTACTTAAGGATTGCTTTAATGGCTATCCAGTGACTCTCATCGGGATTGGATTGGAACCTACTCGTAACACTTAGCGAGTGTGCCATATTCGATCTCGTATATTGAACTTCATATATTATACTCCCAATAGTGGAGGCATAAGGTATGTGGGACATATTTATCTCTCGTTGTCAGTTTTAAGGGGCCATAGATTTTGAGATGAATGTTATGTCCCATAGGAAGGAATCCCCTCTTGGATTCTTCCATACTAAACCCCTTTAGTATCTTGTCAATGTACAGGGTTTTGGGATAGCCCCACCATCCTTCCAGATCTATCTCTATAGATACGTATTCCTAAATACGTAGGATGCTTCTACTAAATCCTTTCATGGAGAATTGAGTAGATAACCACGCTTTACTATACTCTAACATTTCTCTCTCATTCTCAATGAGAAGAATGTCATTGACATAAAGCACAATAAATTGTATACTACTCATACTATCCTTTTATATAATAAGGTTCATACACCTTTTTAGCAAAGCCTAATGATTTGACCATTCGTCAAAACATATGTACTAACTTCGAGACGCTTATTTGAGTCCTTAAATAGATCTCTGGAGTTTGCAAACCTTTTACTCCCTCATTTTGGATGCAAAACCTTGTGTTTGTTCTATATAAATTTCTTCTTCAATGTCTCCATTGAGGAAAACGATTTTCACATCTATTTGCCATGTCTCATCATCATAATATGCGGCTATGGCAAGTAGTATCCGAATGGACTTAGGCATTGTGACCGGTGAAAAGGTTTCCTCGAAATCGATACTGGGTCTTCGAGTGTAATCTTTTGTCACTAATCACACCTAAAAGTCACAATTTCTCCATCTACTCCCAGCTTTTGCTTATAGATCCACTTGCAACCAATGAGAGCTATTCCGTTCGGTGGATCTACTAAAGTCCATACTTTGTTGGAGTACATAGAGTCCATTTTGGATCTCATGACTTCAAGGCAACGTCCAGAATCTATGTCCAACATAGCTTCTTCATAGGTCTTCGGATCATTGTCCGATTGGCCCATCTCATGAAGAAATCCAAACTTTTTGAGTAGCTTCTTGACTTGGTCCAACTTTCTTAGAGGTTGTGTGTCAGGCTTTTTGATATTTATTTGTTTCTACCACTTGTGGGATTTGATGATTAACTTAAACTTCACCAAGTTCAATAACAACGCCTTTTTCAATCTTATGGAAATTCCTTTTCCAAAAAGGTAGTGTTCCTTGAAACAAACACCTTTTGTTTTGAGGGATCATAAAAGTAATAACCCAAATACTTTCTTAGGTATCCCACAAACTTGCACAAGGTGGATCTACTATCCTACTTGTCTCCCACTAACTGTCTCAGGTGGGCGGGAGACCCCCAAACCTTTTAAGTAATGAGAAGAGGGTTCTTTGACATACCTCATCTCATGCAGTGTCTTTGGCATCGACTTTTGAAGGTGCTACACTTAGTAACTTCTCCGTCGTCATTGAGGTATATCCATAAAAAAAGGATATAGGCACACTAAAGAAGCTCATTATGGAACGTACCATATACAGCAAGGTACTTTTTCTCCTATCGGCTACTCCATTATGTTGGGGTGTGCTGGGTGGAGTCCATTGTAAGAGAATCCCATTCTCCCTTAGATAATCCAAGAATTTGGTGCTTAAGTAGTCTCCCCCTCGATCTGATCGAAAAGCTTTAATACTAAGTCCTGATTGCTTTTCCACTTTATTCCTATACTCTTTAAACTTTTCAAAGGCTTCGGACTTATACTTCATAAGATACACATGTTCGAATCGACTAATACACATGTTCGAATCGACTATAAGTATCGGTGAAGGTGATGAAGTAGGAATAGCCTCTCACCCACTAACTTTTAGTGGGCCACAAACATCAACATAGATCAAATCCAAAGGATTTGTGGAGCACTCTGTTTGTCCTACAAAAAGATCCTTGGTCATTTTTCTCCTTAAATAAGATTCACAAGTAAGAAGTTCCTTAATACCACTAACATTTAGTACTTTGAGAGATTCTAACTTGCTCATCTTATTTTTAGAGATATGCCCAGGCCTTTGCATATCATAACATGGCATTTTTTTTGGATATCTAATTTTCTTACTTTGTTGAAAGTGCATTGGTGATGGTTGAGAATCCAATATGTACAATCCTTGGTTAAGTATACCATAAGCAACTAAAGAACCTATTCTTTAATGCCTTCGATCTCCCATTTGATATAGAAGGATGAAATCCTTCGCTATCCAAAATGGGAATTAAAATAATGTTCTCAACAATACATGGTACATTGTAACAAAAGTCCAATACAAATATGGAATTCTCTAAGTCTAACTTATTATACGCCTTTGGATTTGGTCACAACTCTTGCTCCTTAGCTAAGGCTATGGATCATATCCACATCACTTAGTTTTATTCTTCTTTCTTATTCTTTGCAACAACTTACAAAGATAAGAACCACATGTGATATCATATATCCATGGAAAAGAATTTATCCTTAAATGCCTTTCAATAAAGTACATACCCTTATAAAGGGTTGCAAGGTATTCTCTATTAAACTGCTCCCAATGGCCTATCTACCCAAAGTAGAAACAAATAATATTGACTATATTCTCTATAATCTTCTTAACTCCTCCGAATGCCTTTAATAGTTGTTTTCCCTTGGAGGAAGAAGTTTTATTCCTTTTACCTCCCTTTCTAGCAACCCTAGGGCCCATAAACTTGGAGGAGGAAACAAGTGTCAAAGGTTTGCCCTTGTCATGGTAGTCTCCTTCTAGATCAACACTTTGATCAATAAAACTCGACCAGGATGTGAGGATCAAATCCTCATGGAGATCATTGTCCATCATTACGTCTAAGTAGAAAAAGCTTCTCCAAGCCTAATCATCTTAAGACCGTAGTCGATGACACATGACTTCACATCCATCCTAACTTGAAAAATCTCCTTTGACAACATGAACTTCTTACCTTGTTTGCTTTACAACTCTTGTAAACTTTAACTAAGGTATTATTCATGTGTCTTTGAGACTTTTAAAGTTTTGTAGATGCCTTCATGAGACTATGGGATAGGATAATCCCAAACCTAACTCCTGAACTTTTCACGTCTCTTTTGATATATTATAATCCCCATGGGACTAGGAGCACCTTGATATATGACATATATTCGCTTTCAAGAATCTAGAACGATTTTGAGGTTAAGTCAATCGTGGAGGTTTGGCCCGGTTGGTTTATTGGTTTCCAAAATAACGTTGAGAGGAACATTAAGCCATTCTTGAGATTTCACAAATCCTCAAAGGCGAAAAAGAGAATAAGCATGTGATTGAATTTTGATATTGAAAATATGTTGATAGTCTTTCAAGCATGTTTTTCTCCCACTATTTTATCAAATCCCTCACCCCTAAGAAGAATTCGGGAAATCTTATTTTCTAGTGAGAATCAAGATCCTAAAGACTTGCAAGTGGACCCCTGTGACCGGATGTATATCCACAAACAATCCAAAGGTAAGCAACTTTTGCTACTTGCAGCTCATGCAACTCTTGATATATTTTGCCTTACCATTTCATGTAGATCATCTATAAGGATGACCCCTACATTACTCGGTATTAAGTCAAACCCACCAATCAAGCTTCGAATCAAGACAGGAATCACAACATCCCCCATGATTGAGTGTAAAATGTGTGGGCATTATCAAGTTAAAGGTACATCTCATGGTAAGTATATGGTCACACCTTTCCACCTAAGTGTGACCCCCGTGACCGAATGCATATCACACAAAGGTGGTAGCATTGGCATGCCACATACTATTGGTAAAAGGCTTGGATTAATTAAAACTCTTTTAATTTGTATCCATTTTAACTTAATATTTTAAAAGCACTTAGATATTCTAAGTTGAGAGTTTTTGCTTGCAAAGATCTCATTATTTTTATCTTTTATTTAGGTTTTCTATATCCTAACCATGCATCTCATACATCAGTAGGATATAGAAAACATAAATAAGTAAATGCGCCTAGCATGCTCCTAGGGTAGAATGACCATAAGCCTAAACAAATAGTGCACTTAGAGCCACAGGTTCACCACCTAGTTGATTTTCAATGGGTTGATTAAATCTAGCTATTATATGAGTGTATCCCTATACATTCATGGGTCTTCTTGCCTCCAATGGTCTCTTTGCTTCTTGTAACATTTACAAGAGAAAGAAATCCTCACTCCTAGTGATTATACTCTCATAACATTTACAAGATAGAAATTAAGAGGCATGCAAGCCCCAATTTAATACAACCCTTTTCAACAACTTGAAACAAATAAAATCAATATTCAAGGCTCATGATCATCCCTATTCATTCATCATCCATTCAACAATTAAAGGAACAATAAATAAATATAGAATTAACAATTAATCCCGACAATTAAATGCTTATCTCATAAACAAGCAATTGGTCAAGCATAAATTTTATGCCAAAAATTGAAGATAAACTTTAACCAATTTTTTAAAAGCATTCAAAAATGTCAAACGTAATTTTGAGACCTTGCACAACACTTGTGCATCTAATATGTGTGAATCAAAACACTTTTGAACACAAAAGGAGCAAAAATTAACAAGAAATTTAGCCTAGACCTTGAACTGGCCACTGCTCATCTAGGGCTAGGAGCACAGCCGCGCAGCAAACGCCTGCGAGGCGTACCCGCTGCTGGCCAGCGCCCGACCGAGGCAGGGCAACTTGCACAATTTGAGGTCTTAGCCGAAACAAGTCCATTTAGCTCAACCTTTTGTGCACCAAAAAATTTACATCAGCTTCTAAACATGATTTCACACATTTTTAGATGAATTTTCAGATTCAAAACACCTTTTAAAAGTGGAAATTCAAGTGCCCAATCATGCTTTCAAAAACTAGTTTAACTAAGAATCATATTCTTCAAAAATCTCCAACAAAATTCCAATCAAATTGGATACAAAAATGACCAAAACTATTTTAGTCAATCAACAACATGCTATATCAACATATAACATCAAGTAATGCTAAATCAACATTCAACATTAGAAGCGATGAATTAAAACATACTATTACATGAATTAACACTTAAAACACATGATAGCATGCTTTCAATTCATCAATCAAGGAGTCACACACAACATCAACCAAACACTCCAATTCATCATATGAATCGAGAATTTTTTGATTTAGATCAATCCATCACATGAATTAATCAATCAAAAAATCCAAATCAAAGCATGAATTAGGCTCTGATACCACTTGAAAGCAAGTAAGACACTAGGATCCAATAATAGAACTTCAAAAGTTTAAATAAACTAGTACTTACAAGCAAACAAGGATCTAAACATACTTTAGGATTCATATTTGGTTGAAGAGTTACCTTAAGAGCTTAAATCCAAAGGAGGATTGAAGAATTCCTTCTTCAAACAGAATCTGCCAGACAGCAGTGCAGCTGGAAGCAAACTGCTTTTGACCGATTCAGAACTCTCCAAAATTGCTGAAAAAATTCCAGTATATGGTCAACACCTTGAAGAATCATCTGGAACAAATTTCAGCTCAAAAATCCTCCTCGATCTCTTGAAATAAAATTGACAAGAGACTGTTCCCGCAGGTGGATCTCCAAAGGCTTAGCAAACCATTTGTTTGCCTCTATTGAAATGATCCACACACCAATTGAATTTCCAATCACTCCTCACAAATATCTGGAGATTGAGAGGAGAGATAAGAGATATTGGCCCATTTTTGGGGTTGGATAAGAAGAGGAAGGTGAACTTCAACACATGAGTGAACAACTTGAAAATGGAGGGAAAAGTGAGAATCTAATTCTTCACTTGAATATATATATATATATATATATATTGCCCACCCTCGCCTCTATATCTATATATTGAGGGAGGATGGTGTGATGCCAGGGGCACCACATGCTTGCAATGCATGCAAGTTGGCAAATTCAAATATAATTTGAATCTGTGTGCATTTCAATTACATTTGAAATCTAATTTCAAATTAATTAAATGCCACACTAAAATGATCATATCATTTGAATTTTCCCTCCAAAATATATTCTTCTCATTAATTAAATTAAACACTTTAATTTAATTAATTAACCTTTGACTTAACATTTAAAGTCAACAAGCTTAATTTAGTTAACTTTTTAAGCTAACTTGACCAATTGATGGTCACATGGCACCAAATAATTAAGTCTTTAATTATTGATCTAATTTTACTCTTAAATTAGTTGATCAATTTAAAACTTAAATTAATCAAGCTAAGTAACACCTCAATTTTGGTCACCTCAAAAATCAGTCACTCTGGAGTGAATTTTCTAACACTTAGAAAGTTCCTCGAAGACTTAGGAAATACAATTGGCTTTTTTGTGTGACCCGATAGGTTCTACCATTCATTGGACATGGGCTCACAACTCCTTGTGACTTTTGAATATCATATATTCATTTTAGTTTAAACTCCTTTAAACTAAATTGACTCAATTCAATTAATCTCCATTAATTGAAGAGTACCTAATCTCCATGGTTGATGTCCAACCTCAAGCCCATAGAGCCTAACTAATTGGCCGAAATGAATGCTTTTGGAGAACTATTATAGCTTTACCCTTACTATGCAAATACAGTCCTTCTGTCTCCTATCTCCCGACAGAGGCCTAGGGCAAGATATTTCTGAGCTCCTTAATAGCCTCAATACTATGTCTCTATTCTCAAGGTTCGATTCCATTGTATGAACTCATCTTTGAAAAACTCCTTTTTCAAATTGTCACACCACATTGCGCAAGGATTTCTTGGAATCGATCATTATAGAACACATAGGAGATGTACTCGTCCTTCACAAAAATGAAGAGTTAGATTCCATCTTGGATCTTACAAACCTCCATGTTTAGTAGCTTATGCCTACCATTTGTGCACCACTATGTCCTATGGAGTTGACGGAAGCGCCACCTGGCATTGTACACAAAATGGAGAAGACCTGAAGGTCCTCAGATGAAAAGAAATGCCCTCTATGTATATACAAGGGTATCATTGACATATCTACCTCACTAGAAAGGCTATAAATACACCATTGCCACTTTTCAACAAGGTATGCCCATTATCACTCAAAGCCCTCATTTTGTGGCTCTACATTCTAGTCGATTAAGTTTTGATTTGAGCGTCGGAGCGCTTTAGCCAAGGGCACCTCAGCTAGCCTGACGTGTGCTATTGGTTGCAGGACTCGACCTGATTACTTCATCAAACGTCTTTCTCGACCTCCCACCTAGAACTTCTACAGTATTTATGTTATGATTCCAGATCAATTTGTTTTTCTATTTTATGTTGAAATTCTTTAATTTTTTGTCGAAATTCTTCTTTTATTATACTTTCTTCAATCTTCTTATATGTTATTTCTTCTTTTTAAAAAAAATTAATTTATTTTTCTTTATTTTTTAGCATTGAACTATTTTTTAATATCCTAATATCTCTTTCTTTAATAGAAAATTGAAATTTAAATAATATATTCTGCCCTAAAGTTTGGCTATGTATGCCTTGGCTATCAACTGTTATGTGGTATAACATTTGTAAAAATGGATTTCCAAGAATAACAAGAGTATTCAAATTTTTTATTAAAACAAAACTTGTTTTAAATAATAAATTAATATTGCAAACATGAATATTTGAGAGTTTATAATTTGTTTGTAGCTTTGAAGAATTGGTTGCAAAGAGTCTTTCTTTAGTTTTTTCAAAGAATTTTATTGGTATTAAACCTTCTTGGATACAATTCATATCAACAATTGAATCCATTAGTGCTACAATTTCTAATTTGTAATTTTGGATTTTTATTGTAATTTTTGCATACCATTTTTGATAACTTATTTTAGAGACCGCATTAATATAAGTTTCGTCTTTAGGGTTTATATTTTCTTCTTTATCATTTTCTTCAAGATTTTCCTGTTCAATTTTATTTTTTAATTTTAATAGTAGAACATCTTGTTTTATTTCATGGTTTTCTCTTTTTATTTGCGAGAATTCTTTTTTAAGGATTTCAACTTCTTCTTGAAGTTCACTGACTATTATTTTTGTGTTTTAGTTTATATCTTCAAATTTTGTTTTGTATGTAGGGATATTTACTTTTTCTTCATCAATTTCGATTAAATGTTTTATTTGTTTTAGACATTCTTCTCTAGTTTCTTCATTAGTTATTTGTTGGGATAATTCAAGTAATTCACTATATTTTCAAAGAACATTTATATTTTTATTGCAGAAACAAATTTCTGTTTCAGATGGATAATTGCATTCATTACTTTGTTCAAATTCTGAGGTAGAAGAATAATATTCATTATCTGTTTGTATTTTGTTAATTTCTTCATTTTTTGATTCTTCTTCATATTCACTAAAATCTATTTGGTCTAGAATTTTTAGAATTTCAATTGTTTGTTGTTCTTCAATATCTAATTCATTAGCTCTTTTTCTGGCCCAACACTTATTAGCATAATGGCCTAATTTACCACAATTTCTGCATTTTATTTGTGATTTATCTTTTTTATAGTTTTTATTTTTAGTAGATTTTTTCTTATAATTTTCTTGGTTTTTATTATCTTGTTTCTTATAAGTTCTCTTTTTATTGTTATTTTTATCATAATGTTTTTTGCGTGCATTAGGAGTTCTTATTTTCTCAAATCCAAATGGTTCACAAAATTTTCCTAATTCTTTTTTGGAGCTTATTTGTTGTTTTTTCATTTGAGATTTTAATCTTAAATTAATGCATATTTGTATTCCTACTATATTTATTTGTGTAATTATTTTTCCATAAGAAAGATTTGTTAAATCTTGATTTTCTATAGTCTTTATATGATTTCCAACCTTTTCAGCAAATAATCTTGATAATCCAGCTATAAATGTTTTCTTCCAATAATATGAGTTTGAATCTTCTAATTGATATATTCTAGTTAAGAAAGTGTCTTTATACCATCGAAAGTTTTGAAGAGATTTGCAAGTTAAATTTTAAAGAATTTGTGAATTTCTTTATTCATAAATTTGAGGATCTCCTATAAAATTTAAAAGTATAGTATAAACTAATACTTCTACAGCATTTGGAATTGGTACTCCATTTGTTGGATCAAGTATTACTTCTCCTTTAGAATTCTTTTTGTAATTTTTTAGTAATTTTAATATGTATTCATCATTTATACCATCCCACCAATTTTTTAGAATTCAATTGAATCCTAATATTAAATTTTTAGCAGCATCTTCCTTTAAGATTTTATTCTTTTCTTTGTATATCTTTGCAACTATAGTCATTTGTTTTGAAAGAGTTATGATTTGATATTCTGATAGGCCATCAACTGTCCATTCATATATAGAATTTCCCGAAAAAGATTTATAATTTTGAATTTCTTCAAGTTGTAAGTTTGGTTGAGTTGGTCTATGATAATAATTCTTTTGTTGGATATAAGGTTGTCTTAAATTGTCAGGAGTTCTATATATTACTGGGTTTATATTGTTGTCATTAGATATTTCTGTATCAGAATTGTTTTCAGAATTATTTTCTTGGATAACATTAACTTTTTCTACTTTAGCTTTTCCTTCGCTTAATTCTTTTAATTGTCTCTTTATTTCATTAAGAACTTCATCTATATCTTGTACTAGAGACGGTTTATATTCTGGAGTTTTAAATGGTATTTTTGTAATATTTTTATTAGTCTTGTACATTAATTCTTCCTTGAACCTTTGTCGATTGTCAATAATCTTTTCTTCTTCTTCTTCTTCTTCTATTTTATCTAACTGTTCTCCTATAGTATATAACATAGTGTTGGTGTAATTGGATTGTTTTATAGTGGAATTTGGTTGTAGTAATTCAATTAAAGGATCAACTAATATAGTTTATTCTCCAATTTTTATTCCTATATTTTCTAATGGGGGTCTTTTAGTGGTTATTATTGTGTTATCTTATTTTGTCCAATTTCTATCTTGTTTTGTTAATACATTTACTTGTTTGGATTCTAAATATTCAAATAAGGGTATATTTTTTTCAATATCTTCCATATATTGATACCATTCTATCTTTATTTCTTCTCTTTGTTCTGATGTAAATTTTTTTATATAAGCTTTACTTTTATTAAGATTTTCTTTTGACAAAAATTCTCTTTTTAAAAATTCTTTGTTAATTTCAAACTTTGTTAGAATAGCAGTTTGTGATGGTGCAGCATAAAAATCTTCAGTTCCATTGGTACTAGTAAATTGATGATATATAGGTTCAACTATACCTTTGTCTTTTTTGATAGCTTGAGGTGGTTCAATTTGTGTGGATCCTGTGGAGTATCTTGGTAAAGATTCTAATTTAGGTGAATTAATTCTTAAATTTTGGATTCTAGATCTATTCTTAGATTGAGATCTAACAAACTTAACTTCAACAGATCCATCAGTGTTTTGTGTAATATATTCAAGTTCTCTATTTTCTATAGTTGGTTTGCTTGTTGTTCCTTCAGGTAATCCCTAGTTTTTGGAAATGTGACATCACTCCAATTTATTAATTTAGGGATGGAAACATTTGATTTTGGGTTACTAACTTCCCAAAAGGTTGTTTGGTCTCTAGGTGCTTTTCTATTTATGGCTTTGTTTTCTAAACCAATATTCATAATTTTGTAATGAACTTTGTAAAATATTTCATATGCTAAACTATCATATTTCATATTATAATTGTGAGTTTTGACATATAATGTTAAAACATCTAAAATATGAGGATCTTGTAAAGCAATAATAAAATTTGGAAAACAATTAAAATAAACTGGTCCATTTGCTAAACTTGTCTCAACAACTCCTAATAAGGAATCATCATAATTTAAATGTCTACAGTCTCTTAATGCAAGAAATATACTAGAATTTATTCCATGTCTGGTTAAGGGTTTGACAGCAACTTGTACTAAACCTATATGTAAGAATTAGTATTTGTTCTTACGATGTTGTCTAATTTCTTTGTTGGAAAATAATTGAATGGTTTGGCTATCACTAACTAAAGGAATTGTTTTTTCAACTAATTTTATATTAAAAACATATTTGAAATTTAAAAATTTTGTACGCCATATATCTTTATTTGGAATCTTAGGTGGTTTTCATTTGTCTATTTCAAAGGTACTCCATTGGAAGTGTCATTTGTAAAAGGTATGAGAATATTTCTTTTCCGAGTTTTGGGAGCTAGATGTTATTGAAGCCATAATAAACCTTGGTTCAAAAAATTAATTATTGTTTACTCACAGTCAACAATTTATGCTAAAATGGCAATACTCTTGGCCTAAATGCTACGCGACGAGGGAGTTAAACAACTAATTAACTCTTAAAACTTTAGGTTTTGTCCTAACCAAGCTCTGATACCAATTTGTCCTAAACTTAGGGCGGAAATATACTCAGAAACCATTTTGAAAGACATTTGCAACAGATAAATAAAATAATTCAATAAAATAAATAGTAATAATATAATAATTAAATTTGTAAAATAATAACACAATTTGTAAATAAGAAATCATACTTGATTTGATTGAATTTGTGCAAGTGTATTCAACACTGGACTTTGTCTAATACAAGATAAATTTGTCTGGAAAGGAATATTAATAAGAAAGATGGAAAATTTTCAATGGGGATTTTAAATGAGACAAGGTGAAGTAAGGTAAAGTAGGCAAATTTTTTTTTGATGCCCCATCCTTCCTTCATTGGTCTTCTTTTATAGATAGAAAATACGGACTTCAAATCCGGATTTCAGATTGTTGATTTACAAACTTTGCATAGCTCTCTTCAATAATTGTCCTTTTCTTATCTTTAAGAGTCTTTTGCTTTTCTTTCTTTTGTTTTTCAGGCTTTGTCTCCAATAATTAACCTTTTGCTTTTCAGGCCTTGTTTTATTTCATGATTTTCTCTTTTTATTTGCGAGAATTCTTTCTTAAGGATTTTAACTTGTTCTTGAAGTTCACTGACTGTTGTTTTTTGTGGTTTAGTTTTAAACATATTCATTATATCTTTAAATTATGTTTTGTATGTAGGGATATTTACTTTTTTCTCATTAGTTTCTATTAAATGTTTTATTTGTTTTAGATATTCTTCTCTAGTCTCTTCATTAGTTATTTGTTGGGATACTTCAAGTAATTCACTATATTTGCTAAGAACATTTATATTTTTATTACGGAAACATATTTCCGTTTCAGGTGGACAATTACATATTCATTACTTTGTTCATATTCTGAGGTAGAAGAATAATATTCATTATTTGTTTGTATTTTGTTAATTCTTTCATTTTCTCAAACCCAAATTGTTCACATAATCTTCCTAATTCTTATTTGAAACTTATTTGTTGTTTTTTCATTTGAGATTTTGATCTTAAATCATTGCATATAGTATTCTTACTATATTTATTTGTGTAATTATTTCTCCATAAGAAAGATTTGTTAAAAATCTTCATTTTCTATAGTCTTTATATGATTTCTAGCCTTTTCAGCGAATAATCTTAGTAATTAGCTATAAATCTTCCCTTCCAATAATATGAGTTTGAATCTTCTAATTGATATACTCTAGCTAAGAAAGTATCTTTATATCATCAAAAGTTTTGGAGAGATTTGCAAGTTAAATTTTGAAGAATTTGTGAATTTCTTTGTTCATACATTTGAGGATCTCCTATAAAATTTAAAAGTATAGTATAAACTAATACTTCTATTGCATTTGGAATTGGTACTCCATTTGTTGGATCAATTATTATTTCTCATTTATATTTCTTTTTGTAATTTCTTAGCATTTTTAATTTGTGTTCATCATTTATATACTTGATTTCCCACATATTGTACTCCACCTCACTACAACTTTAATGGAACTAATTCTTCAATTGCACAAAGTATACTTCAAAACAACCCTATATATACTTTGTTTGTTCAATCTTTGTACTTGATTTCCTATATATTGTACTTCACCTCACTACAATTTTAATGGAAATAATTCTTCAATTACACAAAGTGTACTTCAAAATAACCCTATCTATACTTTGTTTGTTCGATTATTGTACTCGATTTCCCGCATATTACACTTCACATCGCTACTTTAATGGAATATGAGTTTCGTTTCATATTATCCTTGAGAATAAACAACCAAAATTCTAAAAATGCGTGCAATATTAGTAAGGTATAGATACAAACATGTTAAAGTAGTTAAGAGATGACTACTAGCACTTAACAAGTTAAGTGATCATTTGCGGTAGTGTAAGGCATCCTTATGCAATCAAAGTTGCAAACCCAATTAGTATACGACGATCATATCCGTCCTATCACCCATACAAATACTTAGAGCAATTGGTGTAATAGTCTCAAAAATATTGTACTTAACCTTATTAAAATTTTAAATAGAACAAATTCTTCAATTGTACAAAGTTTACTTCAAAATAACCTTATATATACTTTGTCTATTTGATCTTTATACTTGATTTTTAGCATATTGTACTTTACCTCGCTACAAATTTAATGGAACTAATTCTTCTATTGCATAATGTATACTTACGAATAAACCCATCTATACTTTGTTTGTTCGATTCTTGTATATGATTTTCTGCATATTTGTACTTAACCTCACTACAACTATTATAAATTAGTTCTTCAATTGCACAAAGTGTACTTCAAAACAACCCTATATATACTTCATTTGTAGATTCATATAGTTGATTTCTCGAATATTAAATTTCACCTCGCTACAATTTTAGTGGAACCAATTCTTCAATTGCACAATGTATACTTCAAAATAATTCAATATATACTTCGTTTGTTGAATATTTGTATTTAATTTCCCTTATATTGTACTAAACCTCACAGCAACTATTATAGACCAACTAATAAATATACAAAATGTATTTCAAAATAACCCCATCCATGCTTAATTTGTTCTATCTATGTACTTGATTTCCAGCATATTATACTTAACTTTATTACAACTTTAATAGAACTAATTCTTTATTTGCAAAAAGCGTACTTCAAAATAACAACATCTGCAATTCGTTTGTTCAATTTATGTACTTGATTTTCAGTATTTTGTACTTTACCTTACCACACCTTTTATACTTCAAAACGACTGCATCTGTACTATTTTAATTCCACTTATACAGTTGGTGTACATAATTATGTACTTAACATCCGTATTAGCTTTGCTAGGAAAATATTGCACCATATTAACATCCAATATCAATAAAATAGTCCAAATTAATCTCTAATGTCAACAAAATTCAAACCTAAGAATTTTCACTGCTTAAACTGATGTATGCCATATGTTTTGGCCCCATCTTAGATTTCACATTCCGCAATGTAGTATGAAAATATTAGGTAAAGCAATGAGAAGAAACCTCATTTTGTCTTGCCATTTTGCAATCAAATATAGAAAAAATAGTATATACTACCCCTTATTGTAATATATACTAAAAGGATTGTTATATAAACAGATTATATACTCCCTCTTATAGTAATGTGTACTGAAAGGTTGAATATTTTATACTACAATTGCTTATAAACTGTACTTGTGATAAACATATCTATCCATATCTATCAATGGCCAACCGACAAGGGAAGGCGGCCGACAAGAGATTCGAGGGGAAGAAAATAGGGCCGAGGGGTGCCTGGACAGAATTTATGTTTGTGGAGCGGGGGGAGGAGGGCACAGGGCGTGTGTGTTTATGTTTTTGTTGCTACTGTGTGTGTGTGTTTTTGTTTCTATTGCTACTAGCCTACTGCCTATGCTTAAGTTGCTGATTTGCTATAGTTTTGTTGTTCCATTTTTTTTATATAAATTAAATTATTGGGTACCCATTACCCGATCTGACCTGGACTTAATACCCAAATCCCAACCTGAATATAGAGTATCGGGTACTCAATAAAACCCGATCAATGGGTTTCCACAGTGCATATCCTAATCGGGTGAGGTCGGGTACCCGAAACCCGAATCCAAATGCCCACCTCTAGATTATATGCTACCACTTTCAGATAATGTGTACTGTTTTGTACTACAATTGCTTGTAAAATGTAAATTAGATAAACAGATTATATACTACCACTTATAGTAATATGTACTGAAGGGTTGAATATTTTATACTACAATTGCTTGTAAAATGTACTTTAGATAAACAGATTATATACTACAACCTTTTATAAAATGTACCAAAAGATTGAATGATTTGTACTACAATTTATTGTAAAATTACTTTACATAAATAGATTATATACTACCACCTCCAGATAATGTGTATTGAAAGGTTAAATATTTTGTACTACAATTGCTTGTAAAATATACTTTATATAAACATATTATATGCTACCACTTTCAGATAATTTCAACATATAATTTTAGGTATAAGAAGTATAAACCCCAAGAAATTGAAGTATAACTTTCATGCCTTTTAAGTACAAATAAGATATTTTCAAATATCACAACAAAAATCATATATATAACAAATGGGTTCAAGTTTTTAACAACTGAAAACAGAGTTCAAACAAAGAAAAATGAGAAAATCTACCTGTGGAACTTGTAAAACTGAAAAATCATGGACCTTTGAAATAAAGCAGAATCCACGAAATGAGAAGCAAAAAACATACCTTTGTGTCCTTTGTTCTCTTTCTTCTATTCTTCGCTCCTTGTTGGCACTCTTGATTGTTCCATCTTCCCTGAGTTGCAGAAAAGTAGGGTTTTTTCCCCTCTTTTCTTGTCATGTTGATTTCATTTTCCGTTCTCTCATTTCTTCATGCCCTTTTGTTTGGCAGAGGAGAAGACAATTTTCCAAAAAAAGAAAAAAACATGTTTCTTGAAGAGAAGTTGTCATTTGTTTGAGTATAGAGAAAAAATCGCCCATTTGTTGGTGTTTTTATTGCTTTAGCTAGGTACAAGTGTAGCACCCCGCTTGGGATAGCACCCAAGCCGAAGCGCCACTCAGTTCAAGCTTGACATACAATCAATAAAAGGGCAAACATTCATACTAACCTAAAAAGGTCGCTTCACTAAACGAAATATGTACAATCAAGTATCTTAACTTCAATATAAACATTCACCTAACATTTCTTATATCACTGTCTCAAATAGGTGTAGACTATATGTATAATCGCAACACCTAATCTATTACAAAATAAACTATCTAACCAAAGCCTGGCATCTGCTTCTCACTTAGGCCTATCTCAAAAAAAAAAAAAAAGAATAACAAGGAAAGTAAGTCCTAAGGACTTAGTGAGGGAAATACATAACAAGAGATAGAAGAAAAATGTTCAAATTCAACAGCAATGAATAAGGTTATCGTGAATATTCAGTCCTTGATTTATGAAAACCAGATTTAGACTCATACAAGTAGGAAACATGAAAACATTTAGCTGGCCTGTTGGCATCATTCCTTATTGCTCCTCGAAGATTATAAGGTAATAATTCAATAGCAATTTAATCCTAAACATCAAAAGCTTGTCCTTATTTCTCCATTTGCTCGATCACTCAGCTCTGCGGGTAACAATATGTTTATATGGCATGGTCGACCGTATGCCGGATCCTGTCACCCATAGTTTACTACCTCCAGCTCTTTGTTGAGTTAGGATCGAAGGTAGGTACTAGCTAGAAGGCCTGTCACCGTCAGTCCATTCCGCCCAATTGTCTTTCTGGACCTAGCCTCAGGCCCCCGTGACGGCCCTTCGGGTGGAACTTCCCAAGGGCGTCCCTGTGGGTTGAATGATATAATGCCAATAGATATCAATTTAACTTTTAGAGCAATAACATGAACATTTCAGAACTTTGCAATTTACAAGGTATAACATTAATCCAATAACGGCCGGCAAGGCCTATTCCAATAAACAAGGTATATGAACCAATTAGAAGGACTTCTTGACATAAACAAGTACTAAATAGTACTTTCACCAATATCAAGAACATGGGGTTAGCCTGCAAGGGTAGGGTATAAGGAATAGAAATCCGACAATGTAAGAAAGTTCTAGGTACTAGAATAGAAACAAGCAATAACCCTCATAGGGGTATACATATTAGAAACAGATAACAATCAGGGTTTCAACAAGTACGATACAGAAATGAAAACCCTCATGGGGGTTTATTACAATGATAGGTAGGTACAAGAAAGGTTCCAGATTGGCAGACCCTCACTTCTTATAGTTTCAGCAAAAATAATCTCAGCTCGCAATCTACTGATTGTCAGGACCCACTTTTTCGTCACCTAATCAGAAGAATATTCCCACAGTCAAAATTCCTATTCAATACTAAGCCTTCTAGAATTGCATCAAGTGTTTTAACATTACTAATTTATCAATCAACAAGATGATATAGGTTCAATAGGTGTTATCTACACAAGTATTCCAATATCAACTATTCTTGAATTAGTCACGATAGTCTATATTGGTTCCAAAATAGCATGATCTCAATCTAAGTTACAAGGTCATAATAACATCATCTTAATCCATACAAAATAGTCCAATTCTTGCATAATTAATTCTAATCAAATGCCACTTAGTCTCACATTAGATAATCCTTAGTCAATATTTATTAAATCCCAATTTTGGCATTTAGCATGAGATAGCTGGGTCCACAAATTGAATATTCCTCCTTGCTTGGGAATTATACACATATACGTATACCAATCATCCCAACATTCTCATTTTTGGCATAAATACATGGCTTAAAATGGAAAGGTACAACATATACATATATATATATCTATCAAGCTAAAACTTAAGTTTAAATTCCAAGATTGGCCACCGGAGTTTTGAAACTACAAACCAATTACACAGCTACGTTCGCCACGCCAAGGAGGTCAAACTACCTCTCCGCCACCGTCCGCCGTCGTTGGAGTAAACCACCTTGCCACCAAAATGTTCCTCTCACTGTGAGCTTTCCAAATCTCAGCTTGATTTTCTGTTTCTTTGTCGGGAAAAGCTTCAAACACCGCCCTAAAGTTTAGCACCACCTTGCTTTGTCGTGAGTTCTTTGCCATTTTCAACCTTCGTCGCTGTACAGATGGGTCATGCAGTGGTATATTCAGCTTCCTAACCTAGTGCCCAGAACGGAGCTCAGGCCGCTGTTCACCGTCGCCCATCGAGACCATGGCTGCCAAGAATTTCAGCCCTTTGTTCTTGGTGGCTCACCACCCGTTCCGCCGTGCATGTGGTGTGCGAGTTTAGGCGAGAGTGAAAGGAGGGTTTTAGGTGGTTTAGGTTGGGCAGAAACTTGCCGCCGGAGGAGATCACCGGATAGAGAGTGGTCGCAGAAGGAAAAAGAAGAAAACATAGAATAAATGGGTTTGTTTGACAGAAATACCATTTTTTCTTTTTAAAAACTGATTTTTTTGAATTTTCAAATTTTGGCCCAAAATTTTTTAAAAGATTCAATTAGGTCCCTGAAATTGTTGAAAAATATGGCGTTGACCCCATTAATCAATAGTTTTCCATGCAAACCCCAAAATTATTTAGAATGCATAAATAATTGAAATTCATGAAAATAAATTGACTGGCAATTAAATTTCAGCAGTTGTGAAATTTCTAGGGCGTTTCAACCTCCCCCTCTTAAATGAATATGGTCCCTAAATTCTTACATGAATACTGGAAAGGTTGGGATACTACTGGCGCATGAGATCTTCTTGTTCCCAGGTGGCTTCTTCCACATTATGGTTGCGTCATAGCATCTTCACTTGGGAAATCTTTTGATTTCTCAACTCTCGGTATTGCCGATCCAAAATACAAATTGGTTGTTCTTCATTTATCAAATCACTTTTCAACTGCATGTGCTCAGGTGATATAATGTGAGAAGGATCGGGATAGTATTTATGAAGTTGAGATACATGAAAGACATCATGTATTCTTGCTAGGTCCTGGGATAACACAAGACGATAGGCTACTGGACCAATTCTTTCACATATTTCATAAGGTCCAACATATCTTGGACTAAGCTTTCCGCCTTTACTGATTTTTCTGATCCCTTTCCTTGGTGATACTTTTTGGAACATTTGATCACCAACTTTGAATTCTAAATCATTTGTTCTTCTATTTGCATAACTCTTTTGGCGGTCCTGAGCTGCTTTCATCCTTTGCTTAATCAACTGCACTTTTTCGATAATCTCTTGAATTAGCTTAGATCTTATAGTATTCAGTGTCTTGTCAGTATTACCTAGATATTCTTCCAAATCCCAGTGTACTGATGATCCGCATTTTCTGCTGTACAAAGCTTCGTATGGTGTCATTTGAATGGTGACTGATAACTGTTATTGTAGGCAAATTCAATCATAGGCAAATGTCTGCTCCAACTCCCACCAAAATCCAAGACACAGGCCCGTATCATATCTTCTAATATCCGAATAACCCTTTCTAACTGGCCGTTAGTCTGAGGATGGGCAACCGAACTAAACTATAACCCCATACCCAAGTGTTTCTGCAAGCTTTTCCAAAGCTTCGAAGTGAATTTTGGATCCTGATCAGAGACAACACTGATTGGAATTCCATGTAATCTGACGATCTCTTTGATGTATAATTCTGCTAGTTTCTCAACCTTGTAATCCATTTTGACTGGTAGAAAATGTGCCGACTTTGTTAAATGGTCCACTATTACCCAGATATTGTCATATCCTTCTCTAATCGTTGGTAGACTAGTTATAAAATCCATAGTCACATGCTCCCATTTCCAGTCAGGGATAGGAAGTGGCTGTAACATTCCTAATAGCCATTGCTATTTTGCTTTTACTATCTGACAGGTCAAGCATTTTTGCACATATCCTGTTACATCTTTCTTTATCCCATTCCACCAAAATTGCCTTTTTAAGTCCTAATACATCTATATTCCTCCCAGATGTACCGCATATATTGCTTTGTGTGCCTCATCTATTAGTTTCTTTTTATCTCTTCAAGCACACATATTCTCTGGCGAAATAGAAAGGTGCATTGACCATCTATATAGAATTCAAACTTCTCAAGATTCCCAATTGCTTCCTTCTTTTTCAATATCCAACTGTCATTAGCCTAAGCTTGTCGTATCTCATCATATAGCTCTAGCTGTACTTCACTCATGCAATCTAGCCTCGTTTCATTCTGATAACCACATTTATTCATGAACTTCTATCATTCCTTTTTTTAGCATGTGGGCTATTTTAGCCTTTCGGCTCAGTGCATCTGCCACCACATTTGCCTTTCCTGGGTGGTAAAAGATAGAAAAGTCGTAATCCTCTAGAAATTCCATTCACCTTCGCTATCTCATGTTCAAGTGCTTTTGGGTGTGTAAATACTTGAGGCTCCTATGATCAGTATATACCTCAAATGTAGCTCCATAAAGATAATGCCTCCATTTTGTTAAGGTAAAAATTACTGCAACCAACTCCAAATCATGAGTTGGGTAAATTTCCTCATGTGGTTTCAATTTTCTAGATGCATAGGCGATAACTCGCCCCTTTTGCATCAACACACACCCAAGATCTTTTTTAGAAGCATCAGTAAACACGATGAATCTTTCTAATCCCTCTGGAAGGACTAAAATTGGATCTGTGGTCAATCTATTCTTCAATTCTTGGAAACTTCATTCACATTTATCGTTCTAGATAAACGGTTGATCCTTCTGAGTTAATTTAGTCAACGGACCAGCTATGTTAGAGAAGTCTTGTACAAATCTTCGTTAATAGCCAGTAAGTCCCAAGAAACTACGAACTTTCATCATAGTTTTAGGTCTTTTCCAGTTAGCTACTGCCTCTACCTTAGATGAATCCAACTCTATCCTGTCTGGAAATATAATGTGTCCCAAAAATACCACTTTTTCCATCCAAAACTCACACTTACTGAATTTGGCATACAACTGACGCTCTTTCAGAGTTTTAAGAACTAAGTGCAAGTATTTTGCGCATTCTTCTCTGGTCTTAGAATACACTAAGATGTCATATATAAAAATAACCACAAATTGATCTAGATATGGTCGAAACACCCGATGCATCAGTCCATAAATGCTGCTGGAGCATTGGTTAGACCAAACGACGTCACTACAAAGTCAAAGTGACTATATGGAGAGTTGAATCTGGTCTTGAAGATATCTTCTTCTCTTATTTTCAACTGGTAATACCCCTGTCTTAAATCTAACTTTGGAAAGATTGTAGCTCATTGTAGAAGATCAAATAATTCTTCTACATATGGTAGGGGGTACTTATTCTTGATCGTAACTTTATTTAATTCCCTATAATCAATGCACATCCTTAGGGATTCATCCTTTTTGTTTACAAATAATACTGGGGCTCCACAAGGAGAAGTGCTAGGTCTTATAAACTTTTTTTCCAATAGCTCCTATAGTTGATTATTCAATTCTTTGAGCTTTGCAGGAGCCATCCGATAGGGCATCTTGGAAAAATGTGTTGCCCCTAGAAGAGTGTGAATTACAAATTCTATCTCTCTGTCAAGGGGTAACGAGCTCAATTCTTTCGGGAATACTTACGGGTACTCGGCTACCACTTCCACTTCTTCCATTTTGACTGTATCTTCGGACTTGTTGATGAGATACGCTTGATATCCTTGCCCACTTTCCCTTAAAATATTCCTAGCTTCTAATGCAGATACGATTGGTATTGGGGAAGTGTTATTTGTGGAATGATGGATGGGTATTGTTATCTTATCCCCAAGAGTGAGGCACTTAGTGTAACAATTCACTTGTGCTTGATGTTTAATGCAAGAAAAACGTTCCATTGCATACTTTAGTGAAAAGTTGAGTGGTGCCCAACTTAGATATTCCAGTTATGGTAAGGAATTATATGCCTTAGCTCGTGCATTGGATGTTTGGCAACATTACTTGCTTTCTAAAAAAATTGTTATACATACTGATCATGAATCTTTGAAAAATTTTTAAAGGGCCAAGGGAAATTGAATAAAAGCCCTGCTAAGTAGGTCAAATTTATTGAGGCTTTTCTATATGTGATTTACTATAAGTAGGGAAAGGAAAATATTGTTGCTGATGCATTGTCAATGAGATATGCTTTAATCACTACACTTACATCTAAATTGTTGGGATTTGAGCAATTTAAAGATATGTATGCAACTGATGTTGAGTTTGCTGATTTGCATATTACATGTGAGCATGGTGCATTTAATAAATTCTATAAGCATAAAGGTTTTTTGTTTCATGGCAATAGAATTTGTCTGCTTGCTTGTTCTATGCGTGAGTTGTTGATTTGGGAATCACATAGTGGTGGATTGATGGGGTGGATTAATGGGTCATTTTGGTGTGCATAAGACTTTGGATGTTTTGAGTGAGCATTTCTATTGGCTTGGTATGAGAAAAGATGTTGAGAAAATGTGTTCTAAATGTATTGCATGTAAACAGGCTAAATATAAGTCTATGCCTCATAGATTGTATGCACCATTACCTATTCCTACTACACCATGGATTGATATTTCTATTGATTTTGTGCTTGACTTTATTGCTTGTCATAAAACTAATGATGCCACTAACAATGTTGATTTGTCCTTTAGAGAAGTTGTGAGATTGCATGGTGTCCTTAGATCTTTTATTTCTAATAGGGATGTTAATTTCTTGAGCCACTTTTGGAAAGTTTTGTGGGGTAAGTTAGGTACTAAACTTTTGTATCCTACTACTTGTCATCCACAAACTGATGGACAAATTGAAGTGGTAAATAGAACTTTGGGTACTTTGTTGCATGTTGTTGTAGGAAAAAATATAAAAACTTGGGAGGATTGCTTGTTTTTTTTATTGAATTTGCTTATAATAGGTCAATACATTCATCTATAGGTTTTTCACCTTTTGAAATTGTATATGATTTTCATCCTTTGACTGTTTTGGATTTAACACATTTACCGTTGAGTGATATTTCTAACTTAGATGGTGAAAGTAAGGCTGAAAAGGTTAAAATTATACATATGAAGGCCTGTGAGATGATTGAAAAAAGATACGAGCTGGCTGCCCAAAGAGTGAATAAGGGGCGAAAACAGGTGATACTTGAACCTGGGGACTGGGTTTTGGTTCATTTGAGAAAAGAAAGGTTTCCTAATCAAAGAAAATACAAGCTTGATGCTAGAAGAGATGGTCTATTCCAAGTGCTAGAAAAGATTAATACCAATGCTTACAAGATTGGCACTCCAGGTGAGTATAAAGTTTCTGCTACTTTTAATATTTCTAATCTTTCTCCTTTTGATATGGATTCAAAATCGAGGATGAATCTTTTTTAGGAGGGAGGGACTAATATTAACACTGATGCACTGGAGGGAAATATGGTTATTTTGGCATTGGAGGGCAAAATGGAGATTGCAACATGCCAATGAGACGTATAACAAGAGCAAAAATAAAGAGGTTGAAAGATAGCTTTGCATATTTGGCTAAGTCATTTGTTGAAGAGATGCATCAAGAATGGGCTAAGGAAGAGAAGAACAACATGTCAAGAAGCTAAAATAATGAAGTTGGATAGCCCATCACCTTGTGCTTGGTGTATAAGGCTTGAAAAGGCCCAAGAAGGCTAAAAGAACTCCTAAACATGTGGGACTCGTGAAGAAAAAAGTTGTGACCAAGTCAAACTCTTATTCCTAATTAGATTTGGGCTTAGATTATTATTTGTAGGCTTAGTTAATATAGTATTTTAATTAGGGCTTGCAACGAAAGTATAAATAATCTCTTAAAGATGTGTATGGCATATTTTTTATGAATATTGATTTATTTTTTGCATTTTTCTCTCAAGGAAAACCACGATGTTGTATATTACATCAAGAAATTGAATATGTTCTTTCAAGGTACTAATTCCTTCTAGTGTTTATTCAATTTCTGATTTTTATCCCCAATTATTTGTGTTTCTAAGATCAAGTATCTTAGGGGTTCAATAGGGAATGTTTTTATTCTAGGGTTTGTTCAATATCAAATTGTGTGTTTGGGGTTTCATGATCATTATATCCTTCAGGATCCGCATCACATAGCCTAATTTTTGATAAAGGACTCGACCTAATGGCGGTCAGTCTTAGGAGTTCATCATAGTAGCGTAAATAGATTGCTTGGTATCGGAGCCTTCAAAGTTTTTGTAGCCCCAGGGAAGATAGTAGTAAGTGAAATGGATCCCCAAAATACTATCGAGAATTTACTTCAAGTATCTTCAACTCTTTCTTTACTCAAACGTTCTGCAAATAGAATAGAAAATCTTATAGAATATGCCACCATCCCTGAAAATGCTATTGTAGAGCAAGCAGTTCCACATCTTATAAGCCCTTATAATATATACCGAAAATAAGGATCTTTCCTTCAAGGTATCAAAAGAATCAAAGCTCTCTTCAGATCTCAACCTTACATAAAAGAATATGCACAGTCTTCCAAGATGACCAGTGTGTGCTTAAAGCTTCCAAAGGAGAAAAGTATGTGACTCTTTCTATTCCAATGGAGTTTATATCAAGTTGGAAAAGGGAAGGTTACACTTACTTTCACCTTGGAACTATCCATCTCATCCTTTTACATCATGGGAGGAAAGGAATGGCAGTTTCGGCCAGAATAGTGCTCCTTGACACCCACTTTATTGAGTACCAAAACACTATTATTGGTACGGTGGTTACCACTCTTAATGCTGGAAGTGTCATTGTGATGTTTTTTTTGAATTATACCATGTCTTTAGATGATCCCTACCTTCCAACAATGCTTAAGGTCCAAGTCCAAGTCTCAGGTGCTGAGCAAGCTGTATCTATTGATATGTCAACTCTTCATCACCAGATCGTGTACAAGTTACAAAACCACAGCTTTGATCTACAAAATTAAGGAACGCACGATGCTCTAATAGTCCTCATTGGTTCAGGACAAAAAGTTCCCACAATTATCCAGGTCCCAAGACAGCTCAAAAGAAAGGAATTTGAGAAGCTCATGCCCACAGAATGGATCACTAATTATGAATTGCTACACCAGACTCATGAGACGGTGAAGTCCTCCAACTTCCAATTCCAAAGACTCAGTGGTGGACGAGTAAAGACCATCTTTGACATCCAGAAAAAAGAAGGACCATAAGGAGTTATCTTTCAACAGATGATGCTTATACCAACTCCTACATAGGCTAAAGACCCCTATACTTCTCTAGGTGGTTTTGATCCAGATGAGAGAGCAACTTATACAGACAAGATCAATGTACACTTTATTTGGGACGAAGATCCCTTAGAATGTGATCCAGGATGCTCTTGTGACGAATGGGACTCTAATGATGAAAATGAAGATTACAACCAATGTCGTAGACAACGAAAGAAAAAGAATAAGATCTTCAAAAGAAACTCTTGCCGACCTCATGATCCTAAAGATCTAAACGTTGAGCCACTAAGGCTTCAACCGTTGCCCTATTATGAAAAAGTCCTTGCATAGATACAAAAAGAGAAAAGTACCATGTGCAGGATGCAAGCCACAAAAGGTACCCTCATTTCCTCTCCAGTTCAATCACGTATGATGTTCCACTATGAACAAGACTTCCCACCAATGGATAGACAAACCGATAATTTCGATCGTACACCATCAAAACTTTATATAAAATCTATGGGAATTGATAGTGAAGGGATGATATAGCCTCTCACACAAGAAGAAGAGGTCCTCAATTGGCAGACTACCAACGCCAGAGCATAGATAGGGTCCTAAAAGATCTTGATAGCAAGATGAAGTAACTGAAGCTAAAGTTGATAGTTTAGCTTCCAAGATGCAGAAATTTCATGATGACCTTGTCAATAAGGTACGTACTCTTGACATAGACCTCCATTTTCTTTTAGATTAAAGGAAGATTGGTGAGGAATTTTATCAAAAAGAAGTTGAGATAAGGAGATTGAGAGCTTAGCTTGACTAGATAGAAGCTGATAAACAAAGGGTGATACAACCTTTCTACCCTACCTATACTAGTTAGCTCTCTTATCAACAATCTCCTCCAACCTTACTGCTAGATTACTCAAAACACTTCTTCATGACCTCTAGTCTTCTGAAAAAGAGAACAACTTATCCAGAACCTACTAAATCAAAATTCATAGCTGAAGAAAAGAGGAAAGCCCCAACATCTTTCTCTCCACAATCTTCCTCTAAAACAAAGCAAAAAGGTCAACCACATCCTGAAGCTTATATGGCTTTGGAAGATTCTAAGGAAGAAGAACCAATTATGATTAGGTTAGATACCTCATCTGATGCCAAGGAAGATTCCACAAAGAAAGTGCACGTGACTATGGATTCAGATATCTCATCTGAGGTATCCCATGATGAATCTTCCTATGGTGATTCTGATAAAGATTCAGAAACAGAGCTTGCTAATATAACGTCCATGCTGATGGCATCCAAAATAGGATCAAGCCAGCAAAGAGAAGAATAAGATGCTGAGAATTCTGACTTTGAAATAGAATCACATCAAGATATTGAACCAGTGGTGACCTTACTTATGGAGAATTCCTTTTCCAAACCATCCAATGGTCCATGGTTCACCTTTGCTGACATCCCTGTGTCAAAAAGGAGAGATAGACTCCATTTCTTTGCCGCTTGGATTAACTTGCAATTCACAAGAGAAAGAGCCAGTTCGCAAGCTGTTCTAAGAGAATTTGCTTGTAGATTTATAGGTATTCTCAGAGATTGCAGATTTACGAGTACTCTCAGAGACTGGTTCCAGAGTCTTGAAGAATACAAACAAGCACAGCTCTGCCAAGTCAATAATATAACAACTACTCTAGGAGAAATCCATTAGGAATTCATTGGAGAAGTTTCTCTCATAAGCAAAATGGCAAAACAAGATTTCTTTTCTATGAGATGTTCTCTCAAGAAGAAGGATCTTGACTTCTATTTACAAAGGATGTCCCCGCTATTCTACATGCTGAGTAGATCTAATGACCCAAATTTGAAGCATGTTTTCCTTACATCACTTCCGAAAGAAATCAAGCTTGAGCTCTAAAGAATGATTCTTGCCACAAAAAAGGATATGATGAAGGTTAGTAAGCCACTACGATTCAATTATCAAACTTCAAAAGCTCAAACATAACTAGTGTTTGTAGTCTACCAAGGATCTAATCATGCTAGTGATTCAGATTTAGTTGGAGAATTATCTCAAAAAGCAAATTTCCAAGGTTGCAATGGTGAACACTTAACCAATCCAGAATCTAGCAGGCTCTAGCACAGTAGAGAAACAACAACTTTTTCCTTGGTCAGAGTGCTCCAAAAATCACGAAAAGAAATATGGAACTTTTTAACTCCTTGAGGAAGTTATTGTAAAAATATCAAAGCAAAACATGATCTAGATCGCTTGGAAATTTTTTTGGCAAGTGACTGCTCTGTTTCAGTAGATCTCCAAAGCTAGCAAATCAAATTCTTTGCTTCTATTGATATGATCCACACACCAATTGATCCTCCAGATTCCACGCATTTTTAGCTGGAGAAAATGAGCAGCATATAAATGGTGAAAGCTAATTTTTGAGGTGGGAGAAGAAGAGAGAACAAAGCCTCAACACATGAAGTAGTGTTTGGAAAGAGAGTTTTGGACGGAAATGTGGAAGAATGTAATCCTTCACACCTTTCATCAAAGTAGCAGATCCTCTCTCTCTATATCTATATATAGATGTTGGATGGTGTGATGCCAAGTTGGCATCACACCTTCCATGAGGGGAAGGTGGCCAAGTGGGGTACCAAGCTGGAAAATTTGAATTCAGATCTCATTTGAATTTCATGTGCATTTCAATTACATTTGAAGTCTAATTTCAAGTTAATTAAGATGCTAATCCAAATGAACCTTTCATTTAAATTTTTCCTCCAAAATGTATTCTTCTCATTAATTAAATTAAACACTTTAATTTAATTAATTAACCTTTGACTTAACTCTTAAGTCAAACAAGCTTAACTCTTAAGCTCAATTTTGTTAATTTAGCTCCTTAAATTAACTTGACCAATTGATGGTCACTTGGCACCAAATAATTAACTCCTTAATTATTGGTCTAATTTAACTCGTTAAAATTAGTTGACTAATTTAACACTTAAATTAATCAAGCAAAAATTTGACCTTCAATCTGGCACCTCAAAAATCGGTCACCTTGGAGTAATTTTCTAACTCTTAGAAAATTGCTCCAATAACTAGAAGGTTAATTGGCTTTAGTGTGTGATCTAGTAAGTTCTACCATTCATTGGATATGGACTCACAACTCCTTGTGAATTATGAATATCATATATTCATTTTAGTTTAAAATAATTTTTAAACTAATTGACTCAATTCAATTAATCTTATTAATTGAAGAGTACCCAATCTCTACGGTTGATGTCCAACCTCAAGCCCCTGGAGCCCAACTAATTGGCCGAAATGAATATTCTGGAGAACCATCATCGCTCTACGCGTACCATGCAAATACGGTCATTCTGTCTCCTATCTCCCGAAAGAGGCCTAGGGCAAGATATTTGCAGCTCCCCAATAGCTTCGATACTATGTTTCTATTCTCAGTGTTCGATTCCCTTATGTGACCTCATTTTTGGAAAACTCCTTTTCCAAATTATCACACCATCTTGCGTAAGAATTTTTGGGAATCGATCATTATAGAATACATAGGAGATGTAATCGCCCTTCACAAAAGCGAGGAGTCAGATTCCATTTTGGATCTCACAAACCTCCATACTAAATAGCTCATACCCAACCTCAACCCAAAAGACCCGCAAAGTGGTTAAGGAAGAGTCAAAGTATGAGGACCATACACAAGGTTACCATAATCCTCAAGTCAGAGGACTAATAATATGCACTAGCGTAAGCTGAAAAACTCGCCACTACTTACTTGCCACTACGGCTATCTAGTAGATTCTCCGGTGGGTCTTCAGTGCCTTGTTCTCTAACAATCACCCACTAACATACACCCATATCTCATACGGTTGCTCATGGAATGAAGCAATATCCAAATCTTGGATTTATGCATCGTTAGTGCAAGTCTATCCAGATCTTAGATACCCCATCTCGTAAGATCATATGACTTGGAAGATTTAAAATCACGATAATGTGAAACTTATTCCAGGGTCACCAAACCAAGTCCCGTAGTCATGAGTGATCTAAGGGCTTCATCCAAATACAAGTGAAGAAATAAAGAGCATAAGATGAATATGGCTATATAAAGAATATCATTCAATCAAGATTGTTTTACAAGGAAATAGCTCTACAAGGCCAATCTTATTGGCTTGCTAGGCACTATTCCAACATATGACTCATATAGGCCTTAGAGAAATTCATTAGATGACTCTTGTAGCCCTTGACAAACTCTGCGAGCAACAGAACTTCTTCAAAGAGTTTCAAGATAACAGATCTATCTTGAACAAGTCCTGCAACAAATCCTACTTGGAGATAAAGTGCAAAGGTAAAGAAAAGTGTTCTTGTTCTTCCTCTAAAAGGCCAACCTTCAAGAAATTTAAGAAGAAGAAGAAGAAGAAGAAGAAGAAGAAGCACTTAAGGTTCTTCAGAAGGAAGCCTTTTAGGAAAAAGAACACTGATCATTGCTACCATTGTGGAAAAAGGGGCATTTTGCAAAAAATTGCCCTAACAAAATAAACAAGTCCACTCAGATGATGTCTCAGGTTCTCCACTGTTTAGGTACAACTCTATTTGATACAGATGTTGAATCATTATCCTCTGACCAGGAAGAACAAACAAAAGAAACAGTGTTTGCCATCCAAGATTCATCTTCAGGCGATGAAGAGGCACCCCCAATTGAAGAATCTGAACCTAAGGATTATTTGCCTATATATATATGCTCCAAGCCATTTCAATTCTTCAAGAAAGCATTCCATCTCCTCATGTTACGGTACACATTATTCTATCCAAACATGATAGGCCAACCAAAGCTATTGGATTCATGGATACAAGAGCAATGAGAACCATGATGAATCCAAAGATCCTTCTAGAAGATGGATGGAAACCTCATTATGAATACTTCCAAGCCGCAAACGGCCAGAGGTTCAAGACATCCCTAATTAGCAAAAAGCCTATTAGAATTCAATTCTTTCCAAAATGTACGATATGGATGTAAGTCCTTGGAAGCAAGTTGCATGGTAAAGTTCTTCTTATCGGCTTTGATCTATACTATAAAGCCCAAAGGTTACAAGTCCTTCCCACGGTCATCAAGTTCAAAAGAAGTTTCCAACCATTCACAACCACTCAAAAGATCTATACTCTCACAGATGCTCCTAAGGAGTATTTTGACTTTACCCAGAAACTCCAATGATGTTGTGCTGAGTCTCATGTAGAATTCAATCATCCTCATCCATTGTGGAAGAATTCAAATTTCTTAATTCAACTCCTATTCAAGTTGAACGAAGATGCCAATCCTACAAAGGCCACTCACCCTGGAATGACTCCAAATGACCTTGCTGTGGCCAGAAAGGAATGCAGCTAGCTCCTTGCATTAGGATTGATTGAACCAACAAAATCTGGTTGGGCTTGTCAAGTATTCTATGTGAACAAATGGTCAAACAAGTCAGAGGCAAGAAGAGACTCATCATTGAGCGGGAGAATTGAGAGGGAGAAGTTTGATTTTTGGGTAGGGAGAAGAAGAGGAATGTGATTTTCAACACATGAATAAACACCTTGAAAATTAAGGGAAAAGTGAGAATCAAATTCTTCACTTGCAAAAAGGCTAGATGCCGTCCCCTCACTCTATATCTATATATAGAGTGAGGATGGTGTGATGCCAATGTGGCATCACACATTCTTCAAGGGGGGACCGCCAACATTCATGCCTTGAAAGCTTAGTTGGCAAATTCAAATCAAGTTTAAATTTGTGTCCATTTCAAAGTACATTTCAATTACATTTGAAATCTAACTTCAAATTAATTAAATGCCACACTAAAATGATCTTATCATTTCAATTTTCCATCCAAAATATATTCTTCTCATTAATTAAATTAAACAATTTAATTTAATTAATCAATCATTGACTTAACCCTTAAGTCACTTAGCCTAACTCTTTAAGCAAATAATTGCTAACTTAACTCTTTAAGTTAACTTGACCTATTGATGGTCATGTGGCACCAAATAATTAACTCTTTAATTATTGGTCTAATTTAACTCCATAAATTAGTTGATCAATTTAACAATTAAATTAATCAAGCTAAAATTAACCTCAATTTTCGGCCACCCAAAAATCAGTCTCTATGGAGTGAATTTTCTAACACTTAGAAAATTCCTCCATTACTTAGGAAATGTAATTAGCTTTTGTGTGTGACCCGATAAGCTCTACCATTCATTGAACCCTCACAACTCCTTATGACTTTTGAATATCGTATATTCATTTTAGTTTAAACTTCTTTAAACTAATCAACTCAATTCAATTAATCTCCATTAATTAAAAAGTACCTAATCTCCATGGTTCATGTCCAATTCAAGCCCATGGGAACCCAACTAATTAGCCGAAATGAATGCTTTTGGAGAACCATTATAGCTCCACGCGCACCATGCAAATACGGTCCTTTCGTTTCATATCCCCCAAAAGAGGCCTAGGGCAAGATATTCGCCGACTCCCTAATAGCCTCGTACTATATCTCTATTCCCAATGTTTGATTCCACTTTATGACCTCATCTTTGGAAAACTTCTTTTCCCAATTGTCATACTATTTTGCACAAGGACTCATTGGAATCGATCATTATAGAATACACATGAGATGCACTCGCCCTTCACAAAGACGAGGAGTCGAATTCTATCCTGGATCTCACAAACCTCCATGTCTAAGTAGCTCATGCCCAAACACCACCCGAACGGCCCACTAAGTGACTAGGAAGGAGTCAAAGCACAAGGACCTAAACACAAGGTTACCATGGATCCTTAGGTAAAGGACTAATTATATGCACTAGCGTAAGCAGGAGAATTCGCCACTACCAACTTGCCACTTTGGCTATCTAGTGTACTCTCCGGACGGGCCTTCAATACCTTGTTCCCTAACAAACATCCACTAACATGCTTCCACATCTCATGTGGGATTGCTCGTGGAATGGAGCAATATCCAACTCCTTGGATCTATGCATCGTTAGTACAAGTCTATTCGGATCTTAGATGCCCTGTCTCGTAAGATCCTCTAACTTGGAATATTTAAGATCACGATCGCGTAAGACTTATTCCTTGATCACCACCTAGTGAACTAACCAAGTCCCATAGTCTTATGTGATCTAAGGGCTTTAACCAAATACTAGTGAAGTAAATATAAGCATAAGATGAAGATGATCATATTATTAATATCATTCAATCAAGATTGTATCACAAGTGAAATAGTTTACAACGCCAATCCAATTGGCTTGCGGGCACTATTCCAACAATCTCCCACTTGCCCTAAAGTCAATTCCCTTAGCCTTAAGACCCATATTCCCAAGATGTCCTTCAAAAACCATTTGCATTTATAAGTTTAGACAGTGGTTCTACTATTCTCTTCTGAGGCAACTATTTCCACTTAATTGTCACCTCTATCAAATGATAACGCATTTATCTATGTTTGGATCATTGATGAGATCTTATCTCAAGTCCTAAATTATCTTCCAAAGACAACCGTAGGCTCACGTACACTAGGCACTATATCCAACTCTTAGAGAAAGTTTCTATCCAAACACTTTTCCTTTGCGGTTTCCAAAGCCACAAATAATTTCACCTCAGTGGTAATCTCAGCCGTAATGTCTTCTTTGGAACTCTTCCAACTTACCATGCTGCCATTAAGGCATAATTTAAATCCAGAAATGGATTTTAGGTCATCTACATCGAATTGGAAAGTAGAATCCGAAAATTCCTTCAGTTTCAATTCTCCATTGTCGTATACCAAAAGAAACAAGTCCTTAGTGCTTCTCAAGTACTTATGGATTGTTTTAATGGCAATCTAATGACATTCATTGAAGTCGGATTGGAAACATCTCGTAACACTTAGAGCGTGTTCCACATCTGATTTTGTACATTGAAAGGCATATAGTATGCTCTGCATAAAGTATGTGGGACATTCTATGTCTCTCGTTGTCAGTCTTAAGGGCCATAGACTTAGAGAGACGTATGCCATGTCCCATGGGAAGAAACCACTATTGGATTCTTCTATACTAAAACTCTTTAGTATCTTATCAATGTACGGTATTTGGGAAAGGCCCAATATCATCCCCGATCTATCTCTATAGATACATATTTCCAATACGTAGGATGCTTCTCCCAAGTCCTTCATGGAGAATTGTGTAGATAACCATACTTTAGTACACTCTAACATTTTTCTCTCATTCTCAATGAGAAGAATGTCATCTACATAAAGTATAATAAATTGTATACTACTCCCACTAGTCTTCTAAACACACAAGGTTCATACATATTTTTGACAGAGCCCAACGATTTGACTTTCTAATCAAAACATATGTTCCAAGTTCGGGACACCTTTCTAAGTCCATAAATGGATCTCTGGAGTTTACAAACCTTTTACTTACTCCCATTGGATGTAAAACCTTGCGGTTGCTCTATATAGATTTCTTCTTCAATGTTTCCATTGAGAAAGATGGTTTTTACATCCATTTGCCATATCTTATAGTCATAATATGCGACTATGGCAAGTAAAATCCGAATGGACTTAGGCATTTCGACTGGTGCAAAGGTTTTCTCAAAATCAAAATCAAGTCTTATAGTGTAACCTCTTGCCACTAGTCGCACCTTAAAGGTCATTACCTCTCATTCGACTCCTAGCCTTCGCTTATAGATCCAATTGAAACCAACAAGAACTATTCCCTTCGATGGATCTACCAAAGTCCATACTTTTTTGGAGTTCATGGACTCCATTTCAAATTTCATGGCGTTAAGCCAATGTCCCAAATCTATGTCTAATATGGCTTCCTCATAGGTCTTTGGATCACTATCCGATTGGCCTATCTCATTAAGGAATCCGAACCTTTCATGTTGCTTCTTAATTCGATCCGAACTTTTTAGAGGTTGAGTGTGAGGCTCTTATTGATATTTACTTGTTTCTATTGCTTGTAGGATTTTAATGATCATCTTGAACTTCACCAAGTTCAATTACAATGCTTTTTCTATTTAATAGAAAATTTTTTTCCAAAAAGGTGGCGTTCCTTGAAAGAAACACCCTTTGTTATGAGGGATCATTAAAGTAATATCTCCCACCAAACGCAGACGGGAAACCCCCAAACGATTAGATAATGGTAAGAGGATGCTTTGCCATACCACATCTCATGAAGCGTCTATGGCACTGACTTTGAAGGTGTTACACTTAGTGACTTCGTGGCCACTTTTAAAGCGTATCCATAAGAGGATATAGGCACATTGAAAAAGCTCATCATGGAACGTACCATGTCTAACAAAGTATGATTTCTCTTTTTGACTACTCCATTATTTTGGGGTGTGCCAATTGGAGTCCATTAAGAGAGAATCCCATTCTCTTTTAGATAATCCAAGAATTCGGTACTTTAGTATTCTTTCCCTCGATTTGATTTGAAGAGCTTTAATACTAGGTCCCTTTTTCTTTTCCACTCATTCCTATCATTTTTGAACTTTTCAAAGGCTTCAGATTTGTACTTCGTAAGATACATATGTCCAAACCAACTATAATCATCGATGAAGGTGATGAAATAGGAGTAGCCTCCTCTTGCACTAACACTTAGTGGGCCAAAACATCCATATGGATGAAATCCAAAGGACTTGTAGTGTGCTCGGTTTGTCCTACAAAAGGAGCATTGGTTATTTTTTCCTTTAAACAAGATTCACAAGTAGGAAGGTTCTCAATACCACTAACATTTCGTACCTTAAGAGTTTCTAACTTGTTCATCCTATTTTTTAGAAATATGTCCAAGCCTTGCATGTCATAACATAGCATCTTTTTAGATATCTAATTTTCTTACTTTGTTGAAGGTGCATTAGTGATGGTTGAGAATCCAAAAAAATGTATAATCCTTTGTTAAGTGTACCAAAAACATCTAAACAACCTATTTCTTAATGCCTTCAATCTCCCATTTGTTATGGAAGGATCAAATACCTCGCTATCTGAAATGGGAATTGAAATAATGTTCTCAACAATATATGTCACATCTAAATAAGGGTTCAATACAATTATAGATCTCCTTAAGTCTAACTTATTTTACACCTTCAGCTTTAGCCACAACTCTTGCTCCTTAGCAAAGGTGGATCATATCCCCATTACTAGGTCTTATTCTTCTTTCTATTCCTTGTAACAACTTACAAATATAAGAAACATATGCGATGTCATATATCCGTGAGGAATAATTTATCCTTGAATGCACTTCAATAAAGTACATACCTTTCTCAAGGGTTGCAAGGTATCCCTTGCAATTCCACTTTCAATGGTCTATCTCACCAAAGTAAAAATAAGTAATATCAACTATATTCTCTATAATCTTCTTGACTCCTCCGGATCCCTTTAATGGTTGCTTTCCCCTTAGAGAAAAAACTTTTCTTCCTTTTACCTCCCTTTTTAGCACCCCTAGGGCCCATAGACTTGGAAGAGAAATCAAGCATTAATGGTATTCCCTTGTCATGGTAATCTCCGTCTAGATTAACACTTTGATCAATTAAAACTCGGCAAGGATGTGAGGATGAAATCCTCATGGAGATCATTGTTCATCACTACGTCCAAGTTGAAAAGCTTCTCCAAGCCTAATCATCTTTAAACCATAGTTGATGACACATGACTTTGCATCCATCCCAGCTTGAATATCTCCTTTGAGAACATGAATTTCTCATACCTTGTTTGCTTTACACCTCTTGTAAACTTTAACTCAGGTGTAATTCATGTGTCCTTGAGACTTTTGAAGTTTGTGGATGCCATCATAAGGCAATGAGATAGGACGATCCTTAACCCAATTCGTAAACTTTTCACATGTCTCTTGATCTACTATAATACCCATGGGATTAGGTACACCTTGATATAGGACATATATCCGCTTCTAGGAATCTAGAACAATTTTTTTGATGTTAAGGCAATCATGGAAGTTTGACCCAATTGGTTTTTTGGTTTCCAAAATAATGTGGAATGGATTTTAAGCCATTCTCTTGAGATTTCATAAATCCTCAAAGGTAACAAAGATAATATAAGCATGTGATTTAATTTAGATATTGAAAACATGTTCATGGTTTTCAAGCATGTTTTTCTCCTACTATTTTATCAAATCCTTGACCCCCTAGAAGAATTCGGGAAATCTCATTTCTTAGTGAGAATCAAGATCCCCCAAGAACTTGAAAGTGGACCTCTATAACCAAGTGCCATCCACAAACAATCAAAGGGTAAGCAACTTTGGCTAATTGCATCTTATGCAACTCTTTATGTATTTTGCCTCACTTTTCACATAGACCCATGTAACTGTGTGCCATCTATGTTACTAAATGTTAAGTCCAACCTATCAATCAAGCTTTGATTCAAGATGGGCATCACAACATCCCCTGTAATCGAATGCCAATGTGTGGGCGTCTTGATTGAAAGATGCATCTCATGCTAAGTGTATGCTCAAAGCTTTCCTCCTAAGTGTGACCCCCATAATCGAGTGCTATCACACAAAATCGATATCGTCGCAATGGCATAAACTATTGGTAAAAGGCAATAATTAATTAAAACTCCTTTTAATTTATATCTATTTTGACTTAATAATAAAAAAAACACTTAGACTTTCTAAGTGGAGGGTTTTGCTTGCAAAGATCTCATCATTTTATCTTCTTATTTAGGTTTTCTATATCCTAACCATGTATCCCATACATCAATAGGATATGAAAAGCATAAATAAGTAAATGCGCCTAGCATGCTCCTAGGATGGGATGACCATGAGCTTAACCAAGTAGTGCACTTAGAGCCATATGTGCACCACTTAATTGATTTTAAGTGAGTTGATTAAATCTAACTATTACATGAGTGTATTCCCATACATTCGTGGGTCTTCTTGCCTCCAATGGTCTCCTTGCTCCTTGTAACATTTACAAAAGAAAGAAATCCTCACTCCTAGTGATTCTACTATTATAACATTTACAAGATAGAAATTAAGAGGCATGCAAGCCCCAATTTAATACAACTCTTTTCAACAACTTGAAACAAATGAAATCAATATTAAAGGTTCATGATCATCCCCATTCATTCATTATTCATTCAACAATTAAATGAACAATTAAATAAATCTAGAATTAAGAATTAATTCCAACAATTAAATGCTTAGCTCATAAACAATTAATTGGTCAAGCAAAAATAAGCATAAAATTTATGCATCTCATTTTTGCACAAAATTGGAGATTAATTTGAACAAGTTTCTAAAAGTAATAAAAAATGTCAAACATAATTTTGAGAACTTGCACAACACTTGTGCACCTATCTAGCATGATTTGAATCATTTTTGGTCACTTAAGGAACACAAAATAACGCTTAAAACTCATCAAAACCAAATTGTGCACTGCTACCCCAGCCTGGCTGCATAGCTGTGCAGCAGGGGTGCCCTAAGCGCACCTGTTGCCCTACCTGGCCGGGCATGGCAGCTTTCCCTATTTTGAGGTTTGGACCAAGTCAAGTCAAATTTGGTTCAACTTTTGTGCACCAAAAATTTTAGGGCACATCCTAAACATCAAACCATACATTTTAGATGAAATTCTAGATTTAAAACACGTATCAAAAATAAAATTTCAAGTGCTCAAACATGCTTCAAACTTCAAGTTCAAGTGAGAATCACATTCTTCAAAAATTGCCAACAAAACTCCAATCAAATTGAACCCAAAAATGACCAAAAAAACTAAAGGCCAATCAACACACTATATATCAATATATAACATTAGTTAATGTCAAATCAACATTCAACATTAATTGCTATGAATTAAAATATACTGATCATATGAGTCAACACCTAAAACACATATTAGCATGCTATCAATTCATCAATCAAGGAGCCACACATAACATCATCCAAACACTCCAATTCATCACACTACAAAAAAAAAAAGCTTTAGTAACCGGTTGAGCGGTCACTAATCAATGACCGATTAATGATCCATTAGTGATCAATTTAAATATAGTATTTAAAAAAAATTAGTGACCGATTAGTGCAAATTAGTAACAGCAGAAAAGCGGTCACTAATTAGTGACCAAACTCTTTTTTTAGTCACTAAAATTAGTGGCCACTTCGGTCACTAATTAGTGACCAAACTCTATGTGGTCACTAATTAGTGACTGAACTAAGTGTTTGGCCACTAATATTAGTGACCATATAAAGCGGTCACTAATTAATGACCACTTTTTCAATCAATAAACGGTCACAAATATAAAATTTTATTTTTTGCATATTCTTGTAATATGAAAGCATACAATTTATATAACATCTATATAAGTAATAAAATAGTGTTTGTTATAAATATATATTATAATAATATATGTATATGTGAAAATTATAAAGATATACGTACATATATAAATATATAACCAATAAATATTTCTATATAATATTCATATAATTGAACATTAATTTATTAATGTATATATAGATACACATAGAAATAAACAAGAATAATATTCTTATACAAAGAAAAAAAAAAGAGAATTAATTAATATATACATGTCAATAGTATATATATTATATACATGTATTATGAGTAAATAAATACTTATAATATAATTAATAATATTATATATTAATTTGTATGTATAATCATATATACATATTACCATATATATGTGTAAACTATTTATTATTATAAATAGCAATAGATATTAGTATTTATTATAAACTATTCATTATATAAAGAAAAACTGAAAAAAAAAAACTATTTATTACTATACATATTAGTATGTATATACTATTTTTTAATGTGCTTATAATATATCATGAAAAAATATACCTAAAATTTAAAAGTAAGAGTTATAAATAATAAATACAGTATGTTATTATATTGAATAAATATTACACAAATATTAACTGAATAATTGCTATTTTTGTTAAATTTTAAAATGCAAAATAATAGTAACTTATACCTAAGAATACTATAATTACTTTTTAATTTGTAAATATTATGTATATTATATTGTTGAGACAAATGCATGTGGTGTAGTAGTCATTTACTCATTTGAACAAAACAAAGTTCTTGAGTTCGAATCCAAGAGGAAGCAAAGTCCAATATAATTTTTGACCCATTAAAATTAGTGACCGAAATATGCAGTCACTGATCGAATTAGTGGCCGCCGAGTAACATACACAATTTTTTTAAATTTTTTTTAAATTGTGGTCACTAATTAGTGACCGAATTAGTGACTGACATAAATTAGTGACGAGGATTTCAGTGACCAATTTGGTTGGTCACTAAACCTATTGTGATCGATTTTTGCATATTTATTGACTGATTTTGTGATCACTAATACCCTTTTTTTTGTAGTGTCATATGAATCGAGAATTTGGTGATTTTGATCAATTAATCACATGAATCAATCAATCAATCAAAAAATCTAAATCAAAGCATGAATTAGGCTCCGATACCACTTGAAAGCAAGTAAGGCAAGAGGATCCAAGAATAACACTTCAAAAAATTAAATAAACTAGTGCATACAAGTTATCAAGGATCTAAACATGCTTTAGGATTCAGATTTGGTTGAATAGTTACCTTGAAAAGCAAAATCTAAAGGTAGATTGAAAAACTCCTTCTTCAAATAGAATCTGCCAGACAGTGGCGCAGCTGGAAGCAAGCAACTTTTGCATGAATCGAAACAATCCAAAAATACTGAAAAAATTCCAGTAGATGGTCAACGCCTTGAGAAATCTGCTGAAATAAATTTCAGATTGAAACTCCATCTGGATCTCCTGGAATAAAATCGACAAGAGACTGGTCTTGCAGGTGGATCTCCAAATGCTTAGCAAACCATTTATTTTGCCTCTATCGAAATGAGCCACACACCGATCCAATTCCTACTACTCCTCATTTGTAGCTGGAGAAAGAGAGGAGAGTTGAGAGGGAGATGGCCGATTGTTGAGTAGGAAGAAGAAGAGAAAGGTGATCTTCAACACATGAAAGAACACCTTGAAAATAGAGGGAAAAGTGAGAATCAAATTCTTCACTTGCAAAAATTCTAGAAGCCGTCCCCCTCATATAGAGTGAGGATGGTGTGATTCCAAGATAGCATCACACCTTCCTCAAGGGGGGGACTGCCAACATGCATGCCTTGCATGCTTAGTTGGCAAATTCAATTCAAATTTGAATTTGTGTGCATTTCAATTACATTTGAAATCTAATTTTAAATTAATTAAATGTCACACAAAAAGGATCCTATCATTTCAATTTTTCCTCCAAAATACATTCTTCTCATTAATTAAATTAAATACTTTAATTTAATTAATTAATTATTGACTTAACTCTTAAGTCAATTAGCTTACTTTTTAAGCTAAGAATTGTTAACTTAACTCTTTAAGTTAACTTGACCTATGGATGGTTATGTGGCACCAAATAATTAACTCTTTAATTATTAATCTAATTTAACTCCTTAAATTAGTTGATCAATTTAACAATTAAATTAATCAAGCCAAAATTAACCTCAATTTTTGGTCACCCAAAAATCGATCTCTATGGAGTGAATTTTCTAACACTTAGAAAGTTCCTTCATTACTTAGGAAATATAATTGGCTTTTATGTGTGACCTGATAGGTTCTACTATTCATTGGACATGAGCTCACAGCTCCTTGTGACTTTTGAATATCGTATATTCATTTTAGTTTAAAGATCCTTTAAACTAATCGAATCAATTCAATTAATCTCCATTAATTGAAGAGTACTCAATCTTCTTGGTCGATGTCCAACCTCAAGCCCATGGAGCCCAACTAATTGGCTGAAATGAATACTTTTGGAAAACCATTATAACTCTATGCGTACCATGCAAATACGGTCCTTCTGTCTCCTATCTCTCAAAAGAGGCCTAGGGCAAGATATTTGTCAGCTCCCTAATAGCCTCGATACAATGTCTCTATTCCCAATGTTCAATTCCACTTTATGACCTCATCTTTGGAAAACTCCTTTTCTAAATTATCATACTGCCTTGTGCAATGACTCTTTGGAATTGATCATTGTAGAATACATAGGAGATGCACCGCCCTTCACAAAGGTGAAGAGTAGGATTCCATCTTGGATCTCACAAACCTCCATGTCTAAGTAGCTCATGCCCAACTACTACCCACACAGCCCACTAAGTGACCGAGGAGGAGAAAAGCATAAAGACCTAAACACAAGGTTACCATGGATCCTCAGATTAAAGGACTAATTATATACATTAGCGTAAGCAGGAGAACTTGCCACTACCGACTTACCACTTCGAATATATAGTGGATTCTCAGGACAGGCCTTCAGTGCCTTGTTTCCTAACAGGCACCAACTAACATGCATCCATATCTCATATGGGATTACTCATGGAACGTAGCAATATTCAACTCCTGGGATCTATGCATCGTTAGTGCAAGTCTATCCGGATCTTAGATGCCATGTCTCATAAGATCCTATGACTTAAAAGATTTGAGATCTTGACCGTGTAAAATTTATTCTGTGATTCTCACCTAGTGAACTGACTAAGTCCCTTAGTCTTGTGTGATCTAAAAGCTTCAACCAAATACCAGTGAAGTAAATATAAGCATAAGATAAAGATGGTCATATTATTAATATCATTCAATCAAAATTGTATCACAAGTGAAATAGTTTACAACACCAATCCAATTGGCTTGCAGGGCACTATTCCAATAGCTATGGTATTCTCTAAGTTTAATTTTCAAGTAGGATTTTGCCAACTAGGTATTAACCCAAAAGGCCGATACAAGACGGCCTTCTGTATTCCAAATGCCCAATATCAACAGACGGTCATGCCATTTGGACTCAAAGTGACTCCATTATTATTCCAAAAAGTGATGTTGAAGATTTCTAAGTCCATCCTCAATAGTACGTTGGTCTATATTAATGATATCATGTTGTTCTCCCAAGATTAGTCAGCCCATGAGAATCTTTTACAACCGTTCTTGGATGTAGTCTAGGTCTATGGAATTATGTTCTCAGAAAAGAAAAGCTTTATTAGGCAACCCAATATCGAACTCCTTGGAATGAAATTCTCAAATGGTCATTATCAGCCTGGCCCACATATCACTCAAGAGCTCCTCAAGTTTCTAGACAAGGACTTCTCTACTAAGGAGATCTAACAATTTCTTGGTATCATAAATTATATTAAGGATTTCCTTCCTAAGTCGTCCAAGTATACCAGGCCAACTATTTAGACTGCTAAAGAAGAATGCTCCTACTTAGGGAGAAGAAAAGACAGCAGCAGTCAAGAAGCTTAAAGAGATCTACCAAGAGCCACCACCTTTGAAGATTCCCAGCATAGGCCTAAGGATCCTACAAACCAATGGCAGTAATAAGTTTTGGGGAGCCATACTCATTGAAGAGATATATGGGAAGTAGTATTATTGTGGACATGCCAACGGAAAGTTCAAAGAAGTAGAAAAGCAATATCATATAGTCTACAAAGAAATCCTTGCCATCAGGTATGGCATTAAAAAGTTTGAGTCCCACCTTGTTGGACATCATTTTATAGTACAGTTAGATAACTCCTCCTTCCCAAGGATTATAGATTTCAAGAATAAGGGAGTTCCAGAGCCACAACTGTTAAGACTCAAATATTGGTTCTCTAAGTACTAGTTCGCCGTACAACACATCAAAGGAGATGCCAATCTCGTCCCTGACCTATGACCAAAATCTATCCATCTCATTTGCACCACAAAAACCATTCCTATTATCCTTGTGGCCTCGTCTTCCTCAAGCAAATCCACTAATACTTTTTTGGTCACTCCTATATCTGGTCAAGCATTCCAAACCCTTAATTACATTAAAGATTATAGAAGGAATAATCTCTTCCTTTATCTTGAAAAATTTTTAAATGCTATTAATTATAATCCTAATAAAACTTTCTTTTATCCAAATTATCCATTCATATGTTTTCCAATATTGTCCTCTATCATTTATTTGCCATAAGATGGATTATAGTACTTATGGTACATGGTAGTTCTATATTATATTACAGCCTAGATGTCTCCTCACAAAATGGTCTAGTTTTTACATGATGAACTGAATGAACTATCTTTGCTATGGGTATTCCTGTTATGGTTTGATTCCATAGAAAATTGGTTACAATTATTCAACAAAGCCATCAGGAAGAAGCAGGATTAGAAATTCAAGTCATCATTATATTCCACAAACCATACTACATGGGACAAGTTGCAGAACCAAAGCCATCATCTTACTATTATCTATGGAAAACTCTCCCAAGATCACTTGATCGCAACCATAAAGAGAAGAAGGTGATGCACAAGCATCTCTATTACATGAACAAGGTGCCAACACACCCTCCTAAGCCATTGCTCATCAACACTTCATGCAGCATTGACCTTTTTCAGGATCATGAATTCGGATGGATACCAAAACTAGCTTAAGATATTGGAATCAACTGGAAAGGTTTTGGACTCTTTTGGATGATCTCATGGTCTCAAGATTACTATAACTATCATAATTCCCTAGGACAATCTTGAAGGATGTAATACCAAGCCCAACAGTATAGATAGTGTCTGCAGTTGAAGTCTATCCATGCATAGCTATAAGGTGACATGTGTCTACTTGTTTTGACATATGTCCCTGAGTTGTAATAAGGCTAGGTAATTGCGTGACACATGTTCTGAGGTTGTAGACTAGTCAGCTTGACATGTGTCCTTATATCTAGCTAGGTGTTTTGTGTCATGATATTTGTCTACCTACTAAATTTAGTAAGATGACACGTGTCCAGTTGAGTCGTGTGTTGTAATCACAAGAAGATGACAAGTGTCCCTCAAGGAGGATAGCTATCTTGGACTCCTAAAGGACTATTCTGATTTGCTATAAAGTCCTTTGAATTCCATGCTTATAAATAGGGGATTGTACTCTAGTTTGTGATCAAGCTTGGTTGAAATAAAACCTCACATTCTTACTCATATATATGGCCTACTAAATTACTTCTAAATTCCTCTATAGTCTTTTCAAAGCCTTAGCTTAAATACTTTCAGATCTTCTGCTAGTCTCCCTATCCTAAGTCTAAAGTATGCTCTGCACTTACTCCATATGAGGATCCTGTGCATAAAAAATGGACTAAAGAAAGAGATAAATTTGATCCTTGTGCTATGATCCTCTCAATTCATGGTGGAATCCTAGCAAGCCTTTCTTTAATAGGCTGAATGAGAGATAATCCAACAGAGCCTGCCTGATAGCCCAAGATTCTCGTGTGATGAAAGATGTGGCTTTGGCTTGGGCATGAGGAGACTCTTTCTAAAGCCTGTCAACGAATACACTTGCTTGCTCCTTTATCAACTTGGGAGGCTCCCGACCAGCCCCTCCATGAAAGCCACTTTTCTAGTGGAGTTCAGTAAAATGTAATTATGGAATCGTCTGACTAGAGATCAAGTTTTATCCCTATAGGGTGTGTCATCTTTCTCTTCTTTCTTGTCTTTACCTTTCTTGTCTTGATTGTGCGTTCTATGCTTCATCATGGTCATGTCTTCTTGACCATACATTTATCAATGAGCTCAAGGAGGGCCTCACGGTCGAGCGCATTCTCTAACCAAGGCATTGGCACAATTTTTATAGCTAAGTCCCCAAAACAACATCAGTAACGAAATTAACTTGAGGGTTTTGACATCTTAGGACCTCATTGTTGAACCCTATGAAGAAATTTCTTACTAATTACCCCTCATTCAATTTGATCAAGTATCAATGAGTATGGGGAAGCTTGTTTTTTATTTGCTGGTAAAGTAATGCCATAATTTGTCGTATAGATGGTCTTTTGATTCGACTAAAACTTGGTTTGAGCTTGTGAACCAATCAAGAGTTATTCCTTGAATAGTGGTCATGAGCAACTTTACATGTATGTGGTCATTGTGATCGTGTAGCTACATAATGTATTCAATCTGAAGAAGATGCTTATTAGATTGGTGGAATCATCATATCATTGCAAAATTGTAAAAATGTTCAAGTCAACAGTAATTCACTCATCGAGAATCTCCAATATAAAGGTTAACTCCATCTTGCGACGTCGACTTTAGGCATACTCACTACCATGAGAAATGTGGTCTAATTGTCAACGAGAGAGGTCTTTCAACTTTTTGTTTAATTTCAAAACTTGTGGACACTTTTTCCTACTCACTTCTATTAGGTCGACTAATCAACTAGGCAGGGCTTCGGGGTGATCAACATTTTCACACGTTGAGGCACCTTGGGGTTATGGTATCTCTTCTACTTATTTAGCAATTTCTTTAGTTGTTGCATAGTTTCATTCATGCTGATCACGAAGTTAAGTGCATGATCAGTCCGTTGCAAAGTCAGCCTTACCTTTCTCTTGTCTAAGGACCTATTCCAAAAGCTATGAAGGTCAAAGAACGGTGATCATTATTGGAGCAGGTTGTAGCTTTTACTTCTAAAGGGTGGCCGAAATTTGGTCACTAATAACTTTTTTAGCTGAGAAAGCTAATAGTGTTTGTGGTTGAGTGCCCGACCTTAGGACGACAATTTGTTAACGTGGTGAAGGCTTGGTGGTGGATTTTGCTCATGCTTAGGCATGTCTTACTCAATTTACCTCTCAAACTGTATGTGCTTAATGTATACCATTTTTCATTGCAAGCTTAGATGATTCCCACAGACGACACTGATTAATAGTATAAGTTTTAGTAACTTTTGATTAGTGAAGGTTTGATTGAGCATATGAGGTCAGATAGTCAATTTTTGAGTTGCTTGAGCAACCTACAAGACAAGGGAACGCGTTAGGCTTGCCAAGGTGCCCCTTAGCTAAAACTCTCTAATGCGTAAGTTATGTTGAGCGTTTAGAATGTGATAGATAGAAGAGGGCGATTCGAGCTATTAAAGTATGTACATAAACATTTATGAGAAGTATTATTTATAGTTGTTGAAGTATGGGGTCAAAATATCATATCTAACCCAATCGATCATTTAATGCACGTGACTATTATAGGGGTGTTGTAAGTCCTCTTGAAAAGGCCAACAAACATATAATCTAACCACTTGAGTAGTAGTTTTAGCTGACTTTAGGCTATAAAGATTGGTGCATAGTCCAACACCTATATAGCCAAGGCCAATCATAATAGTTGGGGTCACTTGTGTTGAAATAATGCCCCGCAGCCAATTGGATTGGTATGTAAAAGTTATTTCAGTTGTGATACAATCTTGATTGAATGATATTCTTATTAAATAGCCATCTTCATCTTATACTTATTTTACTTCACTGACATTTGGCTGAAGCCCCTAAATCACACAAGACTATGGGACTTGGTCATACATATGATGGTGATCATGAAAAAAGTCTCTACGAACAAGATTTTAAGTATTTCAAGTCATTGAATCTTATGAGATAGGACATCTAAGATTCGAATAGACTTGTACTAACGATGCATAAAACAAGGAGTTGGATATTTCTTCGTTTAATGAGCAATCTATGTTAGACATGGATATATGTTAGTGGGTGCTTGTTAGAGAACAAGTTCATTGAGGACTTGCCTAGAGAATCCACTAGATGGTCAAAGTCGCAAGTCGGTAGTGGCAAGTTCTCTAGCTTATGCTAGTATATATAATTAGTCCTTAGACCTGAGGATCAATGGGTGTTCAGGTCCTCATGCTTTGACTGTTCTTCGACTACTCAGCTAGTCATCCGAGGTTGAGATTGGGTAGGAGCTACTTAAGCATGGAGGTTTATGAGATCCAAGATATAATCCATCTCCTCGTTGTTGTGATGAATGATTGCATCTCCTATGTATTCTATAATAATAGATTCCAAGAAATCATTGCGCAAGATAGTATGATATTTGGAAAAGGAGTTTTCCAAAGATGATATCATAAAGGGGAATCGAGCATTGGAACGTAGAAATAAAGTTATCGAGGCTATTGGGGAGCCGAAAAATATTTTGCCTTAGGCCTCTTTCAGGAGATAAGAGATGGAATGACTGTATTTGCATGACAAGCGTACAACTAGAATAGTTCATCGAGACATAATTTATTCATCCAATTAGTTGGGCTCCATGGGCTTGTTGCTAGACATCAACTAATGGAGATTGGGTACTTTTTGATTAATGGAGATTAATTAAAGAGTTATTGGTTTACAGGAGTTTAAATTTAAACCAATATGAATATTTCAATATTCAAAGTATCACAATGTGTTGTGAGCTCATGTCCAATGAATGAATGAACCTAATGGGTCATACACAAAAGCCTAAAGGTAGTTCTTACTTGATGGGAGGAATTTTCTAAGAAGTTAGAAAATTCAACCTAGGCATTTTTGGAGAGAAAAACAATTGACTATTTTTTTGGTCATCTTGGCTTGATTAACTTAATTGTTAAATTAATCAAAATAATTTAAGGAGTTAAATTAGACCAATTAAATTAAGGAGTTAATTTAATTGGTGCCATGTGACAATTAATTAGTCAACTTAAAGAGTTAAGTTAACACTAATTGACTTAAAGAGGTAAGTTAATTGACTTAAAGAGTTGAGTCAAATTAATTAATTAAATTAAAGAGTTAATTTAATTAAAATGAGAATTTGGATTTTGGAGGGCAATCAAATGAAAGAGTTCATTTGAATTTAAATTAGAGTTAATTTGCATTACATTTCATAAGATGCGATGTAGATGCTAATTAAACGCAATGCATATAAAATTCACTTTCACATGCAAGTTGGCAAGTTGGCCAACCAAGCATGGGAGGTGTGATGCCAACTTGCATCCTCCCTCCCCTATAAATATCCTACTGGCCGACCATGTGATGGTAGTTATTGAGCATTCCTAATTTCCCTTCAAAAGTTGATATTCATATGTTGAAGATTCACACACACTAAATTCTCTCCCTATCTGTTTCTTCTCCAAAAAGCCAGTTATTCACCTTCATCCTCATCTAATCTAGCATATTTGAGGCTGATCTAGAACAAACCTTAGGTGTGTGGACTTTTTATTAGAGGTCCAACACTTGGCGGACTACGAGTTCCTTGGTGAACTATTGTTGTCCAACAGATTCGGTGGCAGATTTGGAGGACCTTGGAGGTTTTGATTTGGATGCAATTTTGGCAACTTCTACCTGGATGTGTGGTGGAGTAAACTGCCAATTTTTAGGATTTTTGGAGTAGTGTAAGGCACTCAACATTTGATATCTTCTACTGCATGTGGATTATCCACTAAACTGTTCTTTGGAGTGATCTATCTCTTGCCTTTGAATTGATCTTCAAAAAGGTAAATTTTCTACAACTAAATCCTTATTATGAGCATGAATGGATCCTTAGAGTATAATAGATTGATTAAATTTTGCCTATTTTTTGTTTTGTATTTTGGATCTCAATCCTACTCTTACTTTCAACTTAATGTCCTAAATGTGAGCAGAGCCCAAGAGGTAACTTTTGCTAGCAAAGGCCTATTGGGCAAACCCAATAGGTTGTTTTTTGATCCAAACACATATTTAAGAAACTTTTTTTCTTGTTTCCACTTTTAGATCCTATTCAAGATAGTTTTGGACTGATTCTGAGATTTTTTTTCTTAGACGAATGTTAGAACAAAGGAGTTGCGTGTTTTTGTGAGATTTCTGGGACTTGAATTTGTATTTAGCACTTTAATTGATATTCAATAAATTCATCTCTTTGCAACATAAAGTAGGCACTTTTCCAAACTATATTAAGTTTTGTGTTCTTTTTTCAAATTTCTTTACAGGTACTTTCCAATTATTATTACTTGGTTATTTTGGAATACAACAAACTAATATCAGAGTTAGTTTGACCAAGACTTCCACAGAGAAGTACGGGGTAGAGAAATTCAATGGAAAAAATGAATTTGGGCTGTGAAAGATGAAGATGCACGTCTCCTATGTTAGTAAGGTTTGCAGAGAGCACTAAAGAATAGAAGATTTCTTGCCCAAAACACTTTCAAAAGAAGACAAGGATGAAATTATAATGAGGTTTATGGTACTCCGGTATTATCGCTCACATATAATGTACTAAGAGAAGTCGCAACAGAAACTATACCAACAAGGTTGTGGCCAAAGCTGAAGAATCTATATATGATGAAATTCCTCAGAAATTGATTGTATTTGAAATGGCAACTCTACACCCTCACAATAAAGAAAGGTACACTTTACATATTGATTATTTCAATAAGATGATATTAGATCTCACTAGTATAAATGCAAGTTGAGGACGAAGATCGATCATTGGTTCCTTTATGTTCTCTACCTATATCTTTTGTACACTTGGTTACTACTTTAATATATAGAAGAGATCGATATGAATAGAGATGTAAATGCCTCATTGAATTTGAATGAATTGAGAAAGCATGTACTAAGTTATAATGATATTAAAAGTGGGGAAAGATTTATTGGAAAGGGGAGACCAAAAGAAAGGGGAAAAATAGAGGACAATAAAGTCCCAAGGCAAGCTAAAATTTAACAGTAAATACTAGCTACAGTTGTAGACGCTGAAGGTAGAAGTAGCCCAAGGATCTAAAATATAAAACCATAAAAAGGCTAAATAAAACTTGTCTACTCCTCTCCAAGGATCTAATCATGCATTTAATTAGGATTTAGATCCAGAAAAATTACCTTGAAAGATAAATCCAAATGTAGAATGAAAATGACTCCAATGAACTCTTCAAAGGAGCAATCGCGCATAGCAGAAACTCACCAAAAGTTGATCCCCTTCCTCAACTCCAAAATTGCTCAAAATTTATAGAGAGCACCCCAATACACCAAGGATGTTACTGTAAAAATTTGGTGTAATCAGATCACCTGAAGTCCTTCAAATCAGCCTCCAAAGTTATTGGACAACAATGGATCACCAAGAGCACAAGCCCCCCAAGTGTTGAGCCTTTAATGTAATAATCCACACACCCAAGGAGATCCCTAATCAGCCTCAAATCCACTAGAAAATGAGAGGATAAAGGTGAGGGAGGGGGTGATTATGAGAGAATTGGAGAGGAAGAGAGTTTGACGAGTGTGAAACTTCAACACAAAATCACACTTTTGGAGGGAAAGAGGAAATCTTGGATTGCTAGCTCCATATGGCCGGCCACCTCTCTTATTTATAAAGAGGATGGTGTGATGCTAGTTGGCATCACACCTTCCTTGGTTAGTTGCCAACTTGCTAACTAACATGCATTTCAATTTAATTTGTATTTTCATTTCATCTTATGAAACGTGGTGCAAATTAATTATAAATTTATCTCAAACGAACTCCTTCCTTTGAATTTTCCTCCAAAACCAAATTCTTATTTTAATTAAATAACTCTTTAATTTAATTAATTGGATTGACTTAACTCCTCAAGTCAATTAACTTAACTCTTTAAGTTAATAGGTGTCAACTTAACTATTTAAGTTGACCAATTAATTGTCACATAGCACCCATTAAATTAACTCTTTAATTGGTCTAATTTAACTCCTTAAATTATTTTAATTAATTTAACAATTAAATTAATCAAGCCAAGAAGACCAAAAATAGCTAATCGAATTCTTCTCCAAAACTGCAACTAGCACACTGCCACCCAGCGTGGGTGCACGGCTTTGGGCAAGCGTGCCCAGTGCCTGGCCAGTGCTCGACCGTGGCCGGCAAGTGCCCTATTTTGGGGTTTTGCTTGAGTTAAGTAGATTTAGGCTCAACTTTGTGCACCAAAAATTTTAGAACACATTCTAAATATTAAATCGCATAATGTAGATGAAATTTTAGATCTATAACATATTTTAAAAATGAAATTTCAAGTGTTCAATCATGCTTCTAAAAACAAGTTTAAGTAAGAATCATATTCTTTAAAAATCTCCAGTAAACTCCAATCATATGGATCCAAAAATGACCAAAACACCTTAAGGTCAAATTTAACATGCTATATCAACATATAACATCAACTAATGCCAAAACTAAATTCAACATTAATAACTATGAATTAAAACATACTAATCATATGAATTAACATTTAAAACACATATTAGCATGCTTTCAATTCATCAATCAAGGAGACACACACAACATCATCCAAAAACTCCAATCCATAGGTTGGATCAAGTATTTGGTGATTTTGACCAATTCATCACATGAATCAATCAATCAGAAATCCAAATCGTAGCATGAATTAGGCTCCGATACCACTTGAAGGCACATGTAGCACTAGGATCCAATTATCAAAGCATTAAAAATGCAAACTAACTAGGCTATACATGTCACCAAGGATCTAAACATGCCATAGATTCAGATTTGGAAGGAGAAATACCTTGATTTTTAGAAAATCAAAGGAAGGTGGAAGAAGATCTCAACTCTTTGAAAACTGCAGTCCAGTGGCACAGCAGAATCCGAGCAACTTTTTCTCAACCAAACAAACTCCAATTTGAGCAAAATTGTACCAAATGAACGCCAACTCCTTGAGGTATCTTCAATAAGAAATTCAGGTCAAAAAGGATTCGGAAAGACCTCCGAAAATCATTCCAAAGTCTCTACCCGAAACAAAGGATCTCCAAATGTAAGCAATCCAATTATCTTGCCTCTGATATAAAGATCCACACACCAATTCCCAATCCTTTTCCTCTCAATATCAACTGAAGAATAACAAGAAGAACTTGGATGAAGGCTTGATTTGTAGGTAGTAGAAGAAGGAAGTGAACCTTCAACATATGAGGCAATATTTGAAAATTTGGAGGGAATTTGCAAGAATCTAATTCACATGGAATGTACTGCAAGCTAGTTAGTTGGCCGCCCCTCTCTACATCTATATATAGAGGGAGGATGGTGTGATGCCAAGGTGGCATCACACCATCCTAAAGGGGTGGCTCCAACTAGCATGCAAGTTGGCTTGTGAATTTGAATTTTGTGTGAATTTGAATTTCATTTGAAATCTTTATTTCATCTCACGAAATGTCATTCAACTAAATTCAAATTTACATCAAATGAATATTTCATTTGAATTTTCCCTCCAAAATTAATTCTCCATTTTAATTAAATTAAACACTTTAATTTAATTAATAAACCTTGACTTAACTCTTTAAGTCAATTTGCTTAATTTAAACAAGACTTTGTTAACTTAACCCCTTAAATTGACCAATTGATAGTCACAAATAACTAACTCCTTAATTAAATAGTCTTAATTTAACTCTTTAAATTAGTTAGATCAATTTAATAATTAAATTAATCAAGTCAAAAATGACATCAAGTTGTTGCAATCGATCAACCTCCAAATCGGTCATGTAGGAGTTTTTTAACTTTTAGAAAATTCCCCTTCATCAACTAGGATTTGCAATTGGCTTTTTTGTGTGACCCATTAGGTTCTACTATTCATTGGACATGGGCTCACAACTCTTTGTGATTTTAGAATATCGAATATTCACATTAGTTTAAACTCTTTTAAACTAATCAACTCCATTCAATTAATCTTCATTAATTGAAGAGTACCCAATCTCCATGGTCGATGTCCAACCTCAAGCCCATGGAGTCCAACCAATTAGCCAAAATGAATGCTTTTGGAGAACCATTGCAGCTATACGCTTACCATGAAAATACTATCCTTCCGTCTCTTATCTCCTAAAATAGGCCTAGGGAAAGATATTTGTCAACTCCCTAATAGCCTCGATTCTATGTTTTTATTCCCAATGTTTGATTACCATTTATGACTTCATCTTTGGAAAACTCATTTTCCCAAATTGTCATACTACCTTGCGTAAGGATTTCTTGGAATTGATCATTATAGAATACATAGGAGATGTACTCACCCTTCACAACGACGAGAAGTCGAATCCCATTTTGGATCTCACAAACCTCCATGTCTAAGTAACTCATGCCCAATCACTACTCGAACGACTTGCTACATAGCCAGGGAAAAGTCAAAGCATAAGGACCTAAACACAAGGTTACCATGGATCCTCAGGTTAAAGGACTAATTATATACACTAGCGTAAGCTAGAGAACTTGCCACTACCAACTTTCCTCTTTGGCTATCTAGTAGATTCTCTGGGTAGGCCTTCAGTGCCTTATTTTCTAGCATGCACCTACTAATATGCACCTATATCTCATATGGCATTGCTCATGAAATGGAGCAACATTGGATTTATGCATCATTAGTACAAGTTTATTTGGATCTTAGATGCCCTGTCTTATAAGATCCCACGACTTGGAAGATTTAAGAACACAAATATGTAAGACTTGTTTCATGATCATCACCAAGTATACTGACCAAGTCTTGTAGTCTTGTGTGATTTAAAGGATTCAACTAAATGCCGGTGAAGTAATTATAAGCATAAGATAAAGATGGTCATTTAAAGAATATCATTCAATCAAGATTATATCACTAGGAAAATAGTTTATATGCCAATCTAATTGGTTTGCAAGGCACTATTCCAATAGACAGATCCTATCTTGGATCTCATAAACCTCCATGCCTAAGTAGCTCAAACTCAATCTCAATCTGGATGACCTACTATGTGGTCAGTGAATATTCATGATATGAGGACCTAAACACGAGGTTTCCATGGATCCTTATATCCAAAGACCAATTATATGTACTAGCATAAACTGGAGAATTTGCCACTACCAATTTGCCACTCCAGCTATCTAATAGATTATGTGGGCGTCAGTAAACTTGTTCTCTAACAAACACCCACTAACATCCATCCATGTCTAATATGGGTTGCTCATGAAATGGAGCAACATCTAGCTCCTTGAAGTATCCATCATTAGTGCAAGCCTGTCTAAATCTTAGATGCCTCATCTCTTAAGATTCTAGGACTTGGAATATTTAAAATCACGACCGCGTAAGACTTATTTCATGATCACCACCCAATATATGATCAAGTCCCATAGTCATGTGTGATTTAGGGGCTTCAACCAAATGTTAGTGAAGTAAAATAAGCATAAGATAAATATGGCCATTTTATATGAATATCATTTAATCACGATCATATCACAAGTGAAATAGTTTACATGCCAATCTAATTAGCTGCAGGGCACAATTCCAACATAGCCAAGAGGCACTGAAAAAAAAGCTGCTAGAAATATGGAAAAAAACAAAGGATTCGGTTGAATCTTCTAGTTAGAAACGAGATGATATTGCTAGGATTATTGAGGATAAGTCTAATAGAATACTTGTTCTCAATGTTATTGAGAGCCATTTGAGTTTTGAGTGGGTTTTGGATAGTGGCTATTCCGACCATATGTACTGCCCACGTGAGGATTATTTACCAAATATCACAAATATATGATGGCAAAGTATTCATGCGAAACAATGCATCTTGCAGAGTTGTTGCAATTAGCATAGTGAGTATTAAAATGCACGATGGAATTGAAGGTTAGTAAGCCACTAGAATCCAATAATAAAACTTTAAAAGCTCAATAATAACTAGTGCTTACAACCTACCAAGGATCTATTCATGCTTCTAATTCAGATTTGGTTATAGATTTACCTCAAAGAGAAAATTTCCAAGGTCACAAAGGTGAACACTTCACCGATCTAGATTCTAGCAGACGCGGCACAGATGAGAAACATCAACTTTTGCCTCGGTTAGAGTGCTCCAAAAATCATGAATTTTTTTTTGAAACTTCTCAACTCCTTCAAGAAGTCGCTGTAAAAACATTAAACTAAAACTCGATCTGGATCACTCAAAAAAAAATTGGTAAGTGACTGCTCTATTCTAGTATATCTCTAAAGCTAGCAAATCAAATGCTTTACCTCTATTGATATGATCCACACACCAATTGATTGTGCAAATTCCACTTACTTTTAGTTGGAGAAAATGAGCAGAATATCAATCGGTAAGACTGATTTTTGAGGTAGGAGAAGAAGAGAGAGAACAAAGCCTCAATATATGAAGCAATGTTTGGAAATGGAGTTTTGGAGGGAATTGTAGAAGAATCTAAGCTTTCACACCTTTTGTGTTATGGCCGATTACTCTCTCATCTATATCCATATATAGAAGTTAGATGGTGTGATGCCAACGTGGCATCACACCTTCCATAAGGGGGGCGACCAAGTGGGGTGCCAAGGTGGCAAATTTGAATTCAAATCTCATTTGAATTTCATGTGCATTTTAATTAAATTTGAAATCTAATTTCACTTTAATTAAGATGCCAATTCAAATGAACCTTTCATTTGAATTTTGCCCCTAAATTTTGTTCTTCTCTTTGATTTAATTAATTCACATTTGACTTAACAATTAAGTTAAACAAGCTTAACTCTTAAGCTCAATTTTGCTAACTTAACTCTTTAAGTTAACTTGACCAATTGATGGTCACTTGGCACCTAATAATTAACTCTTACATTATTGATCTAATTCAAGGCAAAAATTGACCTTCAATTTGGCACCTCAAAATGGGTCACCAAGGAGTGATTTTCCAACTTATAGAAAATTGCTCCATTAACTAGGAGGTTAATTGGCTTTTGTGTGTGACCCAATGGATTCTACCATTCATTGGACATGGGATCACAACTCCTTATGACTTTTGAATATCATAAATTCATTTTAGTTTAAAACACCTTTTAAACTAATCAACTCAATTTAAGTAATCTCATTAATTGAAGAATACCCAATCTCCATGGTCGATGCCCAACCTCAAGCCTATGAAGCCCAACTAATTGACCGAAATGAATGCTTTTGGAGAACCATTAGAGCTATATGCTTGCCATGCAAATACGGTTATTCTATCTCCTATCTCCCAATAGAAGCTTAGGGTAAGATATTTGTCGGCTCCCTAATAACCTTGATACTATGTCTCTATTCTCAATGTTTGATTTTTTTGTTTGAACTCACCTTTGGAAAACTCTTTTTGCAAATTGTCTACCACCTTGCGCAAGGATTTCTTAGAATCGATCATTATAGAACACATAGGAAATGTACCCACCCTTCACAAAAGTAAAAGGTCAGATTCCATTTTGGATCTCACTAACCTCCATGCCAAGTAGCTCATACCCAATATCAACCCGATAGACCCATTAAGTGGTTAAAAAAGAGTCAAAGCATGAGGACCAAACACAAGATTACCATGGATCCTCAGGTTAGAGGACTAACAATATGCACCAGCGCAAGCTGGAGAACTCACCACTACCGACTTGCTACTCTGGCTATCTAGTACATTCTCCAATGGGTCTTCAGTGCCTTGTTCTCTAATAAGCAACCACTAACATGCATCCATATCTCATATGGTTGCTCATGGAACGAAGCAATATCCAACTCTTGGATTTATACATCGTTAGTGCAAGTTTATCCAAATCTTAGATGCCATGTCTCATAAAATCCTATGACTTGGAAGATTTAAGATCACGACCGTGTAAGACTTACTCCATGGTCGCCGAACTAAGTTCCGTAGTCATGAGTGATCTAAGGGCTTCATCCAAATGCGAGTGAAGTAATAGAGAGCATAAGATAAAGATGACCATATAAAGAATATCATTCAATCAAGATTGTTTTATAAGGAAATAGCTTCACAAGGCCAATCCTATTGGCTTGTCGGGAACTATTCCAACAGTCTCTCACTTGCTCTAAAGCTAGTGCCCCATGGCCTTGAGACAAATCTTCTCAAGATATCCTTCAAAGACCTTTTTCTTTTAGGGGTTTAGACAAAGGTACTGCTAAATTCTCTTCTAAGATAACTTTGTCCACTTAGTTATCGCCTCTATCAATTGATATCATATATCAAATGATAATGTATTTACTGTGTTTAGATCACTAATGAGATCTTGGCTCAAGTCTAAAGTTGTCTTCCAAAGCAATCGTGGGCTCATACACGCTAGGCACTATATTCAACTCTTGGATGGAATTTTTATCCAAACACCTTCTGTTGCGGTTTCCAAAACCACAAATTATTTCATTTCAGTGGTTGTCTCAGTTGTGGTGTTATTGGAATAGTGCCCGAAAAGCTAATAGGAATAGCTTAGTAAAATTATTTCCTTGTAAAATAATCTTGATTAAATGATATTCTTTATGTGGCCATTTTCATCTTATGCTCTTTAACACTTTACTTACATTTAGATGAAGCCCTTAGATCACTCTTGACTGCGGGACCTGGTTTGATGACCATGGAATAAGTCTCATATGGTCGTGATCTTAAATCTTTCAAGTCATATGATCTTACGAGACAGGGCATCTAAGATCCAGATAGACTTGCACAACGATGCATAAATCCAAGAGTTGGATATTGCTCCGTTCTATGGGCAACCGTATGAGATATATGTGCATGTTAATAGGTTCTTGTTAGAGAACAAGGTACTGAAAGACCACCAGAGAATCCACTAGATAGCTGTAGTGGCAAGTCGGCAATGGCAAATTCTCTAGCTTACCCTAGTGCATATTATTTATCTTCTAACCTGAGAATCTGTGGTAGCCTTATGTCTGGTCCTCATGCTTTAAATCTTCCTTGACCAATTAGCGGGTCATTCAGCTTGAGACTGGGGATGAGCTCTTTGGCATAGAGGTTTGTGAGATCCAAGATGGAATTTGACTCCTCGCTTTTGTGAAGGGCGAGTGCATATCCTATGTATTATTCTATAATGATCGATTCCAAGAAATTCTTGTGCAAGGTGGTGTGACAATTTGGAAAAGGGTTTTTCCAAAGATGATGTCTCAAGGGAATTGAACATTGGGAATAGAGATATAGTATCGAGGCTATTGAAAAACCGACAAATATCTTGCCCTAGGCCTCTTTCGGGAGATAGGAGACGGAAGGAACGTATTTGCATGGTAAGCGTAGAGTTATAATGGTTCTCCAAAACATTCATTTCGGCCAATTAGTTGGGCTACATGGGCTTGAGGTTGGACATCGACCAGGGAGATTAGGTACTCTTCAATTAATGAGATAATTGAATTGAGTCGATTAGTTTAAAAGTGTTTTAAACTAAAATGAATATATGATATTCAAAAGTCACAAGGAGTTCTCAGTCAATGTCCAATGAATGGTAGAACCTATTAGGTCACACACAAAACTCAATTAGCTTCATAGTTGATGGAGCAATTTTCTAAGAGTTGGAGAATTTTTCTCCTAGTGGACCGATTTTGAGGTATCCAATTTAAATGTCAATTTTGGCTTGATTAATTTAAGTGTTAAATTAATCAATTAATTTAAAAGGTTAAATTAGACCAATAATTAAGGAGTTAATTATTTAGTGCCAAAGTGACCATCCATTGGTCAAGTTAACTTAAAGAGTTAAGTTAACAAAATTAAGCATAAGAGTTAAGCTTGTTTAGCTTAAGAATTAAGTCAAAGGTTAATTAACTAAATTAAAGTGTTTAATTTAACTAATGGGAAGAATACTTTTTGGAAGGAAAATTCAAATGAAATGTTCATTTGAATTAGCATCTTAATTAGCTTGAAATTAGATTTCAAATATTAAGATGCATATGAAATTCAAATTGGATTTGAATTTGCATTTGCCACCTTGGAAATGCAAGTTGGCCACCCACCTTAAGGAAGGTGTGATGCCAACTTGGCATCACACCAAACTCACTCTATATATAGATATAGAGGGTGTGAAGATAGGCAATTGCTGAAAGTGTGAAAGAATTAGATTTTTTCACAATTCCCTCCAAAACTCCTTGCATGCATTGCATTCATGTGTTGAAAGTTCTGCGCTCTTCTTCTTTGTTCCTACCTTAAATCGGTCTCCACTATTGTCATTCTCCTCCCTTATTCTAACTTATAGTGAGGAAAGTTTGGAAGTTTCAATTGGAGTGTGGATTATGTCAATAGACTCAAACAAGTTAGTTTGCTACGGTTTGGAGATCCACTTGAGCGGAGCACCGATTCAGCAAATTTTTCCAGGGAGATCCAGAAAGTTTTTTGGTCCGAATTTTTTACTGTGTTTCCTAAAATGTGTTGAGAGGTTGAAGTATTTTTTTTTTTTATTTTGGACGAGTCTTAATGAGGTCAAAAACCACTCCTTTCTTGCTGCGCGGTTGCTGGCAAATTCTGGATTGGTGAAAGGTTCACCACTTTCTCCTTGGATATTAGCATTTTAAGGTAACACTCTATCTAAATCTGGATTTTAGGCATGATTTTATCCTTGTGTGCTTGTAAGAACTAGTTTATTTAAGCTTTTGAAGTTTTATAATTGGATCTTAGTGCCTTACTTGCTTTCAAATGGTATCGGAGCTTAAATCATGCTTAGATTTGGATTTTTTGTTGATGAATGATTCACGTGATGGATTGATCATAATCACAAAATTCTTGATTCTTATGATATATTGGAGTGTTTGGATAATGTTGTGTGCGGTTTGATGAATTGAAAGAAGAAAAATTAGATTTGAAATGTAATTAAGATGCACATGAAATTCAAATTGGATTTGAATTTGCATTTGCCACCTACAAATGCAAGTTGGCCACCCACCTTGAGAAAGGTGTGATGCCAACTTGGCATCATACCAACCTTACTCTATATATAGATATAGAGGGTGTGAGGATAGGCAATTAATGAAAGTGTGAAAGAATTAGATTCTTTTCACAATTCCCTTCAAGACTCTTTGCAAGCATTGCATTAATGTGTTGTAAGCTTTGCTCTCTTCTTCTTATCCCTACCTCAAATCGGCCTCCACTATTGTCATTCTCTTCTCTTATTCCATCTTATAGTGAGGAGAGTTTGAAAGTTTCAATTGGTGTGTGGATCATATCAATAGAGGCAAACAAGTTAGTTTGCTACGGTTTGGAGATCCATCTGAGTAGAGCACCGATTTGAAATTTTTTTTGAGGGAGATCCAAAAATCTTTTTAATCCAAAATTTTTACTGTGTTTCCGCCAAAGTGTTGAGAGGTTGCATTATTTTTTGTGTGAATTTTGGATGAGTTTTAATGAGGTTAAAAATTGCTCCATTCCTACTACGTGGTTTCTGGCAAATTCTGGATTGGAGAAAGATTCACCACTTTCTCCTTGGAAATTAGCATTTCAAGGTAACACCCTATCTAAATCTGAAATTTAGGCATGGTTTGATCCTTGTATTCTTGTAAGCACTAGTTTATTTAAGCTTTTGAAGTTTTATAATTGGATCTTAGTGCTTTACTTGCAATCAAGCCAAAGGCATATAACAAGTTGGACTTAGGGAACTCCATAATAGTATTGAACCCTTGCTCTTATGTGGCATATATTGTTGAGAATATTATTTCAATTCCTATTTTGGATAGCAAAGGATTTGATCCTTCTATATCAAATGGGAGATTGAAGGCATTAAAGAATGTGTTCGTTAATTGCTTATGGTACACTTAACAAAGGATTATACGTATTGGATTCTCAACCATCACTAATGTACTTTCAACAAAGTAAGAAAATTAGATATCCAAGAAAATGCCTTCTCATGACATGCAAGACTTGGACATATTTCTAAAAATAGGATGAACAAGTTAGAAGCTCTCAAAGCACTAAATGTTAGTCGCATTGAGGATCTTCCTACTTGTGAATCTTGTTTAAAAGGAAAAATGACCAAGGCTCCTTTTGTAGGACAAATGGAGTGCTCCACAAGTCAATTGGATTTGATCCATAATGATGTTTGTGGACCACTAAGAGTTAGTGGGAGAGGAGGCTATTTCTACTTCATCACATTTACCGATGATTATAGCCGGTTCGGATGTATGTATCTTATGAAGAACAAGTCCGAAGCCTTTGAAAAGGTCAAAGATTATAGGAATGAAGTGGAAAAGCAATTAGGGCTAAGTATTAAAGCTCTTCGATCGGATCAAATGGGAAAATACTTGAGCACCGAATTCTTAGACTATCTAAAGAAGAATGGCATTCTCTCTCAATGGACTCCACTCGGCACACCCCAAGATAATGGAGTAGCCGAGAGGAAAAACCGTACCTTGCTGGACATGATACATTCCATGTTGAGCTTCTTCGATGTGCCTATATCCTTTTGAGGATACACCTTAGACATGACAGCAAAGCTACTAAATATAGTACCTTCAAAGTCGGTGCCCAAAATACCATATGAGATATGGCATGGCAAAGCACCCTCTTACCAATATTTCAAGGTTTGGGGATCTCCCACCTATGTGAGACGGACAGTGGGAGATAAGATGGATAGTAGATCCATCTGGTGGAAGTTTGTGGGATACCCAAGAGCGTCTATGGGTTGTTACTTATATGATCCCTCGGAACAAAAGGTGTTTATTTCAAGAAACACCTACTTTTGGAAAAGAAATTTCTATTAGATAGAAAATGCATTGTTGTTGAACTTGGTGAAGTTCAAGATGATCATCAAATCCCACAAGCAGTAGAAATAAATAAATATCAAAGAGCCTTACACACAACCTCTTCGAAGGTCGAATCGAATCAAGAAGCAACCTAAAAGGTTTGGATTCCTTCATGAGATGGGCCAATCGGATAGCGATCTGAAGACCTATGAGGAAGTTATGTTGGACATAGATTCGGGATGTTGGCTCGAAGCCATGAGATCCGAAATGGACTCCATGTACTCAAACAAAGTATGGACTTTAATAGATCCACCAAAGGGAATAGTTCACATTGGTTGCAAGTGGATCTATAAGCGAAAGCTTGGAGTCGATGGAGAAGTAGTGACTTTTAAGGTGCAACTAGTGGCGAAGGGTTACACTCAAAGACCCGATATTAATTTCGAGGAAACCTTTTCACCGATCGCAATGCCTAAGTCCATTCGGATTCTACTTGCCATAGCCTTATATTATGACTATGAGATATGGAAAATATATTTTAAAACCGCTTTTTGCAATGGAGATATTGAAGAAGAAAACTATATAAAGCAACAACAAGGTTTTACATTCAAGGGGAGTGAGACAAAGGTATGCAAACTCTAGAGATCCATTTATGGATTCAAATAAGTATCCTGAAGTTGGAACATACATTTTGACAAAATGGTTAAATCGTTTGGCTTTGTCAAAAATATGTATGAACCATGTGTGTATAAAAAGGCTAGTGGGAGTTCGATACAGTTTATTGTGTTTTATATCGATGACATCCTTCTTATTAGGAATAAGGTAAGAATGTTAAAGTGTACTAAAGCGTGGTTATCTACACAATTCTCCATAAAGGATTTGGGATAAGTATCCTACATGTTAAGAATATGTATCTACAGAGATGTAGGGGTTATCCCAAATCCCATATATTGACAAGATACTAAAGAGGTTTAGTATGGAAAAATCCAGGAAGGGATTCATTCCCATAGGACATGGCTTTCGTCTTTCTAAGTCTATGGCCTCTAAGACTGAAAACGAGAGATAAAGAATGTCCCACATGCCTTGTGCCTCCGCCATTAGTAGTATAATGTATGAAGTTCAATGTATAAGACTGGATGTGGCACACTCGCTAAGTGTTACGAGTATGTTCCAATCCAATCCCGGTGAGAATTACTGGATACTCGTTAAAACAATCCTTAAGTACTTGAGAAGGACTAAGGATTTTTTTTTGGTATAAGACTATGGAGAATTGAAACTCAAAGGGTTTTCAGATTCAAGTTTCCAATCTGATGTAGATGACCTAAATTCCACATTTGGATTTATATTTTGCCTTAATGGCGACATAGTGAGTTGGAAGAGTTCCAACAAGACAACAACATGGCTAAGACAACCACTGAGGTGAAATAATTTGTAGTTTTGGAAACCGCAAAAGAAGGTATTTGGATAAAAACTCCATCCAAGAGTTGGATGTAATGCTTAGCATGCATGAGCCCACGGTTGTCTTTGGAAGACAATTTTGGACTTGAGCCAAGATTTCATCAGTGATCCAACATAGTGAAATTTTTATCATTTGATATATAATATCAATTGATAGAGACGACAACTAAGTGGATAAAGTTGCCTCATAAAAGAATTTAGCATAACCACTGTCTAAACCCCTATAAGCAAAATATCTTTGAAGAACATCTTGAGAAGATGGGTTTCAAGGCCATGGGGCATTGGCTTTAAGGCAAGTGGGAGATTGTTGGAATAGTGCCTAGCAAACCAATAGGATTGGCTTTGTAAAACTATTTTTTTGTAAAATAATCTTGATTGAATGATATTCTTTATGTGGCCATCTTCATCTTATGCTCTTTAATACTTCACTTGCATTTGGATCAAGCCCTTAGATTACTCTTGACTATGGGACTTGGTTTGATGACCATGGAATAAGTCTCACACTATCGTGATCTTAAATCTTCCAAGTTATAGGATCTTACGAGACGGAGCATCTAAGATCCAGATAAACTTGCACTAACGATGCTTAAATTCAAGAGTTAGATATTACTCCATTCCATGAGCAACCATATGAGATATGGGTGCTTGTTAGAGAACAAGACACTAAAGGCCCACCGAAGAATCTACTAGATAGTCGTAGTGGCAAGTCGGTGTAGCAAATTCTCCAGCTTACGCTAGTGCATATTATCAGTCCTCTTACCTGAGGATCCATGGTAGCCTTGTGCCTGGTCCTCATGCTTTGACTCTTCCTTGACCACTTAGCGAGTCTTTCGAGTTGAGGTTGGGTATGAGCTACTTGGCATGGTGGTTTGTGATATCCAAGATGGAATCCGACTCATCGCTTTTGTGAAGGGCAAGTGTATCTCTTATATATTCTATAATGATCGATTCTAAGAAATCTTTGTGCAAGGTGGTGTGACAATTTGGAAAAGGGTTTTTCTAAAGATGAGGTCACACAAGGAAACTGAACATTGGGAATAGAGACATAGTATCGAGGCTATTAGGGAGCCAACAAATATCTTGTCCTGAGCCTCTTTCGGCAGATATGAGACCAATGACCGTATTTGCATGGTAAGCGTAGAGCTATAGTAGTTCTCCAAAACATTCATTTCGGTCAATTAGTTGGGCTCCATGGGCTTGAGGTTGGACATCGACCATGGAGATTGGGTACTCTTCAATTAATGAGATTAATTGAATTGAGTCGATTAGTTTAAAAGTATTTTAAAGTAAAATGAATATATATGATATTCAAAAGTCACAAGGAGTTGTGAGCCCATGTCCAATGAATGGTAGAACCTATTGGGTCACGTAAAAATGCTAATTACCTTCCTAGTTGATGGAGCAATTTTCTAAGAGTTAGAGAATTTCTCCTAGTAGACCGACTTTTAGGTATCCAATTTAAAGGTCAATTTTGGCTTGATTAGTTTAAGTGTTAAATTAATCAATTAATTTAAAATTTAAAATTAGACCATTAATTAGGGACTTAATTATTTGGTGTCAAAGTGACCATCAATTGGTCAAGTTAAAGAGTTAAGTTAATAAAATTAAGCTTAAGCGTTAAGCTTGTTTGACTTAAGAGTTAAGTCAAAGATTGATTAATTAAATTAAAATATTTAATTTAATTAATGAGAAGAACACATTTTGGAGGAAAAATTCAAATGAAATGTTACTTAGTATCTTAATTAGCTTGAAATTAGATTTCAAATGTAATTAAGATTCACATGAAATTCAAATTGAATTTGAATTCGCATTTGCCACCTTGGCAATGTACGTTGGCCGCCCATCTTGAGGAAGGTGTGATGCCAACTTGGCATCACACCAACCTCACTCTATATATAGATATAGAGGGTGTGAGGATAGGTAATTGCTGAAAGTGTGTAAGAATTAGATTCTTTTCACAATTCCTCCAAAACTCCTTGCAAGCATTGCATTCATGTGTTGAAAGCTTTACTCTCTTCTTCTTCTTCCCTACCTCAAATCGGCCTCCACCATTGTCATTCTCCTCCCTTATTCCAGCTTATAGTGAGGAGAGTTTGGAAGTTTCAATTGGTGTGTGGATCATATCAATAGAGGCAAAAAAGTTTGTTTGCTACGGTTTGGAGATCCACCTGAGCAGAGCACCAATTTGGTGAATTTTTCGAGGGAGATCCAGAGAACTTTTTTATATGGATTTTTTAGTGTGTTTCCTCCAAGGTGTTGAGAGGTTGTAGTATATTTTTTCATGAATTTTGGAGGAGTTTTAATGAAGTTTAAAATCGCTCCCTTAACACTTAGCGAGTGTGCCACATTTGGTCTTGTACATTGAACTACATACATTATGCTACCAATAACGGAAGCATAAGGTATGTGGGACATCCTTTGTCTCTCGTTTTCAGTCTTAGGGGCTTAGACTTAGAGAGTCAAATGTCATGTCCCATGGGAAGGAATCCCTTCTTGGATTCTTCAATACTAAATCCCTTTAGTATCGTGTCAATGTACGGGGTTTGGGATAGCTCCAGCATCCTCCCAAGTCTATCTTTATAGATACATATTCCAAATACATTGGATGCTTTTACCAAAAATTTTCATGGAGAATTGAGTAGATGACTACGCTTTAGTACACTCTAACATTTCTTTCTCATTCTCAATGAGAAGAATGCCAGCAACATAAAGCACAATAAACTGTATACTACTCCCACTAACCTTTTGTACACACAAGGTTCATACACCTTTTTGAAAAAGCCAAACAATTTGACCGTTTTGTCAAAATATATGTTCCAACTCTGGGACGCTTGTTTGAGTCCATAAATGGATCTTTGGAGTTTACGAACCATTTGCTAACTCCCCTTGGATGTAAAACCTTGTGGTTGCTCCATATAGATTCCTTCTTCAATATCTCTATTGAGGAAAGTAGTTTTCACATCCATTTGCCATATCTCATAGTCATGATATGCAGCTATGGCAAATAAAATCCGAATAGACTTTAAGCATTGCAACCGGTGAAAAGGTTTCCTCAAAATCGATACCTTAAGTATAACCTTTTGCTATTAGTCATGCCTTAAAAATCACCACTTCTCCATCCACTCCAAGCTTGTGCTTATAGATCCACTTGCAACTAATGAAACTATTCTCTTTTGTGGATCTACCAAAGTCCATACTTTGTTGGAGTACATGGAATCCATGTCGGATCTGATGGCACCAAGTTAGCATCTCGAGTTTATGTCCAACATAGCTTCTTCATAGATCTTCGGATCATTATCTGATTAGTCCGTCTCATGAAGAAATCCAAACTTTTCGAGTTACTTCTTGATTCAGTCCAACCTTTAGAGGTTGTATGTAAGGCTCTTTTATATTTATTTGTTTCTACCGCTTGTGGGATTTGATGATCATCTTGAACTTCGCCAAGTTCAACAACAATGCCTTTTTCTATTTTATAGAAATTCCTTTTCTAAAAAAAAGGGGGTGTTCCTTGAAATAAACACCTTTTGTTTCAAGGGATCATAGAACTAATAACCCAGAAACTCTCTTGGGTATCCTACAAACCTGCTCAAGGTGGACCTACTACTATCCAACTTGTTTCCCACTAACCGTCTCACATAGGTGGAAGACCCCCAAACCTTTTAAAGTAATGATAAGAGGGTGCTATGCCATACCAAACCTCATGCGGTGACTTTGGCACCAACTTTTGAACATACTACACTTCGTAACTTCATCGGTCATCTTTGAGGCATATTCCCAAAAGGATATAGGCACATCGAAGAAGCTCATCATGAAATATACCATGTCCAACAATGTGCGGTTTCTCCTCTCGACCACTCCATTATTTTAGGGTATGCCGGGTGGAGTCCATTGTAAAAGAATCCCATTCTCCCTTAGATAATCCAAGAATTCGGTGCTTAAGTATTCTCCCCCTCGATCCGATTGAAGAGCTTTAATACTAAGCGCCAATTGCTTTTCCACTTCATTCCTATATACTTTGAACTTTTCAAAGGCTTCGGACTTGTACTTCATAAGATACACATGTTCGAACTGAATACAGTCACCGGTAAAGGTGATGAAGTAGGAATAGCTAGCTTTCCCACTAACTCTTAGTAGCCCATAAACATCCGTATGGATCAAATCTAAAGGACTTGTGGAGCGCTCCGTTTGTCTTACAAAAGGAGCCTTGGTCATTTTTTCCTTTAAACAAGATTTACAAGTAGAAAGTTTCTCAATGCCACTAACATTTAGTGCTTTGAGAGCTTCTAGTTTGCTCATCTTATTTTTAGAGATATGTCCAAATCTGCATATCATTACATGGCATTTTCTTAGATATCTAATTTTCTTACTTTGTTGAAAGTGCATTAGTGATGGTTGAGAATCCAATATGTATAAAAAAAAACCCATTCTTTAATGCCTTCAATCTCCCATTGATATAGAAGGATCAAATCCTTCGCTATTCAAAATGGGAATTGAAATAATATTCTCAACAATATATGGTACACAATAGCAAGGGCTCAATCCAATTATGGATTTCCCTAAGTCCAACTTATTATACGCCTTTGGCTTTGGTCGCAACTTGTGCTCCTTAGCCAAGATGGTGGATCATATCTACATCATTTGGTTTTATTCTTCTTTCTTATTCTTTGTAACAACTAACAAAGATAAGAACCACATGCGTATCATATATCCATGAGGAAGAATTTATCCTTAAATGCATTTCAATAAGTACATAACCTTCTAAAGGGTTGCAAGGTATTCCTTGCAAAATGGCTTCCAATTGCCTATCTAGTCAAAGTAGAAACAAATAATATTAACTATATCCTCTATAATCTTCTTAACTCATTCGGATGCCTTTAATAGTTGTTTTCCCTTAGATGAAGAACTTTTCTTCCTTTTACCTCCCTTTTTAGCACCCCTAGGGGGCCCATAGACTTGGTGGAGGAAACAAGTGTCAAAGGTTTGCCCTTGTCATGGTAGTCTCCTTCTAGATCAACACTTTGATCAATAAAACTCGGTGAGGATGTGAGGATCAAATCCTAATGGAGATCATTGTCCATCACTACGTCCAAGTAGAAAAAGCATCTTCAAGCCCAATCATCTTTAGACTGTAGTTAATGACACATGACTTCACATCCATCCTAGCTGAAAAATCTCTTTCGACAACATGAACTTTTCATACCTTGTTTGCTTTACAACTCTTGTAAACTTTAACCAAGGTACTATTCATGTATCTTTGAGACTTTTAAAGTTTGTAGATGCCATCATGAGACTATAGGAAATGGCGATCCTAAACTCAATTCTTGAACTTTTCGCGTGTCTCTTGATCTACTTTAATCCCCATGGAATTAGGAGCACCTTGATATAGGACATATATCCGCTTTCAGGAATCTAGAATTTCGATAATTACGTTGAGTGGAACATTAAGCCATTCTTGAGATTTCACAAATCCTCAAAGGCAAAAAAGAGAATAAGCAAGTGATTGAATTTTGATATTGAAAACATGTTCATGGTCTTTCAAACATGTTTTTCTCCCACTATCTTATTAAATCCTTCACCCCCAGGAAGAATTCGAGAAATCATATTTCTTAGTGAGAATCAAGATCCTAAGGACTTGCAAGTGGACCCACGACTCGTGAGACATCCACAAACAATCGAAAGGTAAGCAACTTTTGCTAATTGCATCTCATATAACTCTTGATATATTTTACCTCACTTTTCATGTGGACCCATGACTCATGAGACATCCACACTACCAGGTGTTAAGTTGGGCCTACCAATCAACCTTCAATTCAAGATGAGCACTACGACATCCCATGACTTGTGTGATAATGCATGGGCATTTTTAAATCAAAGGTGCATCATATGCTAAGTATATGGTCATAGCTCTCCATTATAAGTGTAATCCATGACTCGTGAGACATCACACAAATAATGGTAGCATCATCATGCCATCTACTATTTGGTAGAAGGCATAGATTAATTAAAACTCTTTTAATTTGTATCCATTTTAACTTAATATTTGAAAAGAACCTAGACATTCTAATTAGAGGGTTGTTGCTTGCAAAGATCTCATCATTTTTATCTTCTTATTTAGGTTTTCTATATCTTAACCATGCATCTCATACATCAATAGGATATGTAAAGCATAAATAAGTAAATGTGCCTAGCATGCTCCTAGGGTAGGATGACCATGAGCATAACCAAGTGGTGCACTTAGAGCCATAGGTACACCACCCAGTTGATTTTCAGTTAGTTGATTAAATCTAGCTATTACACAAGTATATCCCATATATTCATAGATCTTTAAAAGTCTTAATGCATCCAAGGGTCTTCTTTGCTCCATGTAATATTTACGCGAGAAAGAAATCCTCACTCATAGTGATTCTACTCTCATAACATTTACAAGGTAGAAACTAAGAAGCATTCAAGCCTCAATTTAATACAACCCTTTTCAACAACTTGAAAAAATAAAATTAATATTAAAGGCTCATGATCACCCCCATTCATTCATCATCCATTCAATAATTAAATGAACAATAAATAAATCAATAATTGACATTCAATTTCAATAATTAAATGCTTATTTCATAAACAAGTAATTAGTCAAGCATAACATTTATGTAATCAGTAGGATATTAACTTTAACAAGTTTTAAAAGCAATCAAAAATGCCAAACATAATTTTGAGAACTTGCACAACACTTGTGCATCTATTATGTGTGAAATAAAACACTTTTGGTCACTAAAGGAACACAAAAAATTGGTCAAAACCCATCCAACCCAAAATTGGGCACTGCTGCCCCAACCCGGCTGCATGGCCTGGCAGCAAGTGTGCACGCTGCCCAACCGTTGCTTGGCCGAGCGTGGCAGCTTGCCCTGTTTTTGGGTTTGGACCGAGTCAACTCATTTTTTATTCAACTTTTGTGCACTAAAAAATTTAGGACACCTCCTACACATTATAGATGAAATTTCAGATCTAAAACACCTTTTAAAATCAAAATTTCAAGTGCTCAAACATGCTTCAAAAACAAGTTCAAGTGAGAATCAAATTCTCCAAAAATCTCCCACAAAACTTCAATCGAATTGGATCCAAAACCAACAAAGACACATTAAGGTTAGATTTAACATGCTATAACAACATATAACATCAATTAATGCTAAATCAACATTCAACATTAATAGCTATGAATTAAAACATACTAATCATATGAATTAATACTTAAAACACATATTAGCATGCTTTCAATTCATCAATCAAGCAGCCTCACAATAAATCATCCAAACACTCCAATCCATCATATGAATCAAGTATTTGGATAATAAGATCAATTCATCACATGAATCAATCAAAAATAAAAATTCTAATTAAAGCATGGAAAAGGCTCTAATACTACTTGAAGGTTAGTAAGCCACTCGGATCCAATAATGAAACTTTAAAAGCTCAATAATAACTAGTGCTTACAACCTACCAAGGATCTATTCATGCTTCCAATTCAGATTTAGTTAGTAAGCCACTTGGATCCAATAATAAAACTTTAAAAACTCAATAATAACTAGTGCTTACAACCTACCAAGGATCTATTCATGCTTCCAATTCAGATTTAGTTAGAGATTTGCCTCAAAAAGCAAATTTCCAAGGTCACAAAGGTGAACACTTCACCGATCCAGATTTTGGCAAACTCTAGCACAGCGGAGAACCAACAACTTTTGCCTTGGTTAGAGTGCTCCAAACATCACGAAAAAGAAATCTAGAACTTCTCAACCCCTTGAAGAAGTCTCTATAAAAAAATTGGAGCAAAACTCAATCTAGATCGCTTGAAAAAAATTCAGCAAGTAACTGCTATATTCCAATGGATCTCCAAAGTTCACAAATCAAATACTTTGCCTCTATTAGTATGATCCACACATCAATTGATCCTCCAAATTCCACTCACTTTTAGCCGGAGAAAATGAACATAATATAATGGTGAAGGCCGATTTTTGAGGTAGGAGAAGAAGAGAAAACAAAGCCTCAACACATGAAGAATGTTTCAAAAGGGAGTTTTGGATGGAATTGTGGAAGAATCTAATTCTTCACTCCTTTTTCATTATAGCCGATCCTCTTTCCCTATATCTATATATATGTGTTGGAAGGTGTGATGCCAAGGTGGCATCACACCTTCCATGGGGGGGAGGGCAAGTAGTGTGCCAGGTGGCAAATTTGAATTCAAATCTCATTTGAATTTCATGTACATTTTAATTACATTTGAAATCTAATTACATTTCAAGTTAATTAAGATGTTAATTCAAATGAACCTTTCATTTGAATTTTTCCTCCAAATTGTTTTTCTATTTAATTAAATTAAACACTTTAATTTAATTAATTCACCTTTGACTTAACTCTTAAGTCAAACAAGCTTAACTCTTAAGCTCAATTTTGTTAACTTAACTCTTTAAGTTAACTTGACCAATTGATGGTCACTTGGCACCTAATAATTAACTCTTTAAATTAGTTGATTAATTTAACACTTAAATTAATCAAGCCAAAAATTAACCTTAAATTTAGCACCTAAAAATTGATCACCAAGGAGTGATTTTCTAACTCTTAGAAGATTGCTCAATTAACTAGGAGGTTAATTGGCTTTTGTGTGTGACCCAATAGGTTCTACCATTCATTGGACATAGACTCACAACTCTTTGTGACTTTTCAATATCATATATTCATTTTAGTTTAAAACACCTTTTAAACTAATCGATTCAACTCAAGTAATCTGATTAATTGAAGAGTACCCAATTACCATGATCGATGTCCAACCTCAAGCCTATGGAGCCCAACTAATTGGCCGAAATGAATGCTTTTAGAGAACCATCATAGCTATATGTTTGCCATGCAAATATGGTCCTTCTGTCTCCTATCTCCCGAAAGAGGCTTAAGACAAGATATTTGTCGGCTCCCTAATAGCCTCGATACTACCTTCAGTAAGGATTTCTTAGAATTGATCATTATAAAACACATAGGAGATGTACTCGCTCTTCACAAAAGTGAGGAGTCGGATTCCATCTTGGATCTCACAAACCTCCATGCCAAGTAGCTCATACCCAATCTCAACCTGATAGACCCGCTAAGTGGTCAATGAAGAGTTAAAGCATGAGGACCAGACACAAGATTACCATGGATCCTCAAGTTAGAGGACTAATAATATGCACTAGTGCAAGCTGGAGAACTCGCCACTACCGACTTGCCACTCCGGCTATCTAGTGGATTCTCTGATAGGTCTTCAGTGTCGTGTTCTCTAAGAAGTACCTACTAACAATCACACATATCTCATATGGTTGCTCATGGAACAGAGCAGTATCCAACTCTTTGATTTATGCATCATTAGTGCAAGTCTATCCAGATCTTAGATGCTCTGTCTCATAAGATCATATGACTTTGAAGATTTAAGATCACGACCATGAAAGACTTATTCCATGGTCACCAAACCAAGTCCCATAGTTATGAGTGATTTAAGGGCTTCATCCAAATGCAAGTGAAGTCATAGAGAGCATAAGATGAAGATGGCTACATAAAGAATATCATTCAATCGAGATTTTTTTATGAGGAAATAGCTTCATAAGGCCAATCCTATTGGCTTGCTGGGCACTGTTCCAATAGGAATTGTGATAACATTGACAGATGCACGTCATGTTCTTGATTTGAAGAAAAATTTTAAATTCACGTCGCATGTTAGATAAGAATATGTGTAAATATAGAGCTTCAAATAGAGTTCTGCGAGTTTCGAATGGTGCCTTGTTGATCATGAAGGAGGAGAAAAGAAACAACCTTTATATTTTGTAGAGTAGTATAGTATATGGTACTGCAGTAATTTATTTGTTACACAAAAATACTACAACATTGTGGCATATGCGGCTTGGGCGTATGAGTGAGAAAGGAATATCAGAGTTGAGAAAATGGGCTTTGCTTTGCGAAGGAAAGATTATGAAAATAGACTCTTGTAAACAATGTGTTCTTGGCAAGCAGCAAAGAGTGAAGTTCAGCACAGCAGTTAACATGACCAATGGCACTTTGGATTACATCCATTTGAATCTTTGGAGGCCTTCTCAAGTTCCCTCAAAGGGTGGAGCTAGATACATGTTGTTTATTGATAACTTCTCATGGAGACTTAGGATGTACTTGTTGAAGTATAAAGATGAGGTATTTGTCAATTTCAACTAGTGAAAGATCTTGAGTGAGAAACTGACTGTGAACAAGGTCAAACACTTGAGAACTGATAATAATTTGTCGTTTTACAACAAGGAATTTCAAGAATTCCGTGATAAGGTAGGGATTGTAACACAGCTATTCACATAACACGGCAGAACAAGGTTGCAGAATGAATGAACAAAATTATTCTATAGAGAGTTAGATGCATGCTCTTTAATGCTAGATTGTCCAAGCATTTCTGCGCTAAAGTTGTTAATACTTCTTGGTATTTGACTAGGTCACCGTCTACTGCTTTGGACTACAAGACACTAATGGAAGTATGGCCAGGATCTCCTGCTAACTGCTCTAATTTGAGCTTATGTTCGTAATGGAAAGCTTGAGTCAAGGGCAAAGAAATGCGTATTTTTAAGCTATAGAAATGGAGTCAAGGGTTATCATTTGTGGTGTACTAATGGCAAGGGCTCCATGATAATTATAAGCAAGGATATGACATTTGATGAGTTTGTTATGCTAAAGAAGGTGGAGCAGAGTGATATCAGTCAAGAGAGCATTATGGATAAGGTAGAGCTTAGATTAAAACTTCATAAGTTGTTGTGAAAAGAAAGCAGAAGGTGGTAGATGAAGCTAGTTAGAGCTCATTATCACCTACACAGCACCAAGGAACTGAGCCACTATAGAACTATCTTTTGGCTCATAGCAGACATAAGAGGCAGATCAAACCACTATAGTGGTTTGGATATTCAAATCTGATTACTTATATGCTGAGTTCGACGAGGAGTTTATAGGAGATGATCCAATCACATATAAAGAGGCTACCTTATGCCTAAATTTTGATAAATGGATAGGTACCATAAATGAAGAGATGGAGAGTCTCTACATAAGAATGACACATAAGAGCTAGTTCACATACCTTAAAGGCATAAGATTGTTGGAAACAAGTGGGTCTTCAAGAGGAAAGAAAGAATTCCAAGGGTTGAGGATGCTTGTTATAAGGCGCGATTGGTTGCAAAAGGTTTTTCGCAGAGAAAAGGAGTTGACTTTCATAAGGTGTTCTCTCTAGTGGTAAAGCACACTTCCATTTGAGTGTTACTTGCTATTATAGCTTTAGCTGACATGGAACTATAGCAAATAGATGTGAAAATGCATTCTTACATAGTGAGATAGAGAAGCAGATTTATATGAGCTAACTGAGGAATTTGTTGTTTTGGGAAACAAAGATCAGTCATTCCTTTTGAAGAAGTCATTAGACAGCTTGAAGAAGTCTCCTAGGTAGCGGTATAAGAGGTTTAATGCATTTATTATTAAGATCAAGTAGACTATGAGCATTTATAATTGTTGTGTGTACTATAAGAAACTAATGTAGTCGTGATCTTCTTATTTATTTGTTGCTTTATGTTGATGATATATTGATTGCCTCTAAAAACATGTTTGAGATAAATATGTTAAAGGGTCAGTTGAGTAAAAAGTTTGAGATGAAGGATTTGGACAGTGCGAAAAGAATATTGGGCATGGCGATTATCCGAGAAAGACACTCTGGGCTATTGTACTTGTCTCAGCAGAAATATACTGAGAAAGTACTACAGTACTTTGAGATGGATAAGTCTAAGTCAGTTAGTACGCCAATCGCAACTCATTTCATGCCCTCATCAAATCTATCACTGATTACTAAGGAGGAGGTGGAGCACATGCCTAATGTATCATATGATAGTGCAGTTGGTAGTTTGATGCACGCCATGTGTGTTGGAAATAGTGCCCGACAAGCCAATAGATTTGGCCTTGTAAAGCTATTTTCTTGTAAAAACAATCTTGATTGAATGATATCTTGTATATGGCCACATTCATCTCATGCACCATATTACTTCACTGGCATTTCGATGAAGTCCTTAGATCACTTAAGACTACGGGACTTAGTCACGCACTAGGTGGTGATCATGGAATAAGTCTTACATGGTCGTGATCTTAAAACATTCCAAGTCAAAGGATCTTCAGAGACAGGACATTTAAGATTCGGATAGACTTGCACTAACGATGCATAAATCCAAGGGGTTGGATATTGCTCCGTTCCATGAGCAAACCGTATGTGATACGGGTGCGTGTTAGTGGGTGCTTGTTAGAGAACAAGGCACTGAAGACCCACCGGAGACTCCACTAGTTAGCCATAGTGGTTAGTTCTCCTACTTACGCTAGTGCATATTATTAGTCCTCTGACCTGAGGATCCATGGTAATCTTGTGTCCGGTCCTCATGCTTTGACTCATCCTTGGTCACTTAGCAGGCCGTTCGAGGTGAGATTGGGTATGAGCTACTTGGCATGGAGGTTTGTGAGATCCAAGAGGGAATCCGACTCCTCGCTTTTGTGAAGGGCGAGTACATCTCCTATGCATTCTATAATGATCGATTTCAATAAATCCTTGCGCAAGGTGGTATGACAATTTGGGAACGGAGTTTTCCAAAGTTGAGGGCATACAAAGGAATCGGACATTTAGAATAGAAGCATAGAATCGAGGCTATTAGAGAGCCGACAAATATCTTGCCGTAGGCCTCTTTCGGGAAATAGGAGACGGAAGGACCGTACTTGCATGGAACAAGTAGAGCTTTAAACAATTCTCATATAGACATTTATTTTGACCAATTAATTTGGCACCATGGGCTTGAGGTTGGACATCGACCATGGAGATTAGGTATTCTTCAATTGATGAGATCGATTGAATGGAGTCGACTAGTTTAAAAAGAGTTTTAAACTAGAATGAATATTAAATATTCAAAAGTCACAACGGATTGTGAGCCTATATCCAATGAATGGTAGAACCCAATGAGTCATACACAAAAGCCAAAATACCTTCCTAATTGATGGAGAAATTTTTGTAAGTGTTAGAAAGATAACCTTTTTCCATGGCCGATTTTTGGGAGACTTTTGAAGATCAATTTTGGCTTGATTAATTTAACACTTAAATTAATCAATTATTTTAAGCAGTTAAATTAGGCAAATAATTAAAGATTTAATTATTTGGTGCCACATTGATCATCAATTGATCAAAGTTAACTTAAGGGGTTAAGTTGACTAAAGTAAACTTAAAGAGTTAAGTTTACTTGACTTAATTGTTAAGTCAAGGTTAATTAATTGAATTAATTAGGTTAATTTAATTAATGGAAGAACAAGAATTTTAAGAGGAAAAATTCAAATTAGGTTTGAATTAATTTGGAATAAGATTCCAAGTTGGCAAGATGAAATTCAAATTGCCAACTTGCACACAACTAATTTTTGGTCCTCACATCCTCATGCCAAGGTGGACCTTGACATCACACCTCACACACTCTATATATAGATATAGAGCTGGATGAATTTCAGTGAAGTTTTCAGCATTAGAAAATCAAATTCTAAATGCTTTCCCTCCAAAAACCTTTCTAGACAAGATATTCATGTGTTGAATTCTTCCTTTTCTTCCCTACCAAAACTCTCCAAAAACCGATCATACTCCATATCCATCTTCATATCTAATCCAACTTAGAATCTAGAGATTTAGGATCTCATCTTTGGTGTGTGGATCAACGTTGGAGGCGATTTCGCGTGAGATCGTTATTTCACAGTTTCCTGCAGATCGTCTGACTTTGAGAAATTTTTCTGGAATCTGTGATGAGTTTTTTGATCCAAATTTTCTAATTAAGATATCCTAAGGTGTTAGGTATCTCCCAGATTTCTTTTTCGAATTGATTGATAGTTTTGGTTTGTCAAATTCGGATCTGAATCCGCTGCGCCAGATCCAGTATCGAATCTGCCAACACTTGGAGATTTGGTTTTCTTCCTTGGATCTTGCTTCTAAAGGTAAGTATCTTCTTCTAATTCTGAATATAATTCATGGTATAACCCTGGGATGACCAATTGGCATTGGATTTGGTGTTTTAATTTTGAATTATTGTGCATCCGAATGCCGATTGTTCCTTCAAGTGGTATCAAAGCCAATATCCTGCACTTATTTGGAATTTTTGTGGACAATTGGATCATGTGATGATCTGATTGAATTCACCACATACTTGATTCATTGATGAATTGGAGCGTGTGGATTGAAGATGCTTGTGGTTCTTATCCTTGATGAGTTGAAAGCATGTTATTATGTGATTTAATTGTTGATTCGTATAACTAGCATGTTTTAATTCATACTTGTTAATGTTGAATTTTGATTTGGCATTAATTGATGTTATATGTTTATATAGCATGTTTATGAATCACTGAAAGTGTTTTGGTCCTTTTTGGATCCAATTGGATTGGAGTTTGTTTGGAGTTTTTGGAAGAATATGATTCTTAGTTGGACTAGTTTTTTTTTTTTTTTTTTTGAAGCATGATTGAGCACCTTAATTTTCAGTTTTAGAAGCAGTTTTGAATCTGAAAAATGGACAGAAATGTGTGTTAACATGTTAGGAGCATATGCTAGATTTATTGGTGCATAAAAGTTGAACTTTTGGGGCTTGAATTGCCCCCTAGAGGCTAACGGCCAGCAGCGGCTGGCCGTGGCCGGGCGCTGCCTAGCCAGCGTGCGCAGGCTGCCCGGGCGTGCACCCAGCCTGGCTGGCAGCTGTATGGTGTTGCCTTAGGGGCGATTTTTGAGCTCACAAAATGTTCCTTTGTTGCTCAAAAGTCTTTTGCATCACACATGACTCATGCACAAGTGTTGTGCAAGGTCTCAAGTTTATGTTTGACATTTTTAAGTGCTTCTTAAAGTTAGTTAAAGTTAACCTCCAAGTTAGTTGCATTATTGTTATGCATAACCAATTATTTGTTTATAGGATGAGCATTTAATTGATAGAATTAATTGTTAATTCTAGTTTATTTATTGTTCATTTAATTGTGGAATGAATGATGAATGAATGGGGATGATCATGAGCCTTTAATATTGATTTTATTTATTTTCAAGTTGTTGAAAAACGGTTGTATTAAATTGTGGCTTGCATGCGTCTTAAATTCATCTTGTAATTGTTATGAGAGTAGAATCACTAGGAGTGAGGATTTCTTTCTCATGTAAATGTTACAAGGAGCAAAGGAGTCTATTGGAGGCATGAAGACTTTCTGAAGGCCCATGAATGTATGGGATACAATCATATAATAGCTAGATTTAATCAACCCATTTAAAATCAACTAAGTGATGCACCTATGGCTCTAAGTGCATCACTTGGTTAAGGCTCATGGTCATCCCACCCTAGATGTATGCTAGGCGCATTTACTTATTTATGCTTTCCATATCCTATTATTGTATGCGATGCAAGACTAGGATATAGAGAGCCTAAATAAGAAGATAAAATGATGAGATCTTTACAAGCTAAAATCCCCCCACTTGGAAAGTCTAAGTTTTCAAATATTAAGTCAAAATGGATTTCAAATTAAAAGGAGTTTTAATTAATCCAAGCCTTCTACCAATAGTATATGGCATGATGATGCTACCATTTTTGTGTGATATACATCCAGTCACAGGGGGTCACACTTAAGTGGAAAGCTGTGACCATATATTGAGCATACGATGCATCTTTGAATTAAGAACGCCCACACATTATACACTCGGTCACGGGGGATGATGTGGTGCTCGTCTTGAATCAAAGAATGATTGGTAGGTTTGACTTAACGCCAAGTAATGTAGAGGTCATCCTATTATGGGGATCTACATGAAATGGTGAGGCAAAAGATATCAAGAATTGTATAAGATGCAATTAGCAAAAGTTGCTTACCTTTGGATTGCTAGTAGATATACATCCGGTTACGGGGTCTATTTGCAAGTCCTTGGGATCTTGATTCTCACTAGGAAATATGATTTCCCAAATGCTTTTTGGGGGTAAAGTATTTGATAAAATAGTGGGAGAAAAACATGTTTGAAAGACATGTTTTCTGTATCAAATTCAATCACATGCTTATACTCTTTTTTTCCGCCTCTTGTAGATTTTCAAAATCTTCTACTCAAATGGCCAAAAATCCAATCTCAAGCATTTTGGAAACCAATAAACTAACCGGGCTTAACTTCCAAGACTGGCTTAGGAACCTTCAAATAATTCTTGACTCTGATAAGAGAACTTATGTCCTAGATCAAGTCCCGTAGACAATTGGGCGATAACGCATCTAATGAGGACCGCGAACGGTTCGCGCGATTTGTAGATGATGATCCACAAGTTCGATGCCTCATGATGGCATCCATGACTAATGAGCTCCAAAATACTCATGAGCATATGAAGCATGCTTGTGAAATCTATAAGCACCTGCAAGAGTTGTATGGTGTGCAAACAAGGCACGAAAGGTTCGCGCTCTCTAAGGAACTCTTTAGATCACGGATGAGTGAAGACTCCAATGTCCATGATCACGGTCTCAAAATGATTAGTCTTATTGAGAAGCTTGGACGACTCGATGTGATCATGGACAATGACCTTTACATAGATTTGATCTTATAGTCATTGCCGCCATCGTTCGACCAGTTTGTTATGAACTTCAACATGTCCAAGCAGGAAGTTACGATTAATAAACTGGTGAACATGTTTGTGACCGCAGAGGCCACGTTGAAAAAGGAGAAACCTATTATGCTTGCTTCCACCTATAGGTTTAAGGGCCCTAAAGGCCCCAAGAAAGGAGGAAAAAGGAAGAAAAGTTCTTCCTCTAAAAGGAAGCAACCCGAGAAGGGTTCTGGGAGAGCCAAGAAAAAGGCTAAGACTGATGCAAATTGTTTCCACTGTGGTGCGAAGGGTCATTAGAGGAGAAATTGTAAAGCTTACCTTACTACTCTTGAGAAGGGTATGTTTTTCATTGAAGTGCATTTAATGACAAATTCTTCCACATAGGTATTTGATACCACATGCGATTCTCACCTCTGTAACTCATTTCATGGGATGGAAAGAAGGAGTCTGCGTGAAGGGGATACGATCCTCCGCCTAGGAAATGGAGTAACTGTTGTTGCCACATTCCAAGGAATAATCAAGCTAGATTTAGGGAATAAAATCATTGTACTTGATCCTATTTTCTATGTACCGAATCTTGTCAAAAACATTATTTCAATTCCCATTTTAGATAATGAAGGATTTGATTTTTCAATATCGAATGGAAAATTGTTGGCATCAAAGAATGGTTCTTTTGTTGCACAAGGTATATTGACTAACGGATTATACATACTTGATTTCCAACCTTCACTAATGCACATTCAAACAAACAAAAGGAAGCAAGATATCTAAGAAAATGCCATGCTTTGGCATGCAAGACTTGGCCATATATCCAAAAATAGGATGAGCAAGTTAGAAGCTTTCAAAGCACTAAATGTTAGTGGCATTGAGGAACTTCCAACTTGTGAATCTTGTTTAAAAGGAAAAATGACCAAAGCTCCGTTTGTATGACAATCGAAGTGGTCCACAAATCTTTTGGATTTGATCCATACAGATGTTTGTGGACCGCTAAGAGTTAGTGGGAGATGAGGCTATTCTTACTTCATCACCTTTTCAGACGATCATAGTCGATTCGGACACTTGTATATTATGAAGTACAAATCCGAAACCTTTGAAAAATTCAAAGTGTATAGGAATGAAGTAGAGAAGTAACTAGGGCTAAGTATTAAAACTCTATGATCGGATCGAGGAGGAGAATACGTAAGCACCGAATTCTTGGATTATCTAAAGGAGAATAGGATTCTCTCACAATGGACTCCACCTGGCACACCCCAACTTAATGGAGTAGCCGAGAGGAGAAACCGTACATTGTTAGATATGGTACGTTCCATGATGAGCTTCTCCAATGTACCAATATCCTTTTGGGGATACGCCTTAGAAACGGCAGCGAAGTTACTAAACCTAGTACCTTCAAAGTCGGTGCCAAAAACACCATATGAGATATAGCATGGCAAAGCACCCTCTTACCATTATTTAAAGGTTTGGGGATCTCCCACCTACGTAAGACGGACAATGGGAGATAAGTTGGATAGTAGATCTATCTTGTGCAAGTTTGTGGGATACCCAAGAGAGTCTATGGGTTATTACTTTTATGATCCCTCAGAACAAAAGTGTTTGTCTCGATGAATGCCTACTTTCTAGAAAAGCAATTTCTACTGGATAGAAATGGCGTTGTTATTGAACTTGATGAAGTTCAAAACGATCAACAAATCTCACAGGCGATGGAAACAATTGAATCAAAAAAGCCTGATGCACAAACTCTGAGAAGGTTAGACCGAGTCAAGAAGCAACCCGAAAGGTTCGGATTTCTTCATGAAATGGGACAGTTGGATAGTGATCTGAGGACCTATGAGGAAACTATGTTGGATATAGATTCGGGATGCTGGCTTGAACCCTTGACATCCAAAATGGACTCCATGTACTCAAACAAAGTATGGACTTTGGTAGATCCACCAAAGGGAATGGTTCACGTTGGTTGCAAGTGGATCTATAAGCGAAAGCTTGGAGTAGATGGAGAATTATCAACTTTTAAGGTGCAACTAGTAGCTAAAGGTTATACTCAGAGACCCGGTATTGACTTCGAGGAAACCGTTTCACTGATCGCAATGCCTAAGTCCATTCGGATTCTACTTGCCATAGCCACATATTACGACTATGAGATATGTCAAATGGATGTGAAAACCGCCTTTCTCAATGGCAACATTGAAAAGGAAATTTACATGGAGCAACCGCAAGGTTTCATACCCAAAATGAGTGAGCAAATGGTTTGCAAACTCCAAAGGTCCATCTATGGGCTTAAACAAGCGTCTCGAAGTTGGAATTTGTGTTTTGACAAAACAGTCAAATCGTTTGGCTTTGTCAAAAACGTATATGAACCCTGTGTATATCAAAAGGCCAGTGGGAGTTCTGTACAGTTTATTGTGCTTTATGTCGATGACATCTTTCTCATTGGGAATGAGATTAGAATGTTAGAGTACACTAAAGCATGGTTATCTACACAACTCTCCATGAAGGATTTGGGAGAAGCGTCCTACATATTGGGAGTAATAGATTAAAAATGATGATAGGGTTATCCCAAACCCAATACATTAACAAAATACTAAAAAGGTTTAGTATGGAAGAATCCAAGAAAGGATTTCTTCCTATGGGGCATGGCATTCGTCTCTCAAAGTCTATGGCCCCTAAGACTGAGCAAGAGAAACGAAAGATGTCCCAAACACCCTATGCCTCTGCCATATGGAGCATAATGTATGCAGTTCAATGTACAAGACCAGATGTAGCACACTCGCTAAATGTTACGAGTAGGTCCTAATCCAATCCCGATAAAAGCCAATGGTTGGCTGTAAAGATAATCCTCAAGTACTTGAGAAGAACAAAGGATTTGTTTTTAGTATACGGCAATGGAGAATTGAAACTCGAAGGGTTTTCGGATTCAAGTTTCCAATCCAATGTAGATGACCTCAAATCCACTTTTGGATTTATATTTTGCCTCAATGGCGGCGCAGTAAGTTGGAAAAGTTCCAAACAAGACACCACGGCCGACTCGACCACAGAGGCAGAATATATTGCAGCTTCTGAAGCTGCAAAGGAAGGTGTTTGGATGAAAAACTTCATTCAAGAGTTGAATGTAGTGCCTAGCATAGTTGAGCCAGTTGTTGTCTTTTGTGACAACACCGGGGTGGTAGCACAAGCTAAGGAGCCTAGATCTCATCAGTGATCCAAGCACATATTGAAGCAATATCATTTGATCCGAGAGACCATTGATAGAGGTGGCGTCCGAGTGGAGAGAGTTGCCTCAGAAGAGAACATAGCAGATCCATTGACTAAGCCCCTAGGACAAAAGGTCTTTAAAGGACATCTTGAAAAGATGGGTCTCAAGGCCGTAGGGCATTGGCTTTAGGGCAAGTGGGAGATTGTTGGAAATAATGCCCGACAAGCCAATAGATTTGGCCTTGTAAAGCTATTTTCTTGTAGAAACAATCTTGATTGAATGATATCTTGTATATGGCCATATTCATCTCATGTACCATATTACTCCACTAGCATTTGGATGAAGTCCTTAGATCACTTAAGACTACGAAACTTGGTCACACACTAGGTGGTGATCATGGAATAAGTCTTACACGGTCGTGATCTTAAAATATTCCAAGTTATAGGATCTTCAGAGACGGGACATTTAAGATCCGAATAGACTTGCACTAACGATGCATAAATCCAAGGGGTTGGATATTGCTCCGTTCCATGAGCAAACCGTATGTGATACGGGTGCGTGTTAGTGGGTGCTTGTTAGAGAACAAGGCACTGAAGACCCACCGGAGACTCCACTAGTTAGCCATAGTGGTTAGTTCTCCTACTTACGCTAGTGCATATTATTAGTCCTCTGACCTGAGGATCCATGGTAATCTTGTGTTCGGTCCTCATACTTTGACTCATCCTTGGTCACTTAGCAGGCCGTTCGAGGTGAGATTGGGTATGAGCTACTTGGCATGGAGATTTGTGAGATCCAAGAGGGAATCCGACTCCTCGCTTTTGTGAAGGGCGAGTACATCCCCTATGCATTCTATAATTATCGATTTCAATAAATCCTTGCGCAAGGTGGTATGACAATTTGGGAAATGAGTTTTCCAAAGTTGAGGTCATACAAAGGAATCGGACATTTAGAATAGAAGTATAGAATCGAGACTATTATGGAGCTGACAAATATTTTGCCCTAGGCCTCTTTCGGGAGATAGGAGACGAAAGGACCATATTTGCATGGAACACGTAGAGCTTTAAACAGTTCTCATATAGACATTCATTTTGACCAATTAATTGGGCTCCTTGGGCTTGAGGTTGGACATCGACCATGGAGATTAGGTACTCTTCAATTGATGAGATCGATTGAATAGAGTCGACTAGTTTAAAAAGAGTTTTAAACTAGAATGAATATTAAATATTCAAAAGTCACAACGGGTTGTGAGCCTATGTCCAATGAATGGTAGAACCCAATGAGTCATACACAAAAGCCAAAAGACCTTCCTAATTGATGGAGAAATTTGTGTAAGTGTTAGAAAGATAACCTTTTTCCATGGCCGATTTTTGGGAGACTTTTGAAGATCAATTTTGGCTTGATTAATTTAACACTTAAATTAATCAATTAATTTAAGCAGTTAAATTAGGCAAATAATTAAAGAGTTAATTATTTGGTGCCACATTGATCATCAATTGATCAAAGTTAACTTAAGGGGTTAAGTTGACTAAAGAAAACTTAAAGAGTTAAGTTTACTTGACTTAATTGTTACGTCAAGGTTAATTAATTAAATTAATTAGATTAATTTAATTAATGGAAGAACAAGAATTTTAAGAGGAAAAATTAAAATTGGATTTGAATTAATTTGGAATAAGATTCCAAGTTGGCAAGATGAAATTCAAATTGCCAACTTGCACACAACTAATTTTCGGTCCTCACATCCTCATGCCAAGGTGGACCTTGGCATCACACCTCACACACTCTATATATAGATATAGAGCTGGACAAATTTTAGTGAAATTTTTAGCATTAGAAAATCAAATTCTAAATGCTTTCCCTCCAAAACCTTTCTAGGCAAGATATTCATGTGTTGAATTCTTCGTTTTCTTCCCTACCAAAACTCTCCAAAAACCGATCATACTCCATATCCATCTTCATATCTAATCCAACTTAGGATCTGGAGATTTAGGATCTCATCTTTGGTGTGTGGATCTACGTTGGAGGCGATTTCGCGTGAGATCGCTATTTCACAGTTTCCTGCAGATCGTCTGACTTTGAGAATTTTTTCTGGAATCTGTGATGAGATCTTTGATCCAAATTTTCTTCTGAAGATAGCCTAAGGTGTTAGGTATCTCCCAGATTTTTTTTTCGAATTGATTGATAGTTTTGGTTTGTCAAATTCGGATCTGAATCCGCTGCGCCAGATCCAGTCACGAATCTGCCAACACTTGGAGATTTGGTTTTCTTCCTTGGATCTTGCTTCTAAAGGTAAGTATCTTCTTCTAATTCTGAATATACTGCATGGTATGACCCTGGGATGACTGATTGGCATTGGATTTGGTGTTTTAATTTTGAATTATTGTGCATCCTAATGCCGATTGTTCCTTCAATGTGTGCACTAGACCAAATATTTTGTATAATGTAAATGTTGTGAGCATGTACATGCATCGGCAGGTAGTAAATGGATCATGAGGTGTCTGAGAGGTCCTGTGGATAAATGTTTGATGTATAGTCTATTGAATTCTACTATAAGACTTGTTAGCCATATGGATGCCAACTATGCCGGAGATTTGGATAGCAAAAGATCTACAACATATTATGTATTTTGTGTTTCGTGTTATAATCTTAACTGGAGGACAACTTTGCAAGCCTCAATTGCATTGTCCACAATAGAGATTGAGTATATAGCTTTAGTTGATGGTTTGAAAGAAGGCATTTGGCTTATGGGATTAATTAGTGATGAGTGTAAGTTTTGATATTACTACAATATCATGTGTCTGTTAGAGTGTCATTCACATGTCAAATAATCAAGCATTTCACAAGAGAACAAAACACATTAATGTGTGGTATCACTTTGTCCGATATAGTGTCTCACATTGTTGTCTTGATTGATAAGATTGAGACTAAAGATAATCTAGCAAATATGTCGATGAAGACTGTTTTAGGAATCAAATTTGAACATTACTTGCATTTGATATACATTTGCAAATGCAAATAATTGGCCTTTGGGTGGAGACAAAGATGATGGATGGAGAATTTCAAGTCAAGGTGAAGATTGTTGAATGTGCCTTAAAATTGAAGTTGGAAATGATGAAAATGACAAAAATAGAGCGAAATGGTAAAAAAATGACTAAAACAATGCAAAACTAGCGCATAAAACAATAGGCGAGTAGCAACACGCACACTGGGGTGCACACCAACGGTGCCTCGGCTTGTTGGTGGATGGACACTCCTACTGGGCACTGGGTACCTACCCCAAGAATCCACCAACATTGTTCCCCCGCACCTTGGCGCAATTTAACAATGGCTAATTCCACAAGGCATGCGTTGTTTAGATCATTGTTCAATCGAAATATATATTTAAGCGAATTTTTCCCTATTTACATGTTTAGACCATATTGAAGATAGTTTTGGACTTTTTTTAAGATTACTTTTCTCAAACGAATGTTAGAACAAAAGAAATTCTGATATTGTGGAATTTGAATTTGTACTTGACACTTGAATTGATATTCAATAAATTCATCTCTTTTGTTTGGTGGAATACACATATCACCAAATCACATTAAATCTTGTGTTTTATTTTTGAATTTCTCTGTGGGAATTTCCTAATTGTTATTACTTTGTCGTTTTGAGTTACAACAGGTTCGCTGTAACGAAGTATGGCTTGGTAGAGTTGTTGCTTAGATATCTGTTGTCTTCTGATAATCCGACTCCCACTACATTGCTTGGAAAGCAACTTCTACAGGTCTTGAAACAAACGAAAAAGAAAATTACAGACAGCATACTTTGGCTTAAATTAAAAAATTCATCATTGCAAAATTTACCCTTGAGTAAAAATTCCATTATCTTAGGTTAGCATACTGCAAATTGATGTGCTATTCCAACGAACTGTCAACTGTCAGCTGCTTGCAGGCAGCTCTCTCCTCAATCCTAAGCTCAACCAGGTAAGCTAGAATGGAAAAGTTTCACCTTCAATTGTTTTTGTCCTTCCCACAGCACCTTCAAATATTAAAGCTTATAAGACAAACAACCCTAATGAAAACAAATGTTTAAATATTAAAAAAAAAGAAAAAGAAAAATAAAGCTAACAGTTGCATGGAATGCATAGTAAAGCTCGCCTATATCACGTGCATATGATAGGGAGGAAGTCAAAGAAGGAAACCGGGTGAACAAAAACTGCATATATATTTATATATATATGAGAAAGTAAAATTATTCATTAAACCTACTCCAACCAAAGTACTTTCAATGTGTACAACAAAAGGTTGACATTAATATTCATAAGCACAAAGAATGACTTCCAATTTAACAGCAAAAAGAATTAGACTACTAAAATTTAGGGACAAATTAAAGCATAAGGTCAGAAGGAATGCAAAATATAGGTTGTCATATATCAAACAATTCACTCAACCTATGTTCTTCCAAAATTCTTTTGGATGTGCACATCAAATATAGAATTAGTAGACATTTAGCACGAAGTACGATTCTCCCTGAAGACAACCAGGTTACAACAGAAGAGCCTCACCCAATATTATGTTCTTCATAGCAAGCCTAAGAAGCCTAAGTATCTTTATACCAAGGAGAATAACATTGGAAGAAAACACCAATTGGTGCCAAAAGAAATATGCTCCTACACCAAAGGAACCCATAGGGAGACACTAGGTTGTGCTTTGAGCGAAGCAATGCATCTAGACCCACTATAATCAACAATAAACTATGAGTATCATCACCAAAAAGCTATACATACAAGTAAATGAGTTCCTATACAATTAGGAACTTGATATACCATAACTGTGTAATTGCAAACAATTGCGAGATTTTTTAAGCCTGTTCTGAACTTGAGATTCAGTCACCCAACCTCGAGCCCCCATTATTCTTCTTGCTGGGTCACAAGCCACACTTTTTATTCAATTTAAAATAGACCTTTAATCATAATATAAAATAATGAAGCTCAAACAAGCTCAAGTTGCATGCCAAATGAGCTCCAGCTTTACATTTTCACTGTCGAGCTGATTTTGAGCACTTAATTACAAGGTCTTTTGAGCCTCTGTCAAGCTCACAGTTCACTGTGCATTAAAATTCGAGCTTGAGCTCAAGGAATCAGAGTTTATCTATCAATTCTGCTTGGTTTTCACATAATCGATAACAACCATGTCGCTGTTGAACGGAGAAAATTTAAGTAATGTCACTGAGAGGTTATGAAATAGGGAAGTTTAGATCAGGTAATTGTGGATTCAGATACTATGGGTGTGGTACTGGAACTATCCGGTAGTCTCTGCTGAATTTTCAGAACTAGATTGAAGTGATATAGGTACTAAAGATTACAGGAACCAGTTGAGTACTGGTGGTTCAGATATATTCCATTTTTTCCTTTTCTTTCTTTTAATTTCATATTGTTCATCACGTCAAGATAGAGGGCCAAAATGTGTAAAATAGATATTTCTTGTGAGATAAAAATTTCTCAAAGACAGAAAAAAGTGGAAAAGAAACTGAGGTCTGTCCTGCTGGCAAATGCACCAGCAGTTCTCAAATGAGAAATGAGAATAAGATCCATAATGTCCAATCCTAAGGAAAAAATATTTACTAAGAGGACCAGCACAATGATGAAGTCACATTCTGTATTAAAGGGGAAGCACTTCAATGTGCATTAACTCTTAAGAGAATCGGGGAATCTCACTTTCATCACCTTAATAAGTGATAGTACTGAAGGAGCCAGAACTGCCATTAATCTAAGCTACAACCTTATTCAAACTTCTAAATATCTCTATCTAAAACAAAGTTCCAGCACCCGACAAAAATTTGATCATGACAACATTATAGTATTCAAACATCAGAGATTAGAAAAACCTCTTAACACATACAATCCTAACAGCAGAATAAATTTAATGAGGGGAAAACAAAACTTCAAGTAATTCAAGAAATTAACTCAGCATTTATTGTCTCCATAGTTCACAGATAATTCCGAAAACAGGAGTTCAAAAATGTATACAGATTTGATGATCTATTTATAGGATATTAATTGAAGTTGAGAGTTTTCAGGATCTTTCAAAATGATAGATAACATCTAATACATTAAGTTTTGTTAGATCAACACCTATTCCAACTAATTTTTCTCTTATATGAAAACTAATAATGTGTTTGGATCAAGGAAGTTTGACAAGGAAAAAGAGAAGGAAACTGTGGAAGTACAAAACTAAAGCACAAAGTTAAATCTTTACAGCATAGAAAAATTTTTCCTTTTCCCTCATGAAAATTCATGATCCAAACATAGGTAAGGAAGTACCTTTTGTACAATTTTTTAGAACCACAGGGACAGGAAGTGTTCCTACTTATTTGCCCACTCTTAGCCAAGTTTGATCGTGCAACATCCAAGGGAGATGATCCCATCAATTTCTGGATCTGCAAGTAATGATGCCTTGACAAGTCAATAATCCATAACAAAGAAAAATAAAAAGAGAAAATAAAATCCGCATACGAATGACAAGTTGATGAAGCATAGCCTGTTATGTGGCAGTCACACAATATGCTTCAAGGCAACATTTAGATTGTGAGTTTAAAAAGAGACACAAAGGAAAAAGAAAAGAAAACAGTAGAAAAACAGATATCCTATGCCTTTAGATAAATAATGTTAAGATTGTAAAGATGCCCTTTAATTGTGTATGTTTTCTTGTGTCTCCCTTCAGGTCAACTGCAACAAAGCTTATACTTGAATATTTGCCTTCCTTACCATTTATGTTTATGAAAAGAAATGGAAACCCAGCATACCATAAATAAACATGACATGAACTCTTTCCCGCTATCTAAACATTGTTTTTCATTTCCTATCTTATTTTAAATTTTTTCTGCATGCCAATTCCCTTTAGTTTATTTAGTCTCCTTTGCATTTCTTTTCCTGCCTGTTCTAGTCTAAGACATAGTTCTTATATGGAAAGAGAAATTGCAAGCTGCAACGGAGAACCTTAAATGGATGACTAGCAAGAAACATAAAAAGTTATACCTGTGGCCTTTCTTCCAAGTTCCATAAACAACATCCTCATTCTACACAGTACTTGATTCACTGCATAATCTTCTTGACTAAGAACTAAGCCCTCATTCCTATTATTCACAAAATCTTCCTTCACCACATGTAACATTGAGATTTTGGGGTTCTGGCCAATTAAATTTTTCCTGTTTAGACTCTTGTTGGTCCCCAATAAACAAGGAACATTTAGAATTTTAATTAACTGCAAAATGAAAGGAAAAACAGAGGATGGCTAGAAGGTTTTTAGGGAACAAACAACGACAAATTTCATTTTTACAAATGAAACAAAACTACATTCAAATGACGGCTTGCCTAGGAGTAGCACTAGAAACAAGATTGTGATTTTTGTGTAGTAAATGAAATTGCAGACTCATGTCCGATTGGAGTAGCATTTTTTATCATCAAGGGATCAAGTTGGCTCTGTTGCAACCTTATGATTCCTCTGAGTATATCCTATTGTGCATTGATACATTGGATTTTCTACTTGTATTGTGTTCAAGGTATTCAAACCTTGCCTTATCTATTTGAGGGTTAGATTGGATGAAGAAAATATACCTTTTCCTCCACTTTTTTCTCTCTTCTTTTTCTTTTGAGGAGGCAGGGATGGGGGAGAGCTGCATGGTCATATTCGATATAATAAATATTTTTCCTCAGTTTTCCAACTCATGGGAAGCAGACTAGGTTGAAAAGACTGAATAGGTACATCACTAGGGGTATTGAATCCCATATAAATCAGAGCAAGAAGTGATGTTGACTGTTACTAGAAGTGGTTCCAACATTGAAATATTAAGTACCAGCATCACAAATTTCAATACAGAATATGATAGATGGCATCATGACAATAATCGAATTGTCATTTTTTTTAATGGAATAACTACAAAAACCTCACCTAAGGTTTGATCTAAATACTGTTAGACACTATTAGACTTGTCAAATTACAAGAGCTCTCCTAACACTAAAAACTGTTAAGAGAACCCCAATGTTTAAAAACAACAACACTCCCTTGATGTTTGTCAAAATTATAGGTATTTCCCATAAGTTTTGTTAAAAAACTCCTTGAAAATTTTTTATTTTACAAAATCATAAGACATTCAAAACATTTAAAGGAACTTTTAATCATACACCATGGTAAATGTCAAAATCAAAATTCAAGTCTGTGACACTATACTTGGATCTAGAAATAGATTTAGACCATTCTCTTCTCCTCTACAACCATCATTACCATACTCTTGGTCAAGTCTACAGACTTCAAGTTAGCCTCTAAAAGTCAATTCCGGCACAAATAATCAATCTGTTGTTCATGTTATGGTTGCAACATGCTATTATGTTAGTTTTAAGAGAAAAATACTAACAAGTTGATATAAAAATAAAACATAGAAGATAGAATGTGCAATTATATTAGATCATATGGGATGTACCCATATTGCAGAATCCAACTTCAAAAGCTTACGACAATTTAGAAATTAATTCTCAAGGTAAGTTAGTGGAAATTTGATAAATCTCACAGGGACTTGTGCAAATTTGGAAAAATTTAGGAGTAGGCTTTTATATATCTGACAAACTTAAGGGAGTTTAAAGATTGTCATTTTCACAAAATAATAATATCAATTGGTAAGTGGCAACAAACTAGGGAAGATGGATGTTATTTCAGAAACCTTAGGATATCTATTTGCTCTAAGGTTTATTTATTTGCTTTTAGACCTAACCTTCAAGGATGCTTCTATAGTTATCCCTAGTTAAATTTTCAGATTTCTTAAAGAACAATAAACTTTTGAACAGTCTCATTGTTAAAATCAATCATAAAAGACTAAAATTATGACTCACCATTCAATATACTTTGAAGTAAATAGACAACTCAGAACATACATGTTCCCATATTTTCCTCACTAAAAAAAAAGTTCTTGGAATAAGACTGTCTAAAAACTTAAACACAATTCATTACAGTTATAGCAAATGCAGCCAAAGAGATAGTTACAAAATATGGTACAGAAAATATTTCTATCAACAAAAAATCCAAGAGCAGCATTGTGAGAAATGCGAAATATAGTGCATTATGATGAATACCTCTGCCAAGCTCTTTGGCATTGGTTTGCCGTCTGCTTTAAGTTGTTCAATCTTCCTCTGGGCTTCTTTTGCCCATGTATACTTTGCTAAGGCATTTTCAACATCTAATACCGTGCAATTACAGTGTTCTGCTGCCTCCCTTTTTTGACTAGTTTGAATATTCTATAACAAATAGAGAACAAAGAGAAAGTGAGAGCCACTACACTGTTCAAATATACATCATTGTCAACAGCACCAAGCATGACTTTTCGTCACCTAATTTAGAAAATGAGCAGTAGTTTGCAGTAGTTTGCCAAGGCTGTCAGTTACTAGTTTCAACTATTCAGCTGATGAATGATTTGAATGTTGAATGCGGAAGATTGTAAAAGAAACAACAATTAGTTAACGTACAAACCAATGAGAAAGTTCCCCTTATGTAAACCTGAGGCCTTCCAAAAAATGCCATCATTCAAGGACAACAGTGCATGAAACCAAGGGAGGAATTGCTAAATAGCTGAACAAACTCAGATCATTGATCTTGTCATCTGTGATAATTGGGGAATGAAATTCAAAAACTATCTCACAAAGCTTCTACATGGAGAAGAGTAGCATCTTCTATTCATACAACGTAAAAGATGCATTTGCGACATGCAAAAATTTTGAACTTCCAAGATTTAGATTTACTGCATTATCTTCAAGGAAATTCTTCAGAGAAGCTGGCAAACAATAGGTGAAAATCGAGTCTATACCATCAATATTAATTAAAAAGAATCTAATACTTCAAAAAGTTTTTTCTCAATTACATGATCCAACTTAAATCCTTGGTCTGATACGTGCACTTTCCCTTGTTTATTATTATATTGCATCAACTAAAAGCAAATTAACTATTTCTGTGTTGTTCTTTCCCTTGTATTCTCAAACTTCTAGTCCTTTATACATCTAATGCAAAAGTTGTCCCAATCATTTTCAACGCTAATAAACCAATTATGAAAAGAAAACTAGAAACTTTTAATCAGTACATCTAGTTTATTCCCTAGCAAATCTAAGGGCAACACAGAAGTTGCCACATGAAAAGAAACAATAACTTATTTAACAACAGCTAATTGGTAAAAGATAGGCAACCCTGCATAGAAAAATGCAGAAAGGCCTTTCATTTTCATGGAAAGCCTTCAAAATTCAACTCGAGAATAGAAAAATGCAGAAAAGGCTTTCTTTTTCGTGGAAAGCATTCGAAACTAACCTTGAAAAAGTTGTGCTTTTACTAGAATTAGAATCAAAATTTCCAAGTTGAGGATCATTCGCATGCCCAAAGAATTTCTCAAAAAACAGGACTAATGTAAGTGACGCTGGTTCAGATTTGGGTTACCTCTCGTTTAGAGAAGTTGAATTAAGCCAGCGTCCAACTATAGTTGGTTTTCTAAGAAAATCAATTTCATAAGATCCCATCAACCAGAGAAATTCGCTGACAAACATTTTATTTGCAGGAGAAGGAGGAGGTGAAGGAGGTAACTAGAAATTCAGACGTAAAGCTATGAAGAAGAGACTATAATATCATTTGACAAAATTACCAGCGAAATTATATAATTAATTAATTAGGAGGGGAGAGAAGAGGCTAAACCACCAACCTCCCCAGTAGGATCAAAAGCCCCTAGATATCGAATTATGGCCTCCTGCTTCTCAAAGGCATCGGCGAAAGTGGCCTCACTGCTCCTCCCTACTACGTATTGCTTCAAAGTCCCCAACTTCCTGGCTTTGCTCATCTCCTCCGCGAATCCTGTTTATGTTTTACCAAATCAAAAACAAAATTGCCATTTACATATTTATGCGCAGGAAAATCACTCACGGAGAAGGGTGAAAGATTCGGCGGATTCAGCGGTGACCTTCCGGCCTGTTAACACTCCTTTCACCTTGTCCATCCATGATGCGCTGAGATGCGAAGTGGAAGATAGCCAACGGGGAGTACATGGAGCGAGGTTGCGGCCGCTGGCATGGCAATGCGACGAGAGAAGTAACCGAAGCATGTTAATAGTAGAATATGTATACATATGTTGTACGCCTTGATTGTTGCCCGATTTATGTTACTCTTTCGATGTAGGGTCGACACTCCAGCATTGGCTCGTGGAATTGAAATCCCACAGCATTAAGATTATTAGAGTCCGGTCAGGTGGTCAATTCATCTACATATACATATATATATATATATAGTCCGTAATTTGAATTTATAATAGTACGGTTGGTACATAGGAATGAGGCGAAAATGACATGAGCATTCTTAGTTCATTCTTAAAATCTATAATTGGTATAATTTGAAGGTGGAAATTCCTATTCCCATAGAAATTCACATTCTCAAAATTATGGGTTTACCTATTGCCTTCATTACCAGAGATTTAACTATTCTCAATCCATTAAAAATAAATCTATATTTTTCTTTCACAAAATTACCATTCAAAATTTAACAAAAGACTTTTATATTTAAAAAAAAAATCACTTCGTAAATATTTATGTTCTAATTTATTTGATTGTTAGATGTTTTGATTTAATTATATATTGTACTTATATATTTTATATTAAAATTAATAAAAATATTAAATTATTATAAATTATTAGAAAAATAAAAATAAAAAATAAAAAAATAAGAATAATTATGCATATTTCAATTTTCATAATAAAAAAAAAAATAGAAGCATCATGGACTTGGCCAACACCTAATAAAAAATTATCTATATATCATTTAAAACATTAATTATACCTGCGTCTCTTCTAATGATTAAAAAATATATACAAAATTAATAAATTAAGAGTCATAAATTATATCAATGACACTTAAAATTGAACTTATAAAAAAGTGCAATAAAGGCGTTCTTACCTTATAAAAAAAATTAACAACTTTGTTATAAAATATTTTATAATTGTTTAATAATATTTTATCAAAAAGTATAAAAGAACTTGCAAAGTTATAATTAGAGGCACTTATTTAAAAGTACCAAAAGTATTTTTTCATTTTGTGATCAGTCCCCACTTGATTTTGTTTAGAATAAGCTCCCTAGTTTTGCTAAAACTTTATAGATTACTCCCTATTCACTTGATTTGACAAAAATGCCCTTAAGTATAATGTTTTTCACTTCTTCATCATCCACACAAGCAAACAGTAAACCTTAGCATATGTACTTTCATTACCAGAAATAGAAAACGCATCAAGCTCCACGGCGGGAACAAGAATAATCTTCGGAGCCAAAAATCACCAACCCAACATCTGCATTGTCTTCTTCTCTTTTTATTTTCATCATTTTCGGGTTTCTTCTTCTTCTTCTTCTTCTTCTTCTTCTTCTTCTTCTTCTTCTTATTATTATTATTATTATTATTATTATTATTATTATTATTATTATTATTATTATCAGTTTCTTCTTCTTCTTCTTCTTCTTCTTCTTCTTATTATTATTATTATTATTATTATTATTATTATTATTATTATTATTATTATTATTATTATTATTATTATTATTATCAGTTTCTTTTCAGTTGTTCTGAGTTTCTTGTATTTTTACAACAGTGTCAACCAGTAGTGAAGCAGGAGTGTTCAATCAAGTGTTGGGGAGTTGCCGTTACAAAGACGAGCTCCATATAATGCCAATTAAGTATGGTATGACTTTAATGGATATGTACATTAATCTCGCAAGAAAATAGAGTGAAATCAACGCCGAGCTCTTAGTTTGCAATACATAGCTCCACATCAAAGATTGTATGTGACTTTGACTAATGATGACGATATCATGAATATGGTCTTACTGCATTTGACATTAAAGATGAACATTGTTGACATCCTGGTAAATCGGAAGGATGAATCAAGTACCACTGCAAACAAGAGCAATGGTGTTTTAAGGTAATACTTCTACAGAATCTAAACTGTATTGCAGTTTGTAAATTTTTGTACTTGAAGTGTTCCGAAATTATACTCTGTTTATTTGAAAATATTTCTCTACTTGGAGCATTCTACATTATACTTCACTACAAATAAAATTGTACTTCATCTCACGAAAATTGTACTCTATTATATAAGTTTTATACTTCAAGTATTCTATTAATGGATTATCCAAAATTGTACTGCAACTTCTAGCGGTTTATACTTGAAGTGTTCCCAAACTGAACGTCTTCTATATAAAATTATACTTTTGCTTTTCTAAAATTATACTTCAAGTGTTCTACTAATGGATTATCCAAAATCGTACTGCAATTGCTAAAGTTTTATACTTCAGGAGTTTCGAAATTGTACTTCACTTTATCTAAAATTGTACTTCTATTTCTGAAACTATACTTCATTTTATACATCATTTTACCTAAACTTGTACTCTATTCATTGAAGTTCTATACTTCAAGTGTTCTGAAATTGTACTTCATTTTATGTAAACTTGTACTTGAATTATCTGAATCTATTATTTAAGTTTTATACCTCAAGTGTTCTTCTAATGGATTACTGCAATTGCTAAGGATTTATACTTCAAGTGTTTTGAAATTGTATTTCTTTTTTCTGAAATTATACTTCATTTTACCTAAACATGTACTTTGTTCATTAAAGTTCTATACTTCAGGTGTTCTGAAAATTGAACTTCATTTTATCTGAACTTGTACTTCAGTCATCTGAATATATTATTTAAGCTTCAAGTGTTCTATTAATCGATTATCCAAAAATTATACCACAATTGCTAAGGTTTTATATATCAAGAGTTCCAAAACTATACTTCACTTTATCTAAAATTGTGCTTCAATTGCTAAGATTTTATACTTCATGTGTTCTGAAATTGTACCTTATTATATCTAAACTTGTACTTCAATTATTTGAATCTATTATTTCTGAAATTGTACTACTTTTTATATAAAATTGCACTTTTGTTTTCTAAAATTATACTTCATTTTACCTAAACCTATACTCTATTCATTGAAGTTCTATACTTCAGGTGTTCGAAATTGTACTTTATTTTATCTAAACTTGTACTTCAGTTATCTGAATATATTATTTAAGCTTCAAATATTCTACTAATGGATTATCCAAAAATTATACCACAATTGCTAATGTTTTATATCTCAAGAGTTCCAAAACTGTACTTCACTTTATCTAAAATTGTACTGCAATTGCTAAGATTTTATACTTCATGTGTTTTGAAATTGTACCTTATTATATCTAAACTTGTACTTTAATTATCTGAATCTATTATTTCTGAAACTATACTTCTTTTTATATAAAATTGTACTTCTATTTTCTGAAATTATACTTCATTTTACCTAAACCTACACTCTATTCATTGAAGTTCTATACTTTATGTGTTCTAAAATTGAACTTCATTTTATCTAAATTTGTACTTCAGTTATTTGAATATATTATTTAAAGTTCAAGTGTTCTACTAATGGATTAATCAAAATTGTACTGCAATTGCTATACTTCAGGAGTTCTGAAATTGTACATCACTTATCTAAAATTGTACTGCAATTGCTAAGGTTTTATACTTCATGTGTTCTGAAATTATACTTCATTATATCTAAACTTGTACTTCAATTATTTGAATCTATTATTTTTGAAATTGTACTTATATTTTCTAAAATTATACTTCATTTTACCTAAACCTATACTCTATTCATTGAATTTCTATACTTCATGTGTTCTAAAATTGAACTTCATTTTATCTAAATTTGTATTTCAGTTATTTGAATATATTATTTAAAGTTCAAGTATTCTACTAATGGATTATTTAAAATTGTACTACAATTGCTATACTTCAGGAGTTCTAAATTTGTACATCACTTTATCTAAAATTGTAATGCAATTGCTAAGATTTTATACTTCAAGAGTTCTAAAATTGTACTGCAACTGCTAAGGTTTTATACTTCATGTATTCTGAAATTGTACTTCAATTTATCTAAATTTGTACTTCAATTATCTGAATCTATTATTTTAGTTTTATACTTCAAGTGTTCTACTAATGAACTATCCAAAATCGTACTGCAATTGCTAAGGTTTTATACATCAGGAGTTCTGAAATTGTACATCACTTTATTTAAATTGTACTGCAATTGCTAAGATTTTATACTTCAAGAGTTCTGAAATTGTATTTCACTTTATCTAAAATTGTACTTCAATTATCTAAATTTATTATTTTAGTTTTATACTTCAAGTGTTCTGAAATTGTACTTCTTTTTATATAAAATTATACTTCATTTTACTTCAAGTGTTCTACTAATGGGCTATCCAAAATTGTACTGCAATTGCTAAGGTTTTGTACTTCAGGAGTTTTAAAATTATACTTCACTTATCTAAAATTGTCCTGCAATTGCTAAGGTTTTATATTTTAAGTGTTCTGAAATTTTACTTCATTTTATCTAAATTTGTACTTCAATTATGTGAATCTAAACTTCAATTATCTGAATCTATTATTTTAGTTTTATACTTCAAGTGTTCTAAAATTGTACTTCTTTTTATATAAAATTGCACTTCTATTTTCTAAAATTATACTTCACTTTACCAAAACCTGTATTATATTCATTGAAGTTCTATACTTCAGGTGTTCTGAAATTGTACTTCATTTTGTCTAAACTTGTACTTCAATTATCTGAATCTAATATTTAAAGCTTCAAGTGTTCTACTAATGGATTATCTAAAAATTGTACTGTAATTGCTAAGTTTTTATACGGTAGGAGTTCTGAAATTGTACTTCACTTTATCTAAAATTATACTGCAATTGCTAAGGTTTTATACTTCAGGTGTTCTAAAATTGTACTTCATTTTATCTAAACTTGTACTTTAATTATCTGAAACTATTATTTAAGTTTTATACGTAAGGTGTTCTACTAATGGATTATCCAAAATTGTACTGCAATTGTTCTGAAATTTTACTTCTATTTTCTAAAATTATACTTCATTTTACCTAAACATGTACTCTATTAATTGAAGTTCTATACTTCATGAGTTCTGAAATTGTACTTGATTTTATTTAAACTTGTACTTCAGTTATCTAAATCTATTATTTAAGCTTCAAGTGTTCTACAAATGGATTATCCAAAAATTATACTGCAATTGCTAAGGTTTTATACCTCAGGAGTTCTGAAATTGTACTTTACTTTATCTAAAATTATACTTAACCTTTTATGTAAAATTGTACTACATTATTTAAGTTTTATAAAGTTCTATTAATTTTTATACTTCATTTTAGCTAAAGTTCTATACTTCAAGTGCCTTACTTATTGATTATCCAAAATTGTACTGCAATTGCTGGCGTTTTATACTTCTATTGTTTCTGAAATTGTACTTCTTTTATTTGAAATTATACCACCATGCTGAATTGTTCTACATATTTTACTTTATTTTACCTAAAATTGTACTTCATTTGTCAACCTTAAGGGATGCAGTCGAGGAGAAAATTGGTTCAACCAATACGTCGCACAATGAATTGGCTTTAACTAGCAACTCAATTGATGCATGGAGGAATTGCATATATGGAGATGGTCAGACATTCAAGCATGCTCAGGAGTTTAGAATTATACTTAAGAATTATGCGATGTCTACTTTGCAGTCATTCAAATACAAGAAAAATGGCAACAAAAAAGTCAGAGCCGTTTGTAGTGATGAAAATTGCAAATGGAGAATCTATGCATCAATGCATGAGGCTGATAAATTATTTGGCATTCGAAAATGCAATCTAGAGCACACATGTGGTAAGACTAATCTTCAGGTAAGGGGATATCCTAAAGCCAATTCCGCTTGAGTTGCTAATATAGTGAAGGATAAATTGAGATCAGGGCCATGTTATTGTCCCTCTACCATATTGAAAGATATCCACAGAGAATACGGTGTGGAACTTAGGTACCATAAAGCATGGATGGGTAAGGAATTAGCTATGCATGACATCCATGGAGCTGAGAAGGGATCTTATGATAAGTTGAGGTGGCACTGTAATGCTGTGAAGAGGACAAACCTTTGAAGTATTGCAAACTGTGAGATAGACCCAACTAGTCGAAAATCGTTGGCTATTTATATGTTTCATACCTGCTTTATTGGTTTTCTCAGGGGATGCAGGCCGTTGATATTCTTAGACGACACCCATATTAAAAATAAATACAAAGGAAGCTTACTCAGTGCTGTCAGTAAGGATGCTAATGATGACTTATTCACGCTAGCATATGCAGTTGTTGACTTTGAAAATGATATTAATTGGGAGTGGTTCTGCTTTAAGCTAAGAAGTATCTTAGATTCTCAATATCTGCCTCGCTTATCAAGGTTTACTTTTTTCTTCGATCGGTATCCATGTCTTCTTAAGGCCCTCCCCATGATATTTCTTGGTAGCCATAATGCATATTACTTGAGACACTTAGTGGATAACTTTAAGAAACAAGTAAGAACTTTATATTTGATTGTGAAACAATTATGGGAAATAAACTCTAATTCATAACATTTAGCACATTACTAGTCTATTATTTTAAATTCAGGTATTAAGGAAGTACCCTCTACATAACAAGAAACATTGGTGTTCTGTTTTTATGAAAGTTGCATATGCGCCTACAAGGCAGGAGTATACACGACATATAGACAGCATCTTGGAGTCATTGCCGCATGCCAAAGACTTTATTATGCAGTCTGACCCACAATGTTGGGCAAATTCCTTATTCAGTGGAGATCGATGGAGGGTAATAAACAATAATCAAGCAGAATGTTGGAATAATTAGGTTAAACTAGCCCGATTTATGCCAGTTGCATCCATGGTTGTCACATACGTATGCAAATAATGGTTATGATGCATGATTGACTAGAAGAATCTCATAAGATGGTTGGTCAATTATGTCCCAAGCAAGAGAAGAAGTTGGCAATCAATCATATGCGTTCTCGTAACTTAAAAGTTGACATGTCTAGCGGTTGGAGCTTTGAGGTGATTGAGCAAGATAAATCGTATGCTGTAGATTTACATAGCGTGGTTTGTTCGTGCAAAGCATGGCAAATTGATAAAATACCATGCAAACATGCTTGTGCTTGTATCGAGTCAAAGTCACTTTCACTATATCACTTTATCGATCAATACTACCGAGTTGAGATGTATCAATAAGCATACCAAGCAATGATAAACTCTAATCCTACATATGATAGGCATGTGTTCCCTCTAGATGAGGATGGCGTCATTAATGCACCTGATTTCCGATCTCAGCCTGGGCATAGAAGGACACAGAGCATTCCATCAAAAATTGAGAAACGTGTAATTAAGTGTAAAAGGTGTGGTAGAACATGGCATAATCGTCGAACCTGCAAAGAATCAGTAAACTAGCTAAATTTTGTACATTAATCTGAGAGATTTATACTTGATTTCTTGACAATTATACTTCATTTAGGCAATTATATATTTGATTTAGCATGAATTTTGCATGTTGCCCACGATATCAGTGATTTTGTACCTCAATCTGGGAGATCTATACTTGATTTCTTGACAATTGTACTTTATTTACAGATATTGTACTCAAAACTGCTGTCCAATTTTATTTTAATAGAAGTGTACTTTTGTACTTCATTTCCATCACATTGTACTCAAATTCAATGTCCAATTTCAAATGAATTGAATTGTATTTCAACGTAACACTATTTATACTTTGTTAGTTTTATGTTTGTACTTCATTTCCCTCATATTGTACTCAAATTCACTACAACATTTCAAATGAATTAAATTGTACTTCAACACAACACCATTTATACTTTGTTCGTTCTACATTTGTACTTCATTTTCATCATATTGTACTCAAATTCAATGTCCAATTTCAAATGAATTGAATTGTACTTCAACATAACACTATTTATACTTTGTTAGTTCCAATTTTGTACTTCATTTCCATTATATTGTACTCAAATTCACTGCAAAATGTCAAATGAATTAAATTGTACTTCAACACAACACCATTTATACTTTGTTTGTTCTACGTTTGTACTTCATTTCCTTCACATTGTACTCAAATTCAATGTCCAGTTTCAAATGAATTGAATTGTACTTCAATGTAACACTATTTATACTGTGTTAGTTCCAGATTTGTACTTCATTTCCCTCATATTATACTCAAATTCATTGCAAAATTTCAAATAAATTAAATTTTACTTCAACACAACACCATTTATACTTTGTTTGTTCTACGTTTGTACTTCATTTCCCTCACATTGTACTCAAGTTCAATGTCCAGTTTCAAATGACTTGAATTGTAGTTCAACGTAACACTATTTGTACTTTATTAGATCCAGGTTTGTACTTCATTTCCCTCATATTGTATTCAAATTCACTGTAAAATTTCAAATAAATTAAATTGTACTTCAACACAACACCATTTATACCTTGTTTGTTCTACGTTTATACTTTATTTCCCTCACATTATACTCAAATTCAATGTCCAATTTCAAATGAATTGAATTGTACTTCAACGTAACACTATCTATACTTTGTTAGTTCCAGGTTTGTACTTCATTCCCCTCATATTGTACTCAAATTCACTACAAAATTTCAAATGAATTAAATTGTACCTCAACACAACACCATTTATACTTTGTTTGTTCTATATTTGTACTTCATTTTCCTTACATTGTACTCAAATTCGCAGCCCAATTTTAATTGAATTGAATCGTACTTCCGCATAGCACCTTTATACTTTGTTTGTTCTACATTTTTTCATCATATTGTACTCAAATTCACTGCCAAATTACAAATGAATTAAACTGTACTTCAATACAACACCATTTATACTTTGTTTGTTCTACTTTTCTACTTCATTTCCCTCACATTGTACTCAAATTCACAGCCCAATTTGAATTGAATTGGATCGTACTTCCGTATAGAACCATATATACTTTGTTTGTTCTACGTTTTTCTAGCATATTGTACTTAAATTTACTGGCTAATTACAAATGAATTAAATTCTACTTCAATACAACACCATTTATACTTCATTTGTTCTATGTTTTTCTATCATATTATACTCAAATTCACTACTACCAAATTACATATGAATTAAATTGTACTTCAACACAACACCATTTATACTTTGTTTGTTCTACGTTTGTACTTCATTTCCCTTAGATTGTATTTAAATTCAATGTCCAGTTTCAAATGAATTGAATTGTACTTCAATGTAACAGTATTTATACTTTGTTAGTTTCAGGTTTGTACTTTATTTCGTCATATTGTACTCAAATTCACTGCAAAATTTCAAATGAATTAAATTGTACTTCAACACAACACCATTTATACTTTGTTTGTTCTACGTTTGTACTTGTGTCCCTCACATTGTACTCAAATTCACAGCCCAATTTCAATTGAATTGAATCGTACTTCTGCATAGCACCATTTATACTTTGTTAGTTATAGGTTTGTCCATCATATTATAGAGAAATTCACTGCCCAATTTCAACTTAATTGAAATGTACTTCAACATAGAACCATTTATAATTTGTTTGTTCTATGTTTGTACTTCATTTCCTTCATATTGTACTCAAACTCACATCCTAATTTCAATTGAATTGAATCGTACTTCCACATAGCACCATTTATACTTTGTTTGTTCTACGTTTCCCCCCATATTGTACTCAAATTCACAGCAAAATTTCAAAGAATTAAATTATACTTCAACACAACACCATTTATACTTTGTTTGTTCTACGTTTGTACTTTATTTCCCTCCAATTGTATTCAAATTCAATGTCCAGTTTCAAATGAATTGAATTGTACATCAATGTAACACTATTTATACTTTGTTAGTTCAAGGGTTGTACTTTATTTCCCTCATATTGTACTCAAATTCACTGCAAAATTTCAAATGAATTAAATTGTACGTCAACACAACACCATTAATACCTTGTTTGTTCTATATTTGTACTTCATTTCCCTCACAAATTCAATGTCAAGTTTCAAATGAATTGAATTGTACTTCAACTTAACACTATTTATACTTTGTTAGGTCCAGGTTTGTACTTTATTTCCCTCATATTGTACTCAAATTCATTTCAAAATTTCAAATGAATTAAATTGTACTTCAACACAACACCATTTATGCTTTATTTGTTCTACGTTTGTACTTCATTTCTCTCACATTATACTCAAATTCAATGTCCAGTTTCAAATGAATTAAATTGTATTTCAACGTAACACTATTTATACTTTGTTAGTTCCAGGTTTGTACTTTATTTCCCTCATAGTGTACTCAAATTCACTATAGAATTTCAAATGAATTAAATTGTACTTCAACACAACACCCTTTATACTTTGTTTGTTCTACGTTTGTATTTCATTTTCTTCACATTGTACTCAAATTCACTGCCCAATTTCAATTGAATTGAATCGTACTTCTGCATAGAACCATTTATACTTTGTTAGTTATGGGTTTGTCCATCATCTTGTACTGAAATTCATTGCCCAGTTTCAACTAAATTGAAATGCACTTCATTTCCGTCATATTGTACTCAAATTCAACTTCATTTCCCTAATATTGTACTGAATTTCACTGACAAATTTCAATTAAATTGAAGTATACTTCAACACAACACCATTTATACTTTGTTAGTTCCAGGTTTGTACTTCATTTTTTCTCAGTTTTATTTTAATAGAAGTGTACTTCAACGTAAAACTATTTATACTTTGTTAGTTCCAAGTTTGTACTTTATTTCCCTCATATTGTACTCAAATTCACTGTAAAATTTCAAATGAATTAAATTGTACTTCAACACAACAACATTTATGCTTTGTTTGTTCTAGTTTGTACTTCATTTCTCTCACATTATACTGAAATTCAATGTCCAGTTTCAAATGAATTGAATTGTACTTCAACATAACACTATTTATACTTTGTTAGTTCTAGGTTTGTACTTCATTTCCCTCATATTGTACTCAAATTCACTGCATAGTTTCAAATGAATTAAATTGTACTTCAACACAACACCATTTATACTTTATTTGTTCTACGTTTGTACTTCATTTTCCTCACATTGTACTCAAATTCACAGCCCAATTTTAATTGAATTGAATCGTACTTCCGCATAGCACCATTTATACTTTGTTAGTTATGAGTTTGTCTATCATCTTGTACTGAAATTCACTGCCCAGTTTCAACTAAATTGAAATGTACTTCACTTCATTTCCCTCATATTGTACTGAAATTCACTGCCCAGTTTCAACTAAATTGAAATGTACTTCACTTCATTTCCCTCATATTGTACTCAAATTCAACTTCATTTCCCTGATATTGTACTGAATTTCACTGACAAATTTCAATTAAATTGAAGTATACTTCAACACAACACCATTTATACTTTGTTAGTTCCATGTTTGTACTTCATTTCTTCTCAGTTTCATTTTAATAGAAGTGTACTTAATGTAAAACTATTTATACTTTGTTAGTTCCAGGTTTGTACTTCATATCCCTGATATTGTACTCAATTTCATTGACAAATTTCAAATGAATTATATTGTACTTCAATGCAACACCATTTGTACTTTGTAAATTCTGGGTTTGTACTTCATTTCCCTGATTTTGTACTCAATTTAACTGCTAAATTTCAAATGAATTATATTGTACTTCAACGCAACACCATTTATACTTTGTTTGTTCCAGGTTTGTACTTTATTTCCATCATACTGTACTGAAATCAAAATATTATAAATACTTGATAGAAAATTACACTTACATAAAAAATAATATTGTAAACAATGTATGCTTCAATTTACATATGTATTTACATACAAACTATGATTCAAGCCCTGGCATTTTCATAACTTAAAATTTTATGCTCCATATGTCCATGATATTCATCGATGTCAATTGTTTTAGCAGTCATCCGGTACTCGATCGTGTCTATAGCAGTCATCCGGTACTCGATCGTGTCTATAGCAAAACATTTTGCCCAAATGCACACATAGACACCATAATCCATTGAACCCTGTTGTTGTCTGCTTTTTTTTACCTTTATGTTTTCGTCCACACGACACCCCAATGAAAGCTTTATGTATCGAGAATAGAATGCACCCTACAAAAATATTGATCAGTTGTTGAGGTGTTGAGGATAACTAAGAACCAGTGATGGTGCCGACAAATCGGTAGGAGTATGAAACGACACTAGTTTACAACATCTAACGTGAGCTCTTCCAAATCTTTACAGGTGAAGGAGTTAAGTTTATTTATGAACTCCACAAATTCTACATCCGTAATATCCTGGATGTTGCGTCCCTTGAGTTGGTCTAATATATCTTCCTATAAAGTATAAAACAAATGGTTAGACTTATCGGAAATGTGAACTAAATTAAGTTAGAAAACCGCAACATACCTGCACTATTGTGGACGTAAACCACACCTTGTGGTGATTCTCGTTGCTGAAAGATGGGCTACATAATATCGACATGTAGCAATCCACTATGTCACCAGTAAGTTCTCCTCCAAATAAGAGCTCACAAAAGTTTCTTCCATCTAGAAAGTGTCTTTCTCCCTTCCAGACAGTCACCCTACACAATTGTTAATTGTTTGTTCCGACACCAATTTATCTAAAAGAAAAATAATAAGGAAATTTTGCTACCTCAAATTATCTCTTTTGAGAAAGTTGTTGATGACTTCTCGTTCTTCTTCTGGAATACTAGCACGACCTCTATAATCAGCCCTTCCTCTATGGGGATCAGGTGATTCAATCTTTGAGTTGGGTGGTTCATTTGCCTCCTTGATTGGGCTGCTGTCTTCTGTCTCCTAAGGTACAAAACACAACACATTAGGTACAAAGTATCAACTATTGAAGTATAAAATATAAGCACATTATGTACATATATCTCCAACATGGAGTACAAAATACCAGCACATCAAGTACAGATATCACCAACATGGAGTACAAAATATCAGCACATTAAGTACATATATCTCCACCGTGGAGTACAAAAGATCATCACATCAAGTACAAATATCTCCAACATGGAGTACAAAATATCACCACATTAAGTATAGATATCTCCAATATGGAGTACAGAAGATCAGCACATCAAGTACAAATATCACTAGCATCGAGTACAAGATATCATCACATTAAGTACAAATATCACCAACATGGATTATAGCATATCATCACATCAAGTACAGATGTCTCCAACATGGAGTACAAAATATCAGCACATCAAGTACAGATATCTCCAATATGGAGTACAAAAGATCAACATATTAAGCACAAATATCTCCAACATGGAGTACAAAATATAGCACATTAAGTACAAATAACACCAACATGAAGTATAAGATATCATCAATTAAGTACACATATAAAGCAATCAAGTATAAGATATCATTACATTTAGTACAAATAGATGGTTTACAAATGAAATATAAATAACAAAAAATCAAAACATTAAGTAGATTACAACACCTTCTTCTCTTCTTGTTCTTTGTTTTTTTGTGCACGAGCACGAGGACAATAGGTCTTTGTCACTTGTATTGCACATTTGGCTGGTGTGGTGCTCGGGGGGCTGACAAAATCTGGAGATTTCCTTTTTGACTTCATATCAGCTCGATTACGCATATCTGTCACAATCGAGGACATGGCATTCGCGACTTTAATCTCAGATTCCTCGAACTCTGCCACATGAATTGGTACATTAAGTTCTATCTTCAAAGGGATGGGCGAATCTGAATGATCATGATAGTGTTTTGTTCGACTTTCTTCATCCACCGTACCATCAGATTCATCCCTTTCTTTCTTTGTAACATCTACCAAATCATGTCCCCCCTCAAGTAAATACTCACCAGCTTTTTGTTTATGCTCCCCTTCCTCAGCTAGATTCCCATCCTCACGCTACTCCTTCATTGGCATTGCATCGAATGAAGCAATATTTTCTTTCAATGTCTTAATTTCTTCATCTTTCACTTTAATAATTGCTTCATATATAGTATGATCACAAATATGGACTTCACTAATAGCAGTACTAGAAGCCTCTGATTTCTTGATCAAAACTACCAATTCAAACTCATCTGGAGCAGGGTTGAGGGCTACAACATATTACAATGAAAATAATTATCAAATTCAAATTATTATACAAAAAACTAATATCGAATTATTACAATTATTACCATATCTACTGTAACTTGTTTCAATTTATTATCTGCCTCCTCCACATTATTTGAGAATTTGCTATCCTTCCACCAGTAAAAGTATGGAAACTCAAACAAACTCTCTGGTGAACCCAGTGACGGGATGTGTTCGTAAACCCATGCCTGTCATTCATAAATCGAAAAATTATACTCACTTAAATATAAATATAATCAATGTTACTAAAAAAATGAAGCGAACACTTCAAACTAACTGTGCACTCGTCAATGTACTTCCTGGTTCTTTCTCTACCTCTTACTAAATGGTTCATCATATCTTGGACAAGAAAATTGTATGCAGCTATGCCCCATGCATACAAACCAATTCTAGACAAATTTTCCAAGTATGGTAGGAGAAATCGTGGAGTCCAATAATTAGATGTTGGAAATAAAAAACAATTAAGAACAAAAAGTATGGACAACCTACAAAAATCATTCAAGTCCTCCTTACAATCCTTATGTACATGCTCCTCAAACTTTTTTGCTATTTCAAATCTAGTTATATTCTGCAGCTTTCCGAAAAAAGGCGGTCAAAGGTTGAAGACTTCATCTTCAATGTTATATCAATAGATTGCCCCACATGTGGCAACCCTAAAACCATAGAAAATTCAGTTGCAGAAAAAGGAACCTCAACCTCCTCTGCAAAAAGAAATGACAGCTTTTTGGGTCAAACCTCCTAAGTATAGCTTCAAGATGAATGAAGCTTGAATTTAACTTAGGCATATCCATATATATAGAGAAATGGGTCTTCTTCAATGCATCAAAATGTTGACCCCATCTTGGACTTCACAAGCTCCAATTTATTCTAAAAATATTGGGGGGAGCAACGAGAGCAGACCTAAGCTTGAATATTTTGTACTATAAATGCGTATAAAATGTACTGCAGATACACATATTATATACTACGCTTTGAGTTAGTGTATACTGCAGGCATAAATGTTTTGTACTACAGTTGCTTCTAAAATGCACTGCAGATACACAGATTATATACTACACTTTGAGTTAAGGTATACTGCAGGATTGATGATTTTGTACTATAGATGCTTCTAAAATGTACTGTATGTACACAGATTATATACTACACTTTCAATTAATGTATACCGTAGGCTTGAATGATTTGTACTACAGATGCTTCTAAAATGTATTGCAGATAGACAGATTATATACTACACTTTCAGTTAGTGTACACTACGGGCTTGAATATTTTTGTACTACATATACTTCTAAAATGTACTGCAGTTACACATATTGTATACTATAATTTCATTTAATCTGTAGGCTTGAATGTTTTGTACTACAGATGCTTCTAAAATGTACTGCAGTTACACATATTATATACTACACTTTCAGTTAGTGTATACTACAGGCTTGTTAATGTATACTGTAGGCTTGAATGATTTGTACTTTCAATTATTCTATACTACAAGCTTGAATGTTTTTGTACTACAGATGCTTCTAAAATGTACTGCAATTACACATATTAATACTACACTTTCAGTTAGTGTATATTGCAGGTTTGTTAATATATACTACAGGCTTGAATGATTTGTACTTTCAATTATTCCACACTACAGGCTTGAATATTTTTGTACTACAGATGCTTCTAAAATGTACTGTAGTTACAAATATTATATACTACACTTTCAGTTAGTGTATACTGCAGGCTTGAATAATTTGTACTACAGATAATTCTAAAATATTTTGTACTACAGATGCTTCTAAAATGTACTGCAGATACACATATTACATACTACACTTTTAGTTATTCTATACTGCAGGCTTCAATATTTTGTACTACAGATGCTTCTAAAATGTACTACAGTTACACAGATTATATTTTATATTGCAGTTTGAATGTTTTATACTACAGATGCTTCTAAAATGTACTGCAGTTACACAAATTATATACTACACTTTCAGTTAGTGTATACTCTAAAAAAGTACTACAATTACACATATTATATACTACACTTTCAGTTAGTGTATAATGCAGGCTTGTTAATGTATACTGCAAGCTTGAATTATTTGTACTACAGATGCTTCTAAAATATTTTGTACTATAGATGCTTCTAAAATGTACTGTAGATACACAGATTACATACTACACTTTCAGTTATTCTATACCGCAGGCTTGAATGTTTTGTACTATAGATGCTTCTAAAATGTACTGTAGTTACATAGATTATATTCTATACTACAGGCTTGATTGTTTTTGTACTACAGATGCTTTTAAAATGTACTATAGTTACACATATTATATACTACACTTTCAGTTATTCCATACTGCAGGCTTAAATGTTTTTGTACTACAGATGCTTCTAAAATGTACTATATGTACACAGATTATATACTATAATTTCATTTAATCTGCAGGTTTGAATGTTTTGTACTATAGATGCTTCTAAAATGTACTGCAGGTACACGATTATATACTACACTCTCAGTTGGTGTATACTGCAGGCTTGAATGTTTTTGTACTACAGATACTTCTAACATGTACTACAGATACACATATTATATACTACACTTTCAGTTATTCTATACTGCAGGCTTGATGTTTTTGTAGTTACACAGATTATATACTACACTTTTGCCTAATGTGTACTGCAAGCTTAATTATTTATATTATATTTGCTTGTAAAATGTACTGCAATTACACATATTATATACTACAGTTTTGCCTAATATGTACTGCAGGCTTGAATATTTCGTACTATACAGATAATGTACTACCACTTTCAGATAATTTCACCATATAATTTCAGGTAAAACGAAGTATAAACCCCAAAAAGGTGATGTACAACTTTCATGCCTTTCAAGTACAAATCAAAAACTTCCCATCTCACAACAAAAATCATATATATATCAAATAGGTTCAAGTGTTTAACAACTTAAAAAGGAATATAAAACCCTAAACATGAGAAAATAGACAAGAAATAAGTGTAACACTGAAAAATCACAAACATTTAAAATTGTAAATGTAGAAAACATACATTTGATTCTTTTGCTCACTTCTTTTTGTACTTCGCTTCTTGTTGCCACTGTTTCTCCTTCTATAGTCGCAGAAAAATGACAGAATTTTTGGTGTCTTTTTTTTTCCTCTTCGTATTCTCGCGTCAATGGCAGAGGAACGGTTTTGCGCCCTTTTGTTTGGCCGCTTGGAGAAGTCATCGATTTCAGGAAAAAAGAAAAAAAAGGAAAGCATTCTTCTTGAAGAGAAAAACGCATTTCTTAGGTCTTTTTGTTGTTTTTTCCAGCTACAAGGATATACGGGTCTTTTTAAAAGATATGGGGAGTGATTTCTAAGTTTTGTGAAAAAATTGGGAGTTTAGTGTATAAAAATTCAAATGGGGACTGATCACTAAAATGAAAGTAGGGTTAGGGATTTTTTTCTAATTAACCGTTATAATTATAGAAAAGGAATTTCAACAAAATTGTGTTTATATATAAATGTACATATGCGTAAACATACGCAACACAGCTGATGAGATATAAAATGCACATATTTACTAATGTAATTTGAATAACATTAAAAATATTAAAGTTATATAATTATAGACTTACGCTACAAAATTTTTTTATAATAATATATGAAAAAGTACTTATAAATATTTTTATTTTAATAATTTTTTACAAAATGGTGATTTGGTCATTTAAAAGATTTCATTCCATTTCTACCTGATTATTACTAATACCAATAATGAGAATAGAATAAGGTAAGTAATGACGATTTCATTTATTTCTTATTCCTAGTACATACGAATCATATGATTAATTATACTAGCACCATTCCTTTCCCACCTACATTCCATTTCTAAAGTCATTTCATTCCCATCTAATTCCATTTGTTTATATCAAATACCGCCTAAAATTCTTGTTGTGGGTAGAGTGTAAATTAAAAAGAATTATTAAAAATCGAGAAATCAATATTCAATTGAAATGAATTTCATTAAATACGTGACTATTTGGTATTTTATACTAGCGATTTTTTTATAGTTGCTATTTATAAATTGTGGGTTAATAATTATTTATTGTTATTAATTAATTAATATAGAAGGTTAATTTTGTTTACATTTGTTTTAAAATATTAATTTGTTCTCTCTAATTTTAATAATTATCAAAAAATTCTTTTAAGATAAAACATTTATTAATTATAGCTATTATTAGGATCTTTAGATGAAAAATGATGATATTAGTAAAAAATTTAATTAAACTTCATGTTCTATCCTTAACCCACTGATTGTTACAATTCTAACTTAAATGTCCTTAGTTAGCCCTCAAACTTAAAAGAGGAAATAAATATAATACTTTAATAGTTAAAAGTTTGACTAATTAAACCCATAAGGGTAAAAGAGTAAAAAGATTAAAAAGGCGTAATGGATAGAAAAAAACAATTAAACAAAAAGACTAGAGAGCCTTGATCAATTATGATCATGAAGATGGTAACAAAACTCTAATAGGCTTGAGCTTATTAAAAATAAACTATAAATATATTAAGTCCTAAAGAGAAACTAGGCATAAAAAGTCATTCGTAAAAATTTACAAAACTTCGAGAACCTTCAAAAGCTAAGAACTCTCTACATCATATTCTAGAGAAGAAAGAACTTCATACTTCGTTGACTACTAGAAATGACCCTAGTTCTATTTTTGTGCAGTAGCATCTTGACACCATTCGTACGAACTTTGAACGACGAATAAGGAGCCTTGAGAATATAAAAGATATCCTGAGCTCGAGAGTCCAGCAACTATGTGGTCTTGAGATTGAAAATACATAAACCATCAGCATGAAGCTCAATCACATTCGTCATCAGAGCATGTTCAGGAGGTACAGTTGACACCAGAAGAGATACCTACCAGAGATCAAACTTTGCAGTAGACTAGGAGACACTGAAGACCTTATTGGAAAATGCCACTACTTCAACTACGTATCATTGCCTAATATGTGGAGGAACACTGCCTCGAAGAGCCACAACAATCCTCTCACCAAAGCTGCGTGGCTTCATCCTTTTCAGAGCAAATTGACAAGAAATGTTATCTCGAGGGAGGCATTGCTCCCCCATCTCCACATGCTTAGGTGCACGAGCATTCCTCTCTTCAAGTAGATTTCTCCCAGAAACTGCCACTACGGCCAAAGTCTAAACTCATTCACTAGTGCTGCAACCTTCAGGAGGAGTTGCGATCAGTACTTACCTAATTTGGTCATCGCTCTTTCTTGACGTAGTCCATTTTGCCAAGTTATCTTAGCAGAGGCACTCTCCCTAGCGACAAAGATAACTAACCTGCCAAAGTTTGAAGGCATGATGAATTCGAAAGAGCATCTAGATAACTTTCTAGCGAGAATAGAACTTTATGACTTGAGTGAAGTTGCTTACTGCAAGTTGTTCTGCATCATACTCACTAAGCGTATCTTGAAATAGTTCAACTAGATGTCAGATGGATCCATCATAAGTTAGGACCTATTAGTGCAGCGTTTCCTTCAGAATTTCTTCATAAACTTTATATACTTGAAGAGGGTGACGTATCTATTTACCATTAAGCAAAAATGTGGATAATCACCGAGAAACTACCTCAACTATTTAGTCCAGATGGTACATGAGATCTCCCACATCAATTAGGAGTTTTTGTCCAACATCATCCAACAGAACCTGAAACGCTTGAAATTTTGGGAGTTGATTACTGAAAAACCTTATGCTACTCTAGAAGAGTTCCTAGCAAGAGCAGAAAAGCACATTAGAATTCAGGAAGTAGTGACCTCTTAAGATGCTGAAAAGCACAAAACATACAAGTAAGGAAACAACAACACAACAAACAAGAAGATTGAAGGTGCAGTTTGCTTCAGACTTTTACCACCTGCATGCTGCTTACTGCTCCTATAATGGAGATTTTGACCATGGCATTGCAACGTAGTCTCATCCAACACCCTCCTCAAAAGACGACGAAGGACCCAAAGAAGCTAAAATCTAATAAGTGGTCCCACTTCCATCACGAAGGTGGACACATAACCGAAGATGCTAACACTTGAAGGATGAGATCGAGAGGTTGACCCAATAAGGGCACATTAAGGAGTATGCAGCGTAGAGGCCAAGCATCAAAATAAGGGGTCCATAGTGGGAGAAAGTGAGGACCAAAGGCGACAGCTAAATAAACACCTGGAGCCCAAAAACTGGCAGCACCAATGCGACCAAAATAATCTCTGAAGGCCAATTTCATCTTGGTGATCTCAAGAAAGCTAGCTAGCAAAGACTTTGTCAATGCTAGGAAGGTGCTGGTGCAAACGGCAAAACAGACGCAAGCTCATACAATTGATCACATCCTAGGAGTATTTGAAGTGCATCTCCTTATGCCTAGCATCACTTTTAGAGAGGACGACCTCGAGCCCAAATGAGGAAAATACAATTATGTGCTGGTGATCAATACATCTCTTGCTAACTTTTTGGTAAAGAAGATGCTGGTAGATAGTAGCAACTTCGTTAACATCTTATTCTATGATGCATTGATAACGCTTAGCTGTAGAAATCAACACCCCTTTAGTGGGAGAAGTGATGTTGCCTCTTGCTCTAGGTGCGTACCCCAAAAAGATGACAAAAATGGTGAAGTTCCTATAGTTAAGATAACATGATCCTAAAGAGACCTACCTAAAGCCTATTCCGAGCAGTGGTCTCAATGTAATACATGAAGCTAAAGTTTTCCACACCAAGCAGAATTGGTGCAGATTTTGGTGACCATTGTGTAGCCAAAGAGTGCTACACCAACACTGTGAAGAACATCAAGAGCCCTGCATCTAAGATTGACCAAAGAAAGGAGCTGGAAGAAGTAAGAAAAAAATAAAGACAAAGGCCTATTCCAAGACCCGAATGTTATGGTGATGTTCATACTAGGAGAACCCTTCCAAACTAACTAGATGTGCCACCTTATGTGCCTTCTTTATTTTTAAGTATTGTTATTAAGTATTCTTTGAATAAGCTAGAGTTAGTTTCTCTTTATTTGGAAGTAGAAATTTTCTTTAATTTTGAGTTATGCCTTCTAGACTTGAATAAAGCTAACCTACATAGGGGCGGCACCATCTTATTATTGATGAATTATTTGAATAAATTTCAATTCCTATATATTATTATCTCTTAAATGTTGCATGAATCTTTAAGGTTCTTGCATACTCTGCTCTCTGGAGCAAACTTAAATCTTTGAGGCACTTACGCATTCCACTCTCCGAGGCAAACTTGAATTTTTTATGCGCTTGTGCATCTCACTCTTTGGAGCATACTTAAACTTTTGAGGCGCTTGCACACCCTGCTCTCCGGAGCAAACTTGAATTTATGAGGTGCTTGCGCACTCTTTGAAGCACACTTGAATTTATTGAATCGCTTGTGTGCTACTCTGGAGCTTACTCAATTTCTCTTAGCCTCTAAATAATTGGATGCGACTGGACATGATAAAATAGGCATAATGGTGCATAATGATGTGTTGTAGCATGGTGCAGCACACTTGTGCTAGCTTGGTGCAACACCCTCATAGGCACATGGGCGTCCTTGTTGGTAGCTTGTGGGAATTATAACGTAGAGCGCCTTGCAAACATCTTGTAGGCTGAGAGTAATGCTTGTGGATACTTAGGATGATGAGTGGAGCATCGTACATGACTTTATGGGCTTGTGACTGAAATGGTGCACAAGGAAACTAGCTTTATTACACGAGAGTTGCTCAAAGTTGGCTATTGGCGGTACGCATTAAGTGCGAGTATCACTAACACGCATGGGAATCTTAAGGTAGGGCGTGCTAGGCAGTGGGCAGCAAGTGTGGGCGATGGCATGCGTAAGTAGCACAAGATATACACAATGGAGCGCATAAGGTTGGCAAAATAGTTCGGCATTACCCATTTGGGGCACTGAGTGTGCATTCACATGGACGGTTGGTAGGTTCATGTGACAGTTGGCCAAGGTTATGAGATTCTAGGTTTTATTCGTAAGCTACTGGATGATTGCCTTTACCCCAGTTAAAGTGATTGAGATCATACCCAAATTTTCAGAGGGTAATGTGTTTGTATGGATAAGGTTGGATAAGGCCTTATAAACCAGTGGGGATGGCCCTAGAAATGCAAAACTATGGATGCACACACTATGCAGGTACTAGCGGGCAAGAGCAAGTCAACTGCTCCATATTGGTGCCATGTATTGCACACGATTTACCCAGTAGAATGGGGGTGTCCTCTGCATAATTTTATACCTTAAGGCTATAAATAAGTTGAGACCTCTCAACTCTAATTAGCATTACCCAAGTTAGACTAGAGAGAGTGTGTGTGATGGCTCAATGCCATTTTCCTAGTGTAATTATACTCTTTGCAAAGCAATAAGAATTAAAAGGTTGAGCATTACCTGTAATTGTGTTTGTTGCTTGTATTTACTTGATGCTTGAGTTATCCACTGCGTATTTGAAGGTAGACCTTGAAGCAAACATTCACTCAAAATTTGGCTAACCAAGCATAAAATGAGTGCTTTGGTGGGAAAGATAATTATTTTTACCTTATTGCAAAGGCGGGAAGCCAGGCTACACATGGGTAAGGCAAAAATTCTAAGTGTTGGCCCGATATAGACTTGTGCTTGTGTGACATGAGGTACCAAAGCCCAGACAAGTTGGGTTTTGAATAGAATTAGGTATTGCAGAGTCCCTTGTAGAAACCTTGGGAAAGTTGCTGCATTTTGCACCTTGTCTTGAAGCAATGATGAAAATGGGTTAGTGGATCAGTTTTAGTGTGGATTGTCGTCACATTTGAGAGAGGAAATTTTTTATAAAAAAAAACTTGATAGAAGAGTTAGCTTTGCAAAAGATATGGTAGCCAGTTGGTGAATCCATATGTCAGATGAGCATTGTTTTCTGGCTAAGTGGGTGTTATTGTTCTCAAAACATTAGCGCTGTAAATGTAGATTTGGTGGCCAGGCGTGAAGGGCACATGCAATTATGGGATTGTAGGTCTTTATTGATAAAGAAATAGTTTCCAGACCTAAAGATTTTAGCGTTGCGGGGCGCAGAAACAAGTGAATAGCGAGCAACAAGTAGGATACACTATTGAGTTAGTTTTGAAGAACGGCTTGGACAGTAAGATGCATGAAACTTTTGGACTTTTCAATTATATATCGTCTTCAATCATAATTTGAAAGGTGCTCCAGCAATCAAAGATAAGTGTGAAGTGCAGTGGCTATTTTCAAGTTATCCAAAGATCGATAGGTGGTTTCTGATAGTAATGATCCTAAAAGGTACTTAATTGATGCGGAAAAGGGTGGGTGAATTGCATAGAAGCTATAAAAGAAACGGTAAATAAAAAATCTAGGAGAAATGTAATTGGCAACTTTTCAACAATTGAAATTAATTCAATTCACATTCGATTCTGGGATTATTTTACACTAAAAATAATGGATTGAGAGGAAAAAATATTTCCGTCAAGTGTTTTTCTAAATCTACGAAAATGTGACTCCAATTGAATCTTCAATTGAGCCCCACACTCCTCCAACTTGGACCAATTTTTGCACTCCAAAACTGAAATTATAGTAGCAAAAATATTATAAAAAAAACCCCTGAATCTTGGCCAAACAATAGCAAAAAAAAAAAAAGGAGAAAAAATCACCCCAATTGGTGCTGAAATTGCAAAACTCTTCTTCAAGCTTGATCTTCTTTTGATACACACTAAGTGCTCCAAATGTAGCACCTCTAATTATATCCGCAAACCTTTATAAATACTTTAATTCTTCCTATCTTGAGCTGAAAAAGATGGAAGAATAATTGGAAGTTTGGGGAAGAAAGAGCACGATTGGAAGATCGGTGGTTAGAGAGAGTTTTGGAGGGAAATGTTTGGTCACACCAAGAATGAGAGAATGCGAGGATAAGGTTGCTCGAGGTGGCCGGCCACTTGAGTGGTCCCTAAGACCTTTTATATTGTGTGATGGGTGCACAAACAAGGCTTGATATGCTCCTATTGGAATAGTGCCCTACAACCAATGAGATTGGCGTGTAGTGCTACCTTTTTTTAGACAATCTTGATGAATGATATTCTATATAAACAACCATCTTTATCTTATGCATTTTATGATATTCTTTGCATGCATTTAGTTGAAGCCCTTAAATCGTACAAGACTATGAGACTTGGTCATGCAGTTGATGGTGACCATGAAACAAATCTCTATGGTTATGATTTTAAATATTTCATGTTATAGAATCTTAGAGATGAAAGTAGGAGATAGACTAGGATCCATAAATTAAAACTAAAATATGGCAAAATTTAACTAGTTATTTCCATCCTAAGGATCTATCAACATGCTTTAAATTAAGATTTAAAGGCTAAAAAATTACCTTTGAAGAAGGAATCAAAGAAATGAAAAAGATCTTCCAATGGACACCTCTAAATCAAGATCAACAAGCTTTTCTTCCTTGATCCGATTTTGCCACACCAAGGCATCCAAAAATCAACACCTTTTGCATATACAACTACTCAATGACCAAAAATGATAAATAAAACAGCTTCAAAAATGGCCCAGTAAAGCTCCAAAATTCAGCTACTAGAAAAGAATTCTTAAGTACTTAAAAAGAACCAAGGACTTCTTTCTAGTATATTGGAATGGAGAATTGAAACTTGAGGAATTTTTTAGATTCTAATTTCCAATCAGATGAAGATGACCTAAAATTCACTTCTGAATTTATATTTTATCTTAATGGCGATGCAGTGAGTTGGAAGAGTTCCAAATAAGACACCACGATTGACTCGACTATGAGGAAAAATACATTGTGGCATTGGACACCGCAAAGGATGTAGTGCCTAGCATCGCAAAAGAGCCGGTTGTTGACTTTGTGGCAACACGAACCCATTACGCCAACAATGGAGCTAAGATCATATGATCTAAGCACATTTTAAAATGATATCATTTGATCCATGAGATCATTGATAGAGTCCACTAGAAAGATCACCAATCCTAAGCTTCCCAAGCGTGAAGCCTCTAATGTGTAGTCTACACACCTAGGAAGGTCTCTTAATCCACACACTTTTTGCTAAAGAAGAGAGGAGGAAGAAGATGATGGAGGGTGGTGGTTTTAGGATGAGGAGAGAGGAAAAAGGGAATCAAGGAGGTAGTTACTCAACATATGAGTTGGCTATCTTTTTGGAGGGAAAAAATGAGAGCATGAATCATCCTCTATGGCTAGCCATGTGATCCTTTTATAGGAGAGGATAGAAGTCTTCAGCCATGTGATCCTTTGGAGGCTTCCATCACACCATCGCACATGTACCAACTTGCTAGATTCCATCCAGCTTAAATTTGCATTTTAATTTTCCAAATTAAAAATGCCAACTTGCATAATTCAAATAGACCCTTCCATTTGATTTTCCCTCTAAAACTTGAATTCCCTATTTAATTAAATTAACTCTTTAATTTAATTAATTTAACTTAACTCCTTAAGTCAATTAACTTAACTCTTTAAGTTAATTGAGTGACTTAACTTCTTAAGTTGACTAATTAAAATGTCATATGGCATCAATTATATTAACACCTTAATTTAATGGCCTAATTTAACTCTTTAAAATATTTTGATTAATTTAACACTTACATTAATCAAACCAATATGACCAATTAGTAATTAGTCAACTTGTTTTCTCTCCTTAGGCAAAAACACCACTTGTGAATTTTCTAACTCCTTAGAAAGTTTCTCGTATCAAATAAAAGTTTCCTTAGGCTTTTGTTTGTGACCCATTAGGTTCATCTATTCATTGGACATGGGCTCACAACTCTTTTTGATATTTTGAATATCAAAATATTTGAACTAGTTTAAACTCATTTAAACTAATAACTCTTTCAAGTAATCTCTATTAATTGAAAAGTACCCAATCTCCGTAATCAATGTATAACAACAAGTCCATGAAGTCCAACTAATTGGATAAATTAATTATATCTTGATGAACCATTATAGCTTATGCCTAACATGCAAATACGGTCTTTTTGTTTCTTATCCCCTGAAAGAGGTCTAAGACAAGATATTTGTCAGCTCCCTAATAGCCTCAATAACTATGTCTCTACATCTAATGTTTGATTCCACTTTATGACCTCAACTTTGAAAAACACCATTTCCAAATTGTTATGCTACGATGCACACAGATTTCTTGAAAGAGATTATTATAGAATACATATGAGATGAACTCGTTCTTCACAATAATGCGGAAACAAATCCCTTCTTGGATCTCACAAACTACCATGCTTAAGTAGTTCATGCCCAATCTCAACCTTACATGACCCGCTACATGGTCGGGGAAACGTCAAAGCATAAGGACCTAAACACAAGGTTACTATGGATCCTCTGGTCCAAGGACTAATTATATGCACTATCGTAAGCTTGAGAGCTTGCCATTACCGACGTGCCACTACGACTTTCTAATGGATTTTCTTGTCTAGCTTTCAGTGAACTTGTTCTCTAACAAGTACCCACTAATATGCATCCATGTCTAACATAGATTGCCTATGAAATAGAGCAATATCCAACCCTTTAGAATATGCATTGTTAGTGCAAGTTTATCCAAATCTTAGATGTCCCTTCTCATAAAATTCTATGACTTGGAATATTTAAAATCATGACCTTAGAGACTTGTTTCATGATTACCATCATATGCGTGATCAGGTCCCGTAGTCTTGTATGATTTATGGGCTTCAACCAAATCCAAGTGAATAATAAAAAACATAAGATGAAGATGACCATTTTATAAGATATCATTTAATGAAGATTGTATCATAATTGGAGTAGCATTTACACGCTAATTATAATTGGTAGTGGCCCACCGATAAATAGATAGGGGTGCTCATTAGCTCTTTTGGTGCAATTTTGGTCTTCCCTGTAAGCTCATTTCAAGAAATAGGGCATCTAAGATTCGGATAGACTTGCACTAACATTGCATACTTTAAGGGGTTGGATATTGCCCTATTTCATGGGCAACCTGTGCACAAGACATGGATCTACTTTAGTGTGTGCTTGTTAGAGAATAAGCTCACTGAAAACTCGCTTAGAGAATTCTTAAGTTAGCTGAAGCAGCCTATTAGTAATGGGAAATTTCTAACTTACAATAGTGTATATAATTTAATTCAACAATAATGGAAAATTTTCTAACTTCCGATAGTCTATATAATTTAGTCCTTTGAATTGAGGTTCCAAGGTGACCTTGTACTTAAATTCTTGTACTCTGATTTTGTCTCCACCACTTAGCGAGTCCCCTATGGCATAAGTTAAGCACAAGCTACCTATGTATAGAGGTTGGTAAGTTCCAAGTAGGGATCCGTTTGCTTGTCATGCACAGCAAGTTGATCTCTTATGTTTTCTATAATCACCAATTTCGAGAAATCCTTGTGCAAGGTGATATTATAATTTGGGAAAACAGTTTTTCAAAGTCGAGGTCATAAATTGGAACCACATATCAAAAATAGATAAATAGTTATCGAGGCTATTAGGAAATCAACAAATATCTTGTGCTAGGCCTCTTTCGGGATATAGAAAATGGAAGGACCGTATTTGCATGGTAATCAAAAGAAAAAAGGTCCATACAAATTAATTTATTCAATTAGTTGGGCTCCATAGGCTTGTGCTAGACATCGATTATAGAGATTGGGTACTCTTTGTTGGAATTGTGCCCCACAGCTAATTAGATTGGTGTGTTAAACTACTTCTTTTGTGATATAATATTAGTTGAATGATATTTTATAAAGTGGTCATTTTCATCTATGCAATTTTTTATATTTTCACACGTATTCTGTTGAAACCCTAAAGTCATACAAGACTACAGGACTTGATCATGAATATGATGGTAATCATAAAACAAGTCTCTATGAACATGATTTTAAATATTCCAAGTCATAGAATCTAAGAGATAGGGTATCTAAGATTTGGATAGACTTGCACTAATGATGCATATTTAAGGAGTTGGATATATCCCGTTGCATGGGCAATCTGTATAAAATATGGATGCACGTTAGTGGGAGCTTTTTAGAGAATAAGTTCACTAAAGACTTGCTTAGAGAATCCATAAGATAGTCGAAGTGGCTTGCGGTAGTGAGAAATTCTCTGGTTTATGATAATGGATATAATTAGTCCTTTGACTTGAGATTCCATGGTAACCTCATATTTAGGTCCTTATATTTTGATTTTGTTACGACTACTTAGGGGGTCACCGGGGGCTTAGGTGGGGGACAAACTACCTAAGTATCGAGGTTGGTGAGTTTCAAGATAGGATTTATATCATTCGTTGTGAAGAATGAGTTGATCTCCTATGTATTCTTTGATGATTGGTTCTGAGAAATCCTTACGCAAATAGTATGATAATTTGAGAAAAGGAGTTCTCTTAAAGTTGAGGTCATAATTAGGAATCGCACATCAAGAATATCTAGTTATTGAGACTATTAAGAAACTGACAAATATCTTGCCCTAAGCCTTTTCCAGGAGATAGGACACGGAATGATTGTCTTTGCATGGAAATTATAAACAAAAAAATTCACTAGAATTAATTCATCCAATTAGTTGGGCTCTGTAGGGTTGTGCTATAAATCATCGGCTATGGAGATTGAGTACTCTTCGATGAATGGAGAATAATTGAAAGAATGATTAGTTTAAGAGAGTTTAAACTAATTGGAATATTTGATATTCAATAAATCACAAAGAGTTGTGAGCCCATGTCTAATTGATTGGTGAACGTAATAGGTCACATACAAAAGCCTTAGCCACTTTAATTGGAACTGAAGAAATTATCTAAGTAGTTAAATAATTAGATTGGTCAAGTTTGGAAGAGACCAAGTTGACTAACTAATAGTTAGTCATGATGGCTTGATTAATTTAAAGTGTTAAATTAATCAAATAATTTAAAGAGTTAAATTAAACCAATTAAATTAAGGTGTTAATTTAATTGGGGTCATGTGGCAATTTAATTAGTCTAGTTAACTTAAAGAGTTAAGTTAATTGGTCTAGTCCACTTAAAGAGTCAAGTTGGTTTAATTATGTTGGAATAGTGCCCCGCAAGCCAATTAGATTGTCCTTGTAAACTATTTCCTTATAAGATAATCTTGATTGAATAATATTCATTATATGACCATCTTCATCTTATGCTCATTGTTTACTTCACTCGCATTTAGATAAAGCCCTTCGATCACACAAGACTACGGGACTTGATTATGCATTGGATGGTGATCATAGAATAAGTCCTACACTATCGTGATCTTAAATCTTCCAAGTCATAGGATCTTACGAGATAGGACATCTAAGATCTGGATAGACTTGCACTAATGATTCATAAATCCAAGGGTTGGATGTTGTTAGAAATAGTGCCCGGCAAGCCAATGATTTTGGCATTGTAAAACTATTTTCTAAAGAGACAATCTTGATTGAATGATATCTTACATATGGCCACATTCATCTTATGCATTATATTACTTCACTGGCATTTGGATAAAGTCCTTAGATCACACATGACTACGGGACTTGGTCAGTTCACTGGGTGGTGATCATGGAATAAGTCTTACATGGTCGTGATCTTAAATATTCCAAGTCATAGGATCTTACGAGACGGGACATCTAAGATCCGGACAGACTTGCACTAACGATGCATAAATCCAAAGAGTTGGATATTGCTCCGTTCCATGAGCAACTGTATATGATACGGGTGCATGTTAGTGGGTGCTTGTTAGAGAACAAGGCACTGAAGACCCACCGAAGACTCCACTAGGTAGCCGTAGTGGCAAGTCAGTAGTGGCAAGCTCTCTTGCTTACGCTAGTGCATATAAATTAGTCCTTTGACCTGAGGATCCATTGTAACCTTGTGTCCGGTCCTCATGCTTTGACTCATCCTTGGTCACCCAGCGGGCCGTTCGGGGTATGATTGGGTATGAGCTACTTGGCATGGAGGTTTATGAGATCCAAGATGGAATCCGACTCCTCGCTTTTGTGAAGGGCGAGTACATCTCTTATGCATTCTACAATGATCATATTCCAGAAATCCTTGCGCAAGGTGGTATGACAGTTTGGGAAAAGAGTTTTCCAAAAGATAAGGTCATACATCGGAATTGAACATTTAGAATAGAAGCATAGAATTGAGGGTATTAGGGAGCTGACAAATATCTTGCCCTAGGCCTCTTTCATGGAGATAGGAGACGGAAGGACCGTATTTGCATGGAACGCGTAGAGCTTTAAAAGGTTTATACAAAGACATTCATTTCGACCAATTAGTTGGGCTCCATGGGCTTGAGGTTGGACGTCGACCATGGAGATTAGGTACTCTTCAATTGATAGAGATCGATTGAATCGAGTCGACTAGTTTAAAAAGAGTTTTAAACTGGAATGAATATTTGATATTCAAAAGTCACAAGGAGTTATGAGCCTATGTCCGATGAATAGTTGAACCCAATGGGTCACACACAAAAGCCTTAAACTTTCTAAGTGGTGAAAGAAGAATTTCTAAGTGTTAGAAAATACGTCCCTCTTAAGGGACCAATTTTGAGAGAGAGATTTCAAGATCAATTATGGCTTGATTGATTGAAGTGTTAAATTGATCAACTAATTTAAGGAGTTAAATTAGGCAAATAATTAAGGAGTTGATTATTTGAGCCACATTGATAGTTGAATAATTGAAGTTGACTTAAAGAGTTAAGTTAACTAAAGAAAACATAAAGAGTTAAGTTTGCTTGATTTAATTGTTAAATCAAGTTGAATTAATTAAATTAATTGGATTAATTTAATTAATAGGAGAATATATTATTGGATGGAAGAATTCAAATATGATATGAATTAATTGGAATCCAAGTTGGCAAGACCACATGATAGTGGAATTACCAACTTACAATTATGCCCTTGGAATTTTCGGTCCCCCATTTAGCATGGGAGGTGTGATGCCAAGGTGGCATCACACCTCTCACACCTCTATATAAGGGGAGGTGGAGTGGCCAAAAATCAGTCCAGATTCATTGGCCAAAATTCTGAATTTTGCAAGCTAAATTCTTCCTCCAAAATTCTCTCAAAAGTTAGTAGAGATCTAACTTCCATCCATTCTCTCTCTCACTCAAAAACCTCATTCTTCACCAAACAACTCCAGATCTGCTCCAGCTAAAGATCTGTACGTTCTAGGATTGCTTTAAGGTGTGTGGACTTGCATTGGAGGTGACCACAAGTGAGGCCACTCAATTCCAGAAAAGGTTTCTGCAGAACAGTCCACTTCACGATTTTCTCCTGGATCGATCCGATGGATATTTGAGCCAATTTTTTCACATAGGATCGGCATTCGAGTTAGCTTTCTGGATAATGTTTCCTCATTTCATTTGGAAGTCGGAATTGGAAGATATTCTCCTTTTTCTCCGCTGTGCCAGAAACAGCCGGAAATCTGTGATAGGAAGAATCATCCATCATCTCCTTGGATTTTGAGCGATTCAGGTTGGTATCCTTTGATTAATCCATTTATGTTGTATGATATATGCCTGGGGATGTTATACTTAGCATAAGATGCACTTTGGTATGGGAATGCCCACGCATTGGCACACGAGTCATGGGATGACGTGTGGCCCGTCTCGAACCAAAGCATGATTGGTAGGTTTGACTTAACACTTAGTAATGTAGATGTCGCACGAGTCGTGGGTCGACATGAAAAGTGAGGCAAAATATATCAAGAATTGCATAAGATGCAATTAGCAAATGTTGCTTACCCTTCGATTGTTTGTGGATGTCTCACGAGTCGTGGGTCCACTTACAAGTCCTCGGGATCTTGATTATCACTAGGAAATATGATTTCCCGAATTCTTTTTGGGGGTAAAGGATTTGATAAAATAGTGGGAAAAAAACATGCTTGAAAGACCATAAACATGTTTTCAATATCAAATCAATCGTATGCTTATTCTTTTCTTTTTCGCCTCTTTGTAGATTTGCGAAATCTTCAAAATCAAAATGGCTAAGAATCCACTCTCAACTATTTTGGAAACCAATAAGCTAACCGGGCCAAAGTTCCAAGACTAGCTAAGAAATCTCAAAATCATTCTTGACTCTGATAAGAGGACCTATGTCCTAGACAAGTATCCAGTGGATACATTGGGGGATGACGCATCTGATGAAGATCGCGAACGGTTCGCGCGTTTTGTAGATGATGATCTACAAGTACGATGCATAATGATGGCATCTATGTCTAATGAGCTCCAAAAATCTCATGAGCATATGAAACATGCTTATGAAATTCATTCACACCTACAAGAGTTGTATGGTGTACAAACGAGGCACGAAAGGTTCGCTCTTTCCAAGGAACTCTTTAGATCACGGATGGGTAAAGGCTCAAATGTCCATTATCACGGTCTCAAAATGATTGGTCTTATTGAGAAGCTTGGACAACTTGATGTGATCATGGACAATGACCTTTACATAGATTTGATCTTACAGTCATTGCCGCCATCGTTCGACCAGTTTGTTATGAACTTCAAGATGTCCAAGCAAGAAGTCACGATTAACGAACTGGTGAACATGCTTGTGACCGCTGAGGCCACATTGAAAAGGGACAAACCTCTTATGCTTGAATCCACCTCTAAGTCCAAAGGTCCCAAAGGCCCTAAGAAAAGAGGAAAGAGGAAGAAAAGTTCTTCTTCAAAAGGGAAGAAACCCGAGAAAGGTTTCGGGAGAGACAAGAAAAAGGCTAAAGTAGATGCAAATTGTTTCCACTGTGGCGAAAAGGGTCATTGGAGAAGAAATTGTAAAGCTTACCTTGCTACTCTTACGAAGGGTATGTTTTTCATTGAAGTGCATTTAACGGCGAATTCTTCCACATGGGTATTCGATACCGCATGCGGTTCTCACCTCTGTAATTTGTTGTAAGGGATGGAAAGAAGAAGGAGTCTACGTGAAGGGGATATGATCCTCCGCCTGGGAAATGGAGCAACTGTTGCTGCCACATTCCAAGGAATAATCAAGCTAGATTTAGGGAATAAAAGCATTGTACTTGATCCAGTTTACTATGTACCCAATCTTGTCAAAAACATTATTTCTATTCCCATTCTAGATAATGAAGGATATGATTTTTCAATATCGAATGGGAATCTATTGGCATCAAAGAATGGTTCTTTAGTTGCTAAAGGTACATTGTCTAATGGATTGTACATACTTAATTCCCAAACTTCACTAATGTACATTCAATCAAATAAAAGGAAGCAAGATATCCAAGAAGATGCCATGCTATGGCATGCAAGACTTGGCCATATATCCAAAAATAGGATGAACAAGTTAGAGGCTCTCAAAACACTAAATGTTAGTGGCATTGAAGAACTTCCAACTTGTAAGTCCTGTTTAAAAGAAAAAATGACCAAAGCTCATTTTGTAGGAAAATCGAAGCGCTCCACAAATCTTTTGGATTTGATCCACACAGATGTTTGTGGACCACTAAGATTTAGTGGGAGAAGTGGCTATTCCTACTTCATCACCTTTACCGACGATCACAGTCGTTTCGGACACTTGTATCTTATGAAGAACAAATCCGAAGCCTTTGAAAAGTTCAAAGAGTATAGAAATGAAGTAGAAAAGCAACTAGGGCTAAGTATTAAAACTCTTCGATCGGATCGAGGAGGAGAATACTTGAGCACCGAATTCTTGGATTATCTAAAGAAGAATGGGATTCTCTCACAATGGACTCCCTCCGGCACACCCCAGCTCAATAGAATAGCCGAGAGGAGAAACCGCACACTGTTGGACATGGTGCGTTCCATGATGAGCTTCTCCAATGTATCGATATCCTTTTGGGGATATGCCTTGACTACGGCAGCGAAGTTACTAAATATAGTACCTTCAAAGTCGGTGCCAAAGACACCATATGAGATATGGCATGGCAAAGCACCCTCTTATCAATATTTGCAGATTTGGGGATCTCCTGCCTACGTAAGACGAACAGTGGGAGATAAGTTAGATAGTAGATCCATCTTGTGCAAGTTTGTGGGATACCCAAGAGAGTCTATGGGTTATTATTTTTATGATCCCTCGGAACAAAAGGTGTTTGTCTCGAGGAACGCCGTCTTTTTGGAAAAGGAATTTCTATTAGATAGAAATGGCATTGTTGTTGAACTTGATGAAGTTCAAAACGATCAACAAATCCCACAGCCGGTGGAAACAATTGAATCAAAAAAGCTCGACAATTGAATCACAAAAGCTCGATACACATCCTCTAAGAAGGTCTAACCGTGTCAAGAAGCAACCCGAAAGGTTTGAATTTCTTCATGAGACGGGTCAGCCGGATAGTGATCCGAAGACCTATGAGGAAGCTATGTTGGACATAGACTCAAGACGCTGGCAAGAAGACATGAGATCCGAAATGGACTCCATGTACTCAAACAAAGTATGGACTTTGGTAGATCCACCGAAGGGAATAGTTCCCGTAGGTTGCAAGTGGATCTATAAGCGAAAGCTTGGAGTAGATGGAGAAGTGACAACTTTTCAGGCGCGACTAGTGGCTAGAGGTTATACTCAAAGACTCGGTATTAATTTCGAGGAAACCTTTTCACCAGTCGCAATGCCTAAGTCCATTCGGATCCTACTTGCCATAGCTACATATTATGACTATGAGATATGGCAAATGGATGTGAAAACCGCCTTTCTCAATGGAAACATTGAAGAGGAAATATACATGGAGCAACCACAAGGTTTCACACCCAAAGGGAGCGAGCAAATGGTTTGCAAACTCCAAAGGTCTATTTATGGACTTAAACAAGCGTCTCGAAGTTGGAATATAAGTTTTGATAAGACAGTCAAATTGTTTGGCTTTGTCAAGAACGTATATGAACCCTGTGTGTATCAAAAGGCTATTGGGAGTTCTGTACAGTTTATTGTGCTTTATGTCGATGACATCCTTCTCATTAGGAATGAGGTTGGAATGTTAAAGTGTACTAAAGTATGGTTATCTACACAATTCTCCATGAAGGATTTGGGAGAGGCATCCTACGTATTAGGAATACGTATCTATAGAGATAGATCGAAGAGGATGTTGGGGCTATCCCAAACCATGTACATTGATAAAATGCTAAAAAGGTTTAGTATTGAGGAATCCAAGAAAGGATTTCTTCCTATGGGACATGGCATTCGTCTCTCGAAGTCTATGGCCCCTAAGACTGAGCAAGAGAAACGAAAGATGTCCCAAATACCCTATGCCCTATGCCTCTGCCATAGGGAACATAATGTATGTTGTTCAATGCACAAGACCGGATGTGGCACACTCGCTAAGTGTTACGAGTAGGTTCCAATCCAATCCCGGTGAAAGTCATTGGATGGCTGTAAAGACAATCCTTAAGTACTTGAGAAGAACTAAGGATCTATTCTTAGTATACGGTAATGGAGAATTGAAACTAGAAGGGTTTTCAGATTCAAGTTTCCAATCCGATGTAGATGACCTCAAATCCATTTCTGGATTTATATTTTGCCTTAATGGCGGCACCGTGAGTTGGAAAAGTTCCAAACAAGATACCACGGCCGACTCAACCATAAAGGCAGAATATATTGCGGCTTTTGAAGCCGCAAAGGAAGGTGTTTGGATGAAAAACTTCATTCAAGAGTTGAATGTAGTGCCTAGCATAGCTGAGCCAGTTGTTGTCTTCTGTGACAACACCGGGGTGGTAGCACAAGCTAAGGAGCCCAGATCTCATCAACGATCCAAGCACATTTTGAGGCAATATCATTTGATCAGAGAGATCATTGAGAGATGCGACATCCGAGTGGAGAGAGTTGCCTCGAAAGAGAATATAGCAGATCCACTAACTAAGCCCTTAGGACAAAAGGTCTTTGAAGGACATCTTGAGAAGATGGGTCTTAAGACTGTAGGGCATTGGCTTTAGGGAAAGTGGGAGATTGATAGAAATAGTGCCCGGCAAGCCAATGATTTTGGCTTTGTAAAACTATTTTCTAAAGAGACAATCTTGATTGAATGATATCTTACATATGGCCACATTCATCTTATGCATTATATTACTTCACTGGCATTTGGATGAAGTCCTTAGATCACACATGACTACGGGACTTGGTCAGTTCACTGGGTGGTGATCATGGAATAAGTCTTACATGGTCGTGATCTTAAATATTCCAAGTCATAGGATCTTACGAGACGGGACATCTAAGACCCGGACAGATTTGCACTAACGATGCATAAATCCAAAGAGTTGGATATTGCTCCGTTCCATGAGCAACTGTATATGATACGGGTGCATGTTAGTGGGTGCTTGTTAGAGAACAAGGCACTGAAGACCCACTGGAGACTCCACTAGGTAGCCGTAGTGGCAAGTCGGTAGTGGCAAGCTCTCTTGCTTATGCTAGTGCATATAAATTAGTCCTTTGACCTGAGGATCCATTGTAACCTTGTGTCCGGTCCTCATGTTTTGACTTATCCCTGGTCACCCAGCGGGCCGTTCGGGGTATGATTGGGTATGAGCTACTTGGCATGGAGGTTTATGAGATCCAAGATGGAATCCGACTCCTCGCTTTTGTGAAGGGCGAGTACATCTCCTATGCATTCTACAATGATCATATTCTAGAAATCCTTGCGCAAGGTGGTATGACAGTTTGGGAAAAGAGTTTTCCAAAAGATAAGGTCATACATCGAAATTGAACATTTAGAATAGAAGCAGAGAATTGAGGGTATTAGGGAGCCGACAAATATCTTGCCATAGGCCTCTTTCATGGAGATAGGAGACGGAAGGACCGTATTTGCATGGAACGCATAGAGCTTTAAAAGGTTTATACAAAGACATTTATTTCGACCAATTAGTTGGGTTCCATGGGCTTGAGTTTGGACGTCGACCATGGAGATTAGGTACTCTTCAATTGATAGAGATCGATTGAATCGAGTCGACTAGTTTAAAAAGAGTTTTAAACTGGAATGAATATTTGATATACAAAAGTCACAAGGAGTTGTGAGCCTATGTCCGATGAATAGTTGAACCCAATGGGTCACACACAAAAGCCTTGAACTTTTCTAAGTGGTGAAAGAAGAATTTCTAAGTGTTAGAAAATACGTCCCTCTTAAGGGACCGATTTTGAGAGAGAGATTTCAAGATCAATTATGGCTTGATTGATTTAAGTGTCAAATTGATCAACTAATTTAAGAAGTTAAATTAGGCAAATAATTAAGGAGTTGATTATTTGAGCCACATTGATAGTTGAATAATTGAAGTTGACTTAAAGAGTTAAGTTAACTAAAGAAAACTTAAAGAGTTAAGTTTGCTTGATTTAATTGTTAAATCAAGTTGAATTAATTAAATTAATTGGATTAATTTAATTAATAGGAGAATATATTATTGGATGGAAGAATTCAAATATGATATGAATTAATTGGAATTGGATTCCAATTAAGCAAGTTGGCAAGACCACATGATAGTGGAATTACCAACTTACAATTACCTCTCACACCTCTATATAAGGGGAGGTGGAGTGGCCAAAAATCAGTCCAGATTCATTAGCCAAAATTCTGAATTTTGCAAGCTAAATTCTTCCTCCAAAATTCTCTCAAAAGTTAGTAGAAATCTAACTTCCATCCATTCTCTCTCTCACTCAAAAACCTCCTTCTTCACCAAAAAACTCTAGATATGCTCCAGATAAAGATCTGTATGTTCTAGGATTGCTTTAAGGTGTGTGGACTTGCATTGGAGGTGACCACAAGTGAGGCCACTCAATTCCAGAAAAGGTTTCTGCAGAACAGTCCACTTCACAATTTTCTCCTGGATTGATCCGATGGATATTTGAGCCAATTTTTTCACAGAAGATTGGCATTCGAATTAGATTTCTGGATAATTTTTCCTCATTTCATTTAGAAGTTGGAATTGGAAGATATTCTCCTTTTTCTCCGCTGTGCCAGAAACTGCCGAAAATCTGTGATAGGAAGAATCATCCATCATCTCCTTGGATTTTGAGCGATTCAGGTTGGTATCCTCTGATTAATCCATTTATGTTGTATGATATATGCCTAGGGATATTGCTCTGGATCGAGATTTTCTATTTAATTTTGAATTTGTTTGGCTTATCTCGGCCATAGCACTTTCAGATGTTGCTCCATTCCATGAGCAATCCCATATGAGATATGGATGCATGTTAGTGGGTGTTTGCTAGAGAACAAGGCACTGAAGGCCCGCCCTAAGAATCCACTAGATAGCTGAAGCGGCAAGTCGGTAGCAGCAAGTTCTCTAATTTACGCTAATGCATATTATTATTCATTTGACCTGAGGATCCATGGTAACCTTATGTTTGGTCCTTATACTTTGACTCTTCATAGGTCACTTAGTAGGCTACTCAGGTTGAGATTGAGCATGAGCTACTAGGCATAGAGTTTTATGAGATTCAAGATGAAATCCGATTCCTTACTTTTGTAAAGGACGAGTGCATCTCCTATGCATTCTATAATGATCGATTTCAAGAAATCATTGCCCAAGGTGATGTGATAATTTGGAAAGGTGTTTCCAAATATAAGGTCACTAAGGGAATCAAACATTGAGAATAGAAGCATAGTATCGAGGCTATTATGGAGCCGACTAATATCTTGCCCTACGCCTCTTTCGGGAGATAAGAGACGGAAGGATCGTATTTGCATGGTATGCATAATGCTAGAATGGTTCTTCAAGAACATTTATTTTGGCTAATTAGTTGGGCTCCAAGCCCTAATTAGTTGGGCTCCATGGGCTTGAGATTAGACATCGACCATGGAGATTGGGTACTCTTCAATTAATGAGATTAATTGAATCGAGTCGCTCAGTTTAAAGGAGTTTAAACTAATGTGAATATTTGATATTCCATAAGTTACAAGGAGTTTTTAGCCCATGTCCAATGAATGATAGAATCTAATGGGTCACACACAAAAGCCAATAGCAACCTATTGAAAAAAGGAGAATTTTCTAAGAATTAGAAAATTCATGACCGAATTTGGAGGAGGTAAAAATTGGAGTCATTTTTGGCTTGATCAATTTAAAAGTTAAATTGGTCAATTTAATTTAAGAGTTAAATTAAGAGACTATCAATTGGCTAAGTTAATGTAGAGTTAAATTAATTTTGACTACCTTAAAGAGTTAACCACTTTGACTTAAGAGCTAAGTCAAAAGGATTATTAATTAAATTAAAGTGTTTAATTTAATTAAAATTGAAGAGTTTATTTTGGAGAATATTATTAAATGAAGGGTTCATTTAATATGGAATTAAAATTCATTTGGAAGACATTTCATTAGATGAAATGCAATTTCCAAATGACATTCAAATTCACATTAACACTAATTGTTAGTTGCCAACTTGGTATGGACACTGGGCACCCTCTCCTTGAGGATGGTGTGTGACCACACACCATCCCACTCCTATATATAGATATAGAAGGATAAGGGGCAGCCACATGGTGAAGGATTGCTAGGTGTCAAATATTACCCCAACAAACTTGGATAGAGGCATCTAATTGTTAGCATCCCATTATTCTCTCCAACCTCCTTGCTCTTCCACCTTCATTCTCCAAGCCTTCTCTTCTCCTTTCTCTGCAAATATCTCCAGCCATATAGTAGAGATTAGGTCCTAGCTATGGTGTATGGACTATATCATTAGAGGCCAACCGTTTGGTTGCCATTGCTCTTGTTTGAGGTAGTTTTTGGCAACCATTTGGACCAAGTTCTGGGAGGCCTTTTCGTGTTTTGTTTTGGCTGATTTTAGGAGTGTTGTATCCTCAAGTTGTGGTGACATTATTCCAGTAAAGTTTTCAGCCTAAAAGGAGAACTCTAACTAAGGGAAAACTAGTGGTGACCCTACAACGCCAGTGAGAAGCTTCTTCAACAGTTGAAAAGAATTTCTCTTGCTCCTTGAATTTTCTGTTATCATCAAGGTATTTCCCTTCTATAAATCTAACTCCTATACATGTCTTGACCCTTGGGGATGCATGTGGGCTAGTTACATTCAACTTGTTTTGAAAATATTTGGATCCCAGTGCCACAAACACCTACAAATTAAACTAAGGGGTTAATTTAATTAATTAGATAATCTAGTTTTGGAAGAAAATTTTAAATGGAAGAGTCCATTTAAAATCAAGTGGGAATTTTAATCTACTAATTAAAATAGAATTTTAATTAGTGGAATTCAAAATCCTAATTGGCATGACTAGTTGGCAACACATGGGAGGAATGTGTGAAGGATGCATCTAGAGGCATCCGTCACACCTTATAAAGGGTCCCCTACTTCTCGTGTGGCCGGCCATCACACTAAAAATAATCCTCCTTTCATTTTATTGTGAACAAAATAACTCTCTCCCTAGATTCTAATCCCCTCTCTTCCAAACTACCTCATACTTTCTCCTAAAAAATTCCTTCTTCTTTTTCATTATTCTTCTAGCCTAAGAGTGAAGATTTAGAGTGTTTGTACGGTGTGTGGATACCATTAGAGATACCACACTTGAGGTATTATTGTTGGTGAACAAAGAATATCTACTAAAGAAGAGTTCTTCAAGGCTTTTGGCAGTTTTTTAGGCTTTCAACTAGCCGATCTTCAAGCGGCCATTAAGCATGATTTTGGCCTTTGGTTGATGAAAATTGAGGCCAGAAGTTAGGAAGAAAGATCCCAGGAAGAGGGAGCGGTAGATCTTCAATTAAGGAGTCAAGTGAAGGTACTACATCTTGATCTTTGAAAAATCATCTAAGGTATATGATTCTTCTCCCTAAATCCAATTTTATGGCATAAAATAGATCCTAGGTAATGTGGTGTTGTAAGTTTTTTCCTGTGATGAAGTTTTAAATTCCATTGTGCGATTGGATCCTTACTTCACTACATACTTCAAGTATGTGGTGATCCAAGTTATTTCTTGCTTTAAAAGTTTTAAATTCTATTGTGTGATTGGATCCTTGTGTCACTGTATACTTGATTGAGACCTAGGAATTCGATGACACTTTATGCCAATTGTCAATCCCCAAAGCAATACCCAAATAGAAGTCACGAATAAGACCATTGCCCACTATATTAAGAAACGACTGCAAGGAGCACAAGAAAAATGGGCAAACAACCTCCTAGGGGTACTTTGGACATATAAAACGACCCCAATGATGGTGATAGGAGAAACCATTTTGCAGTTTTGTCTATGAATCTAACGCAGTAGTTCTCATCGAGCTAATCAAAGAGACAGCTAAAGTGCTTCTCTACAACCCCTCTTGAAATAAAGAAGTGAGATCATTTGAGCTCAACCTGCTCGAGGAGGAAAGGCAGTAGTCTCATATCAAAATGTAATACTACAAGGCGATGATGGCGAAGACATACAATAAAAGAGTAAAATCGAGGAGTTTCTATCTTGATGACCTAGTTCTCAAGATTGAGGGTTGAAGTCTCTCGACACATCTGAAAGCTCGACCCCAATTGGGAAGGCCCATTCCATATTGTAAAAATTGCAAAAAAAATAATGCTTATAGGCTCGAGGACATGGACAGAACCAAACTCCAAGACCTTGGAAATCAACCTAAAGAGATTTTACTTGTGATCTCTGTAGTTACAGGCTTCACATCACCTATGCAGCAACAAATATAATGCTAACACTCGAGGTCAACCTTATAATTCTCCTATCAATGATGAACTTTTAATTTTTGAGCCAAATAAATCAACTTCGATCAAGACCTAATTAACCAAAGGTCAAGTTCAACCTCAATATTATCCAATGCAATGATTTATTTTGTGTTTTATTGAACTTGCTTGATTTATAGTTGAAGTTACTCAATCAACGACAATTTCATAGGGCATTACATAACTTATTTATCAATAATTCAATCGGTACCACATTTGAACCCTTACACAACCAGGTACTACAATCTCACATCTTTAACACATAAAAGACAACCACATTGAATGGTTAGAGGGAGGAATAAAGGGCAAGAAACGTAAGCATGTGTGTCAAAATTTAAGATAAATAAATTGAACACACACTTTGAAAGCAACACAATAAGACAAAAAATAAAAAAGTGTTCATTAAAGCCGAGAAGGGGTTACATCGTCGAAGAGAAGGAAAAATTATAAAAAATCCCACTAGGTTCATCAAAAGATTGCAAAAACACCAAATTCATCAAAGTAACCACACCGACCTAACCCTATTACAACCCTCGAACTTAGGGTTGATGGGTAACAAATAAGAGAATATTTTCAAAGCCTCGAGGTTGAGGTGCCACCAGTAATGAAAGAAAAAGGCCTAATGTCAGCAACATAAGAAGAAAAAGTTGCGAAAGGACTGACGACGAAGGTTGACGGTAGGGGAAAGACTAGATTCGAGGGCCTAGCTTCATCATCAACAAGTAATGTTGGCTCCTTCACTAGAGGCAGATTGAACTTCCTAAAGGCTGCATCGATTATCTCCTACACGATCAAGAATTCAAATTGACGTTCATGCTCATTTAGAGGAGCCTTGGCGTCCCATCCCATAGTCGTGAAAAATTGAAGGTTGCCATCCAAACTTAAGCTCAACATGGTCTTGTCAAAATCGACGATCAAAGTCTTCAGATGAGCTATCGCTCGATCGAACCCAAACTTCTAACTATTCCCATCATTATGCAGCAACAATCATCGAACATAATAATATGGATGAACTTCTCGAGGAATTCCTCGATGTAAACGAGAATGAACCTTAGTATCTCCTCATCCCAATGACCCCACCATCTCAAAATCCTTTGAAGTACCCCCCATCTAGGGCATCCACAACCTCTCGGTTGAGCTTGAGAACTTTCATTGTGAGCTTGTTGTTGTCGAGCATGCTAGACGACACCTTCTAATCTCTATTGGCTTTCAAAGCCACATTCTTTTTCCTCAAATCCTAGACGAGACTTTGAAGAGACTCCAGATTCTTGACCTTCTTCTGGGGGCTTCGACTATGTCTCCCCCCACTGCCTCGAACTATCTTTTCCATATGTTAGATAAAAAAGAGTGAACTTATACCGATGGTGGTACAAGTTCTAGCCTTATTGGCTTATCTACGAGGTTGAACAAACCGATTAATAAAAAGGACGAATTTCAAATTAATTAATGAGGAAAAACATAAAAATGCTAATGAAAAAGTCAATTCTCACCATATTCGCGTGATGGCTAGTTGGCATAGAACCTTGTCAGCCCCAATAGCTGAAATCTTCTCCTGATTAATCTCAAAAATTCTTGCTTACATTAGTGCCCAAGTTGTCTAAACTTTAACCCCCATATCCATTATCAAAGCATCGTTGTTGATGCTACTTTAATCGAACCCAAAATTGGGGTCCTCAAAAGTAGCAATCCTATGCGAATTTTTTAATAAATCCTTTAAGGTCTCGGAGATGAGCATGGGCTTAAGGGGAAAAAGACCCTAAGCCCAATCATAAAAACTCTCTAAAAAGGAAAACCCTTTCTCATATCTTGAGTCATAAACTTCTTAGCAGTAGGAGTAGTTGATAATCGGTGGCCTCTTCAATGCGACGGTCATCAAATGACCTCTTCGATGTGACTGTTAGCTTAGAAGCTATTGGGGCCTTTGACCCCTCCTATTAGTACTACGAGGAAGAGAGTTTGTTAAGGTAGGTTGGATGGGACCATCGATGGCGCGGCGGATGATAAAGACCTCAGTTTAGTGGGTCGAGGTTAGAGGTCGAGAAATAACTGCATGGATAGCTACAAGTTTCTCGTCCCTAGCAGATATGATTATTCTTGTACATGCGAATGGAAGAAAAATCAATCAAAAACTTGGGCAAGTATAAAATAAATGGTAGAAGGTAAAAAGGGCAAAAACAACAACCAAGCTGCAAGCCTAGGATCAAGCCTGATTAGGCCATTGAATGGCTAGCTAAAGCTAAAACTCCTTCAGCACCAATTCGAAAGCATCGATGGGACCCTCCTCTACCATATACTGAATGAACCAATTATCCCAAGAGGGTAACCCTTTCCTGCTTATATTAATCTTACCTGAGACCTAGAACCTCGAGACTTTTAGACTTACACCTTTCGGCGCTTTCACAAAAACTATTTACTCTTCCAAACCTTTCCATAGGATGAACAGTGGGGTTTAGGACTTTTCGACCAAGACATGTGGTAATATAGTAGAATTGCACGTTCAATGTGGTGGTCAATTTGCTGGAAGAAGAAATGTGGAACAAAGAAGAAAAGTTAGTGAATGATGACTCCTAGAAAAAATTAGTAAACGATGGCTCCTGGCGGAGCAACCTCATGAAAACTATGAAAGCATAAATCAATGAAAATGGACTAGTTAGGTTGGACATGCCCTAATCCCATTTAGAATAGCCTTAACCTCGAGAGCGACAGGGAACCTAAGCCTACACTTAAAGTGCAAAGTGAACGGCCGGATAATTTTTTGGGGCTTAGAGTATCCTCTCATAGGGCTGAGGTTGAATGATTTTGAACTCAGAAGGGATATGGAACTGATCACCGGTGTACTCAAGTTTAACAAGTTCGATGATAGAAGGGATCTTTTGTGGGGGGGGTGTTAGGGGTCAAAGGTCTTACTTCCGACCTAAGGGAGTAGTCCTTTGACCCGAACTAGCAAACTTCTCTGCTATATTAGATGGATTAATCTTAGATAGCTTGATTGAGCCCTCAATACCTTCATCCCTCCTCATCTTCTCCTACTTCGTTAGCTAAGGCCTCTGGCCTCCCACCTCCTCAACCCTAACATCGACCTTTGCATCACTCATTTGGGTGGGATCAGTGTTGTTGGTGCGTTTGAACTTACTAGACTAGCTAGATGTATCCTTAACTTGAACCCAACTATCACCGCTAATTCTCTCAACCTTACTATCGCTGTAGGAGCTCATCTCGAAAAATAAAATAAGAAAAGAGTAGAAGAAGAGGTCGAAGATAACCATAAGGGAATTTAAGTTGCCTAGATGATGTTGGCTCTAAGGAAGAAGGTGCTTGGATTTTGATCTCAAACTCAAAATCAACCTGGTGTAATAAGAAAGAGAACTCCAGAAGCATGAAGGCAAAAATAGACACCCGCAGAATATGTACTATTTATCTTGGGGCAAGCAAACCATCGTAGGCAACTGGCTGTCAGAGAATTAAATAATCAATTGCGGGTCACCAAGACTTTATGACTCCTAATGAGGCATTGAGGGAGCTTGACTCTTTAGTTGATGATGAACCTTTAAGCCTTGAGGAATTGAGGGACTCATGATACAAATGTAAGCCCGACCTCATCAATCGAACTGATGAAGGACCTCATGCTCAACATGGAAGGGTTGACCCCAGTGAGTGGCAGGGTCAACCCTAGTGTGCAGCACTTCAATCCCCAAGCATATGCCTCAACTTTAACCTTTCGACCTCAAATTGGCAACCTTAGTCATAGCACCAAAGAAGGGCACCTATAAGGAGGTTCAACAAAAGACCTTGATCGAAGGTCGGTAATTGATGGTAGATAAATGTAATAAATGCAGTGCAGAGTTGATATTAAGCAAGATCTGCCATACTAAATGTTCACTTAGCATTCCTCCACATTTAATGCGTCAAAACCCTAGCACCACCTTTTGTAGGCTCTGAGTACTGTTCATCCAGCTTATGCCAATTTGGTCAAGGAGTGTAAAAGACTTGTTTTATGCTTTTGATAATGATGGATGAACAATTTATAGATGGGGCATAAAGGTTATTTTGACCCCAAACTAATTCAGAAGCTGACTGCAAGTACACACCCCAAACACTTTCATTTGTCATTTCCACTACCTTTCATTTCACATCATCTATTGACTTAAGCATTGGAGGATTTCAACTAAGGGCCACCTCGGCAAGCCTAACGTGTGGCTTATCTTGCAGATTGACCCAACTAGCTCGAGTTTAATCGAATTAACCTCTTCATCTCGGTTCCCCACTTCACATCACACCAAAAATTGCAAAATCAACCTCCTGTCAAAGTTAAGCATGAACTATGAGAGGATCCTAAGAGGTGGCTATTTAATGTGATTAATTCCATCATTGTTTCTGTTGTGCTATTCAGAATTTTTGAAATTCTCCTTTGCCACATTTTTCTTTTCTTTCAGTCATCTTATGACTCAAAATAATTTAGCAGATATGATGACAAAGGTACTTTTAGGAAATAAAATTTGAGCATTGCTTGGATTTGATTAATGTTTGTAAACTCAGATGATTACCATTTAGAAATGATGGAGATAATGAGTGGAGAATTTAAATCAAGGTGGGGATTTGTGGATTTGAACCTGAAATTTATCCTTTGGGCAGCATGCCTTGCACTGGGTGTAAGAAATGTTGTGCCCCAGCTCAAAGCATTCTATTTCTACCTTGCACTCGTGCCAAAGTACGAGATGCCAACACCCAGGTGTGGTGACCTCTGTTCGTTTGAATAAAAATGATGCATTGCATGCCCAAGCATGCGCCCCTTGCATTACGGCACGTGGCGCCAGGCCCACTTGCTATTTTTGGTACAATATTGAGTTTTTCAAATTTTCTTTAATGTTCTCTATGAGTTCTAGGTTAAGAAAATAGTTTTGAATTGATCAAAATGAAAATTCATTGAGAGAGAAAAGATCAAGAGTTTAGGGTGTTTTTGTGAGATTTGTGGGGCCCAATTTATAATTTGTACCTTGATTAAATCAATAAATCTCATATCTTCATTCAAGGAAGCTGGCACATTGTTAAATTGCATAAATTCTTATGCACTTTATTGATTTCTTTTTGAATATTTTTATTTTTGATATTTGGTCATTCTAAGTTACAATATGATTATTAAACTAATGATATAAATTGAAGGTTCAATATTGGTTATACAAAATTTAAGTTTCATTATCAACTTTTCTTCGCAAAAGGTTCAATATAGGGCGGGGGATGTGGTGGTTCCCTGCCATTATGTGATACCTTTACTCATAGAATAGTTCAATTTGTATATATATATATCAAGAATTTGACTTGTTTTTATGGCGTAAGAGAAATAGAGAAAAGAGATTAAAAAGGCAATGATGGTGGCGGTGGTTGTAGCGGGTAGTTCCGGGCTATGTGGAAGGGACAAGTAAAGAATTAGGGAGAATTGCAAATAACCATCGCATGAAAATTGTAATTAGCTTATAACTTCATGTAAAGCTGATTGCCACTTCTTTTATCAAAAAATTAGCTCACTTAATAGTCAATTTAGATATATAATGACTAAAATGCCCTCAACTCTAACCAAAATTTCCAACACTTTTGAAGTAATTCTGTTGAAAAACTCAAACATCACTTCTACTCTCCCTTGCTTCATCAATCTTGGCATCAACATATTAAACATAATTATTCATCCAACTCGAACGCCTGCATTATGTCATTCCAGCAAATTGTAAGCCTGATTCACCTAGTCGCATTTGGACATAACCCATGTGTGTATTCTATTCTCATAAAAACAATATCTTCTCCAATAAAACCCAAACACATGCTTCATTTGAAGTTAAAGCCAATTATTGATGGAATAGTTCAATTGAATTGAGTTAGTGTTGATTCTCATCCACAAAACCAAGGACCCAAATCATTAAAGGGAAGAGCAAAAGGAAAAGATGAACAACCTTGGTATAAACAACTTTTGGCTAAAACTTACAAAAGTTAATCAGTGTTGAGGGCCCTGAGACAAGAGAGAAGAAAATATTAGGAGTGAAGTTAGAGGTCCACCTAAAATTGTCCACTTACAAAGAGTTTAGGCTTTCATTTCTACTCAGGAAATTCATCGAGCACCTTGAGGCACCCACTTCCACGCCCAGTTTCTAGCCTCCTTGTATACCTCATGCACCAATTCAAATTGCTTAGCTAAAACCAGCAGCCGAAACTAGCAAATTCAACATGCAATTAAATATTATCATGTTCGCAGCACTTGTAATCCAAATATCAAATAAGGTATCACTTTCATGGCCTGAATGATTGGCTTGTGTTTCTTCTTCTTCTTCTACGCAATGCTCTCGTGTGGATTTCAAGTAACTCAAATTTTCATAGAATTCTTTATTTATAAAGGCATTTCTTCTCTACTAATATGCAATTGGTAAATACAATGGAAACCCAAATTATTTGTAGTATTTTTTTGAATAGATGTTCGTGTGGAAACGAAAAAGTTCTTTAGTTCACATTCATCTTCGATTGGGTTTTTCAAACGAGATAGGCTAACAAAATTTGAGTTTGGAAACAATATATAATTGCAAGATCATCATTCCATTTGGTGGCTGGGAAATGGGGTTTAGTAGGGAGATGAAGGATTGCGGAATGGAATTTGTGGTGAAAGGGAAGGAAATGAGGAAAAAGATGAGAAAAAACTCAAATACCTTTTTTTAGTTATTTAGAAGGGTGATATGGACATTACACATGCAAAAATGGAGACCCAATCTCAAATCCCAGCGCGTATAGTACACTCTTCATATTTGGGCACACTTTGCTAATTTTTTTATAAAAGAAGTGGCAATCAACTAATTTATATTTTACAGGGAGTTATAAGTTAATTAGGATTTTCACAAGGGGGTTATTTGCAATTCTCCCTAAAGAATTGTATTTTAAGGTTATGGTGATAGCATTGGTGGCAATATTAAATGGATTGAAGAAAAAGATTGTGTATGAGAGAGAGAGAGAGAGAGAGAGTAAATCTCAAACTAGAGTTATATTTTAAGGTTATTGTGATAGCATTGGTGACAATATTAAATGGATTGGAGAAAAAGATTTTGTGTGTGTGTGTGTGTGTGACAAAGAGAGAGTAAAATCTCAAATCAAAATAGAATATCTTCTAGAATTGAAACCAAAGCGCCATTGAAAATTCATTATTCAAGTTTTAATTGTCTAGTGGAAGTATTGAAAGTTAACCATTCAACTTTTCCAGCATTGGGGCACATATCAAGCCCTAAAGGCCAAACCATTTGGATAGATTAGTCAAAGAAATCGTATGAAAGGTGAAAGCAAGAGAAGAGAAAATGTGGAGGTGACAAAAGTACTGTGGCTAGGTAGTAGGCAGTTATATGAGTTCAAGTTTTTCTTTTAGGCTACTCCTAAATCGATTATTAATTTCTCAAGCTTGAACCTTTACATTAATGATGGATTATTTATAGATACATTTTGAGATATCTCGATATAATCTGTTCTAAATGACCTCTTAAAATCTTGCCATATATCTTTATTCTAAAAATTGAGATTTTAGATCATACATGGATTCGGATTGAGTCGGATTTCGACCTGCACGAAAAACACGGATCATGTGAAGTGTTTGATAACAAATGAATTTTTTAAGCAAACAATCCATTTCAAACTCAAAACATGTTTAATTTGATATAATTTTTATACAAAGTAAATATTATAATAATTTTATAATGTCTTATATTACAATCTACATAGGGTTAAAGCGCAAATCCAACTGATACTTCAGATTTGAATCTTCGAATCCAAAATAAAACTAGAGAAAGGATCCACAAGCCAATAAGGACTCGTTTGCTTGGTGGAATTGTGTACAATAGATATTTAAATAAACTATTTATATAATCTCAATAAGGACTTGTTTGCTTATTTAAACCTACATATATTTAAACCTTTTCAATGAAGATAATTTAATCCCTAAAGTTGTTTGAGAATACAAATGAATTTTTTAAGCAAACAATCCATTTCAAACTCAAAACATGTTTAATTTGATATAATTTTTATACAAAGTAAATATTATAATAATTTTATAATGTCTTATATTACAATTTACATAGGGTTAAAGTGCAAATCCAATTGATACTTCAAATTTGAATCTTCGAATCCAAAATAAAACTAGAGAAAGGATCCACAAGCCAATAAGGACTCGTTTGCTTGGCGGAATTGTGTACGATAGATATTTAAATAAACTATTTATATAATCTCAATAAGGACTTGTTTGCTTATTTAAACCTACATATATTTAAACCTTTTCAATGAAGATAATTTAATTATTAAAACAAGATTAGAGATGAAATTGATATTTCATATTTATCATAAATTACATTCTTAAACATCCAAACAACTTGTTGTATTAAAATTAGAATATTCAAATTAGTAATTTAAACAAGCAAACAAAATATTGATATATTTTCTATATAATGAATCATACATTTATCAATCACATCCAATTCTATCATGACAAGCAAGCGAGCCCTATGTGAAATTGGGCTTCAAAACCTAAAGCTTGTGTCCGAATATAACTAAAAATGCTTATAAACTGAATGAGAGCCAAGAGCGAATCAGCATGGCGTGAAATATTATTGAGGCTAAATACCCAAAAAACACACATAAAAGTGGTATCCTGCCTATCTCTCCAACACCAATCAGAGTGCACACAAGTTTTCCACATCCATTTTCCTACACATTCACTCATACAATAGATAGGTTGAAGATAATCCAAGTGTTTCTTTGTCCTGGTTCCTACTCTTCCTTTCAAAACCAATTGCAGCACAGCTAGAAAAAATGACTTTTATGAGGAGATTGAGAGGCAACTCAGGTGTACGGATATAATCTGGAGCGAGCCTACCATCGCCATGCTCCATTAAAGCTGGAACTTGATTCTTTAGGTCTGCGGGAAAGTCAATATATCCATAGTTTCGGGATATTGATTTTTCCTGTATTTCAGGGGACGGCAAAGACTCAACAATCTATCAGTCACAACATATGGGGCCTAATTTCAGAATGACAAAACATATATAAATGTATATTCATTGACGTGTAGGAGATAACCGTTCACATAGACTACCTCTATTTCAAGTACCTTTGGCAATTAAGGCCACTGCTACATCAGCCCACTTTATGTACTGTTTCATATTCTGATACGAAACAAAGATGAAGAAAGATTGATAGCATGATACTGAATATTACTCCTGAGCTACACCAACTAATTTTCCATTTCCCTGACAAGGTCAAAATGCTCCATAATGAGCATCATGCAATGTTTACAACATCAAAACGAATACAATACAAGAACACAACCAGGAAACTTCACAACTAAATACAGAGACCACGTTTCCAACTATAGAAGTGATAGGTATGTTTTATGAGGAAAGAATAAAAAAAAAAAAAAAAAGAAAACATTCTACAATCCCTGTTATAAAGCACAAACAATGAAAAAACTACAACTTATTTGTATTGCAAGATTCTAAACCTGTCTTTCCCACTTCATAAATAAATCACTTAAGAGTAAGTAGCTATAGCTGACCCCTTATAAATACAAGTACCAGGTCAACCAGGGAATCAGAGCTAGTAGATTCCAAATTTACATGTCAAAATATCCAGCATTAATTTGAAGAAATGAGAAAGCCATCAAAGGGCTGAAGAATCTCAACTCATTTATTCACCAATCATAATCTAAGCAGGATCTGCATTTTCAAATTTATCAATAATCATCCAGTAGTCTATATGTATATAAGATCAAAAGGGTTAAGAAAAACAAGGAATACACTTACCGCAAGAGAAGTTGCCAATCAATTTCCCATGGACCGAAGCTCCTGCAATTGCTCTCTAATCTGATGCTGCACCAACTCCAACCGCTTAGAAAATACCTCCAACTCCAATATCTGTTGCTTCCTCCACCTATCGTTGGCCATTTTATCTCCAACAATGGCTCCCGTAATACAAGAAGGTATTGGACTTCGTCCCAATCCAGATCCATTTCCGCAGCATGGCCCACTGGGATTCTGATTGTAACTCATTGAATTGGACAATAACTCCTTGAATATTGGGGACAAACAACTTTTCACAGTCTCTTCAATCACACTGGAGATGGATCCTGTTGTCCCCATGCCCATCACTGGAGCAGCCATTGGCGTCACTCCTACTGACGGTTGAGTGTTATTGATATTACTATTGGCGGCATGATGTTGTTTGTCCTCCAGTTTCACTGCTCCGGCTCGGTTCCTCTTCCTTGGACGCGGAGTTTTGGTGTTTACATCAATGCTATTAGGGTTAGGGCTTTGGCAATCGGCGAAATTGGGGTTGTTAAGGTCGTCGTCGTCCTCTTCCATAGGAGCAGGGGCGGCACGAGAGGTGGAGGAGCCGTTGATATTGACCGCAGCGCTTCCCCAGATTTTGGAAGAGATTTCGAAGGTGGCCTGATCATGGGGGCTCTTGAATGTATAGTCCTTACCGGAATCAAATTTGTTAATGACATTACGATACTTCTTCTTGAGCCTACGGAGCTTCTCAACAAGCTGATTCTTGTTGAAATCGAGCTGAAATTTGCTCTTGATCTGATCATAGAACGCCGTCGTGTCGTGGTGGTGCTGGGAGGAATTATGGGGACCGCAACGCTGGGTGGTGTAATCAAGGAATCCCTGCAAGAGTTCAATTTCGTCCTCGTCGGTCCAGAGGCGCTGGAAGAGCTTCCGGGACTCGTCGGGCTGCGCCGGCTTCTTGGTTATGATGGTTCCTTCCTGTTGTTGTTGTTGCTGCTGCTTCAGGTGGGGATCGGGGACGCCCGGCACGGCGATGGTTACTTGAACGGCGGGCACGGACGGAGGAGGCCGATCAACGGCGAGAGCGGCAGAGGAGGCGGAATCGTCTTCGTCGTGGTCGGAACTTTCATCGTCATCGTCTTCATCCAGGAGGTCTTCGTCTTCGTTGAAGATATTAGCGGCTGCGGCGTTGGTGGGATCATCGGCGGAGGCCATCAGATTAATATTTTGGGTGCTTAGGTTTAGTTGGAGATTTGAGGATTCGCTAATTGTTGGGGTTTCGTGTGAAGACCGAATCGGTGTTGAACGTTTCACAGCACAAGCCACCCACACCACTCTACAGGCTACAGCAAATGTTTGGTAAAATTCATATTCGACTGGATTTTTACCCCCAAAAAAAAAAAAAAAAAAAACAGAAATTGTAAGCCTGGACATGGTAGGTTAATAACTTGGTTCCGTCCCTCGTGTTCGCACTAACTTTCCATTTGATTTGAAATAGAATTTTTAGTCTTAAAAGTTCCTTTGAAAAAGGGAAAATCAATTTATAAACGGTTAATTAGAAAAAAAATTCCTAACCCTACTTTCATTTTAGTTATCAGTCCCCATTTGAATTTTTACACATTAAACTCCCAATTTTTTCACAAAACTTAAAAATCACTCTCCATATCTTTTCAAAAGACTCATATATCCTTGTAGCTGGAAAAAAAAACAAAAATACCTAAGAAATGCATTTTTCTCTTCAAGAAGAACGCTTTCCCTTTTTTTTTTCCTCTTTTTTTTCCTGAAATCGATGAGTTCTCCAAGCGGCCAAACAAAAGGGCGCGAAACCGTTCCTCTGGCATTGACGGGAGAATAAGAAGAGAAAAAAGAAAAACACTAAAATTTCTATCATTTTTCTGCAAAAATGGAAGGAGAAACAACGGCAATAAGAAGCGAAGTACAAAAAGAAGTGAGCAAAAGAATCAAAGGTATGTTTTCTGTATTTACAATTTTAAATGCCCGTGATTTTTCAGTGTTACACTTATTTCTTGTATATTTTCTCATATTTAGGGTTTTTATTCTTTTTTTAGTTGTTAAACACTTGAACCCATTTGATATATATATGATTTCTGTTGTAAGGAGGGAAATTTCTGATTTGTACTTGAAAGGCATAAAAATTGTACTTCACCTTTTAAGGTTTATACTTCATTTTACCTGAAATTATATGGTGAAATTATACGGTGAAATTATCTGAAAGTGGTAATACATTATCTATATAGTACAAAATATTCAAGCCTAGTACACATTAGGCAAAAGTATAGTATATAATCTGTGTAATTGCAGTACATTTTAGAAGGAAATGTAGTATAAACAATCAAACTTGCAGTACACAATAGGCAAAAGTGTAGTATATAATCTGTGTAACTTGTAGTATAGAATACAATCTGTGTAACTGCAGTACATTTTAGAAGCATCTATAGTACAAAACATTCATGCCTGCAGTATAGAATAACTGAAAGCGTAGTATGTAATCTGTGTATCTGCAGTATATTTTAGAAGCATCTGTAGTACAAAATATTCAAGCCTGCAGTATACACTAACTGAAAGTATAGTATATAATATGTGTAACTGAAGTATATTTTTTAGAAGCATCTGTAATACAAATAATTCCAGCCTACAGTATAGAATAATTGAAAGTATAGTATATAATTTGTGTAACTGCAGTACATTTTAGAAGCATCTGTAGTACAAAAATATTCAAGCCTGCAATATAGAATATAATCAGTGTAACTGCAGTACATTTTAGAAGCATCTGTAGTACGAAAACATTCAAGCATGCAGTATAGAATAACTGAAAGTGTAGTATGTAATATGTGTAACTATAGTACATTTTAGAAGCATCTGTAGATTAAATAAAATTATAGTATATAATATGTGTAACTACAGTACATTTTAAAAGCATTTGCAGTAGAAAACATTCAAGTCTGCAGTATATAATATAATTTGTGTAACTGCAGTACATTTTAGAAGCATTTGTAGTACAAAATATTCAAGTCTGCAATGTAAAATAACTAAAAGTGTAGTATGTAATATGTGTATTTGCAGTACATTTTAGAAGCATCTGTAGATTAAATGAAATTATAGTATATAATATGTGTAACTGTAGTACATTTTAGAAGCATTTGTAGTATAAAATATTCAAGCCTGCAGTATAGAATATAATCTGTGTAACTGCAGTACATTTTAGAAGCATTTGTATTACAAAATATTCAAGCCTGCAGTATAAAATAATTGAAAGTGTAGTATGTAATCAGTGTAAGTGCAGTATATTTTAAAAGTATCTGTAGTACAAAATATTTTAGAAGCATATGTAGTAAAAAAACATTCAAGCCTACAGTATAGAATATAATCGATGTAATTGCAGTACATTTTTACAAGCATCTGTAGTACAAAAATATTCAAACTTGCAGTATAGAATAACTGAAAGTGTAGTATGTAATCTATGTATCTGCAGTACATTTTAGAAGTATTAGTAGATTAAATAAAATTATAGTATATAATCTGTGTAACTGCAGTACATTTTAGAAGCATTTGTAGTAGAAAACATTCAAGCCTGCAGTATAGGATATAATCTGTGTAACTACAGTACATTTTAGAAGCATTTGTAGTACAAAATATTCAAGCCTGCAGTATAGAATAACTGAAAGTGTAGTATGTAATCTGCGTATCTGCAGTACATTTTAGAAGCATATGTAGATTAAATAAAATTATAGTATATAATCTATGTAACTGCAGTACATTTTAGAAGCATTTGTAGTACAAAACATTCAAGCCTACAATATAAAATAACTGAAAGTGTAGTATGTAATATGTGTATCTGCAGTACATTTTAGAAGTATCTGTAGTACAAAATATTTTAAAAGCATCTATAGTACAAATCATTCAATCCTGCAGTATACACTAACTGAAAGTGTAGTATATAATATATGTAACTGCAGTACATTTTTAGAAGCATCTGAGTACAAAAATATTCAAGCTTGTAATATAGAATAACTGAAAGTGTAGTATGTAATATGTGTATCTGCAGTACATTTTAGAAGCATCAATATGCTAAATGAAATTATAGTATATAATCTGTGTAACTGCAGTACATTTTAGACGCATCTTTAGTAGAAAACATTCAAGTTTGAAGTTAGAATATAATTTATGTAACTGCAGTACATTTTAGAAGCATTTGTAGTACAAAACATTCAAGCCTGCAGTATAAAATAACTAAAATTGTAGTATGTAATATGTGTATCTGCAGTATATTTTAGAAGCATCTGTAGTACAAAATATTTTAGAAGCATTTGTAGTACAAATCACTTAAGCCTGCAGTATACACTAACTGAAAAATGTAGTATATAATATGTGTAATTGAAGTACAATTTTAGAAGCATATGTATTACAAAACATCCAAGCATGTAGTATAGAATAACTGAAAGTGTAGTATATAATCTGTGTAATTGCAGTACATTTTAGAAGCATCTGTAGTACAAAACATTTTAGAAGCATCTATAGTACAAATCATTCAAGCATGCAGTATAGTATATAATATCTGTAACTGTAGTACATTTTAGAAATATCTGTAGTACAAAAACCTTCAAGCATGCAATATGGCATAACTGAAAGTGCAAATCATTCAAGCCTACATTATACATTAACAAGCCTACAGTATAGAATAACTGAAAGTGTAGTATATAATCTGTGTATCTACAGTTCATTTTAGAAGTATCTATAGTACAAAACAATTTAGAAACATTTGTAGTACAAATCATTCAAGCCTGCAGTATACATTAACTGAAAGTGTAGTATATAATTTGTGTACATACAGTATATTTTAGAAGCATATGTAGTACAAAATCATTAAGCCTGCAGTATACATTAACTCTAAGTGTAGTATATAATTTGTGTAACTGTAGTACATTTTAGAAGCAACTGTAGTATAAAACATTCAAGCCTGCAGTATACATTAACTAAAAGCGTAGTATATAATCTGTGTATCTGCAGTACATTTTATAAGTATCTGTAGTACAAAACATTCAACCTTTCAGTACACATTATCTAAAAGTGTTAGTTTATAATCTGTTTATATACTAATTTTTCTTTATCTGATTGCAGCAAAGCAAAGACATTATGAGGTTTGCTCTCGTTGCTCCGCCTAATATTTTCAAAGTAAATTGGAGCTTGTGAAGTCTAAGATGGGGTCAAAACATTTTGATGCATTAAAGAAGACCCCTTTCTATATATACATGGATATGCCTAAGTTAAATTCAACCTTTATTCGTCTTGAAGCTATACTTAGGAGGTTTGACCCAAAAAAACTGTCATTTCTTTTTGCGGAGGGGGTTGCGGTTCTTTTTTCTGCAACTGAATTTTCTATTGTTTTAGGGTTGCTACATGTGGGGCAATCTATTGATATAACATTGAAGATCAAATCTTCAACCTTTGACCACCTTTTTTTCAAAAAACTGCAAAATATAACTAGATTTGAAATAGCAAAAAAGTTTGAGGAGTATGTATATAAGGATAGTGAGAAGGACTTGAATGATTTTTGTAGGTTGTACATACTTTTTGTTTTTAATTGTTTTCTATTTCCAACATCTAATTAGTGGACTCCGCGATTTCTCCTACCATAATTGGACAATTTGTCTACAATTGGTCTATATGCATGGGGCATAGCTGCATACAATTTTCTTGTCCAAGATATGAGGAACCATTTAGGAGGAGGTGGAGAAAGAACCAAGAAGTACATTGACGGGTGCACAATCAGTTTGATGGTAAGTGTTTGCTTTATTTTTCTAATAACATTGATTATATTTATATTTAAGTGAGTATAATTTTTTTATTTATGAATGACAGACACGGGTTTATGAACGCAGCCTATCACTGGGTTCACCAGAGAGTTTGTTTGAGTTTCCATGCTTTTACCCGTGGAAGGATAACAAACTCCCAAATAATGTAGAGGAGGCAGAGAATAAATTGAAACAAGTTACAGCAGATATGGTAATAATTGTAATAATTCATTATTAGTTTTTTGTATAATAATTTGAATTTGGTAATTATTTTCATTGTAATAGGTTGTAGCCCTCAACCCTGCTCTAGAGGAGTTTGAATTGGCAGTTTTGATCAAGAAATCAGAGCCTTCTAGTACTGCTATTAGTGAAGTCCATATTTGTGATCATACTATATATGAAGCAATTATTAAAGCGAAAGATGAAGAAATTAAAACATTGAAAGAAAATATTGCTTCATTCGATACGATGCCAACGAAGGAGTAAGGTGAGGACGAGCATCAAGCCTAGGAAAGGGAGCATGAACAGGAACCTGGTGAGTATTTACATGAGGGGGGATATGATTTGGTAGATGATGCAAAGAAAGAAGGGGATGAATCTGATGGTACGGTGGATGAAGAAAGTCAAACAAAACACCATCATGATCTTTCATATTACCCCATCCCTTTGCAAGTAGAACTTAATGTACCAATTCATGTGGCAGAGTTTGAGAAATCTAAGCTTGAAGTGGCAAATGTCATGTCCTTGATTGTGACAGATGTGCGTAATCGAGCTGACATGAAGTCAAAAAGGAAATCTCCAGATTTTGTCAACCCCCCAAGCACCACACCAGCCAAATGTGCAAGACAAGTGACAAAGACCTATCGTCCTCGTGCTCGTGCACAAAACAATAAAGAACAAGAAGAGAAGAAGGTGTTGTAATCATTTGAAATTTATTGATTTTTTGCTATTTGCATTTCATTTGTAAACTATCTGTTTGTACTAAATGTAATGATATCTTATACTTGATTGGTTGATATATGTACTTAATTGATCATATCTTATATTTCATGTTGGTGATATTTGTACTTAATGTGCTATATTTTGTACTCCATGTCGAAGATATTTGTGCTTAATGTGATGATATTTTGTACTCCATATTAGAGATATTTGTGTTTAATGTGATGATATTTTGTACTCCATGTTGGAGACATCTGTACTTGATTTGATGATATCATGTACTCCATGTTGGTGATATTTGTACTTAATGTGATGATATCTTATACTCGATGTTGGTGACATTTGTACTTGATGTGCTGATCTTCTGTACTCCATGTTTGAGACATCTGTACTTGATGTGCTATATTTTGTACTCCATATTGGAGATATTTGTGCTTAATATGATGATATTTTGTACTCCATGTTGGAGACATCTGTACTTGATTTGATGATATCCTATACTCCATGTTGGTGATATTTGTACTTAATGTGATGATATCTTGTACTCAATGTTGGTGATATTTATACTTGATGTGCTGATCTTTTGTACTCCATGTTGGAGATATATGTACTTGATGTGCTATATTTTGTATTCCATGTTAGAGATATTTGTGCTTAATATGTTGATCTTTTGTATTCCATGTTAGAGATATTTGTGCTTAATGTGGTGATCTTTTGTACTCCACGTTAGAGATAACTGCACTTAATGTGATGATATTTTGTACTTCACATTGGAAATATCTATACTCAATGTGCTTATATTTTGTACTACATGTTGGTGATATCTGTACATCTCCATGTTGGAGATATATGTACTTAATGTGCTGATATTTTGTACTCCATGATATTTGTACTTAATGTGTTGGTATTTTGTACTTCAATAGTTGATACTTTGTACCTAATGTGCTGTGTTTTGTACCCTAGGAGACAAAAGACAATGGCCCAATCCAGGAGGCAGATGAACCACCCAGCTCAAAGATTGAATTGCCTGATCCCTATAGAGGAAGGGCTGATTATAGAGGTTGTGCTAGTATTCCAGAAGAAGAGTAAGAAGTCATCGACAACTTTCTCAAAAGAGATAATTTGAGGTAACAAAATTTGCTTATTATTTTTATTTTAGATAAATTGGTGTCTGAACAAACAATTAACAATTGTGTAGGGTGACTGTCTGGAAGGGAAAAAGACACTTTCTAGATGGAAGAAACTTTTATGAGCTCTTATTTGGAGGAGAACTTATCGGTAACATAGTGGATTGCTACATGTCGATATTATGTAGTCCATCTTTCGGCGATGAGAGTCACCACAAGGTGTCGTTTACGTCTACAATAGCGCAGGTATGTGGCAGTTTCCTAACTTAATTTAGTTCATATTTTCGATGAGTCTAACCATTTATTTTATACATCCAGGATATTACGGATGTAGAATTTGTGGAGCTCATAAATAAACTTAATTCCTTCACACCTTGACTCATTTTTTCTTGTACATGAATTCAATAATGTCATTGTAAGTTTGCTTCCTTTCCCTAAGATTTCTTCATAACGTAGGGAGTCAATAACTGATCAATATTTTTGTAGGCTGCATTCTATTCTCAGTATATAAAGCTCTCGTTGGGGTGTCGTATGGATGAAAACATAAAGGTAAAAAAAAGTAGATAGCAATAGGGTTCAGTGGATTGTGGTGTCTATGTGTGCCTTTAGGCAGAATTTTTTGCTATAGACACAGTCAACTACTAAGGACTGCCAAAACAATTGACATCGATGAATATCGTGGACATATGGCACATACCATTTTAAGTCATGGAAATGCCAGGGCTTGAATCATACTTTGTATGTAAATACATATGTAAATTGAAACATACTTTGTTTATCATATTATTTTTTATGTAAGTGTAATTTTGCTATCATGTATTTATAATATTTTGATTTCAGTACAGTATGATGGAAATAAAGTACAAACCTGGAACAAACAAAGTATAAGTGGTGTTGCGTTGAAGTACAATATAGTTCATTTGAAATTTGGCAGTTAAATTGAGTACAATATTAGGGAAACGAAGTACAAACCCAGAATTTACAAAGTATAAATGGTGTTGCGTTGAAATACAATTCAATTCATTTGAAATTTTGCAGTGAATTTGAGTACAATATGAGGTAAACGAAGTACAAACCTAAAACTAACAAAGTATAAATAGTGTTACGTTGAAGTACAATTCAATTCACCTGAAATTGGACATTGAATTTAAGCACAACGTGAGTGAAATAAAGTACAAACATAAAACAAACAAAGTATAAATGGTGTTGTGTTGAAGTAAAATTTAATTCATTTGAAATTTTGCAGTGAATTTCAATACAATATGCGGGAAATGAAGTGCAAATGTGGAACAAACAAAGTGTAAATAGTGTTACGTTGAAAAACAATTTAATTCATTCAAAACTGGACATTGAATTTGAGTACAATATGAGGGAAATAAAGTACAAACGTAGAACAAACAAGGTATAAATGGTGTTGCGTTGAAGTACAATATAATTCATTCGAAATTTTGAAGTGAATTTGGTACAATATGATGGACAAACCCATAACTAACAAAGTATAAAATGTGCTATACGAAAGAACAATTCAATTAAATTGAAATTGGGCTATGAATTTTTGTTCAATATGATGGAAATGAAGTGCAAACGTAGAACAAACAAATTATAAATGGAGCTATGTTGAAATATATTTCAATTCAGTTGAAGTGAATTTTTAGTACAATATGATGGACAAACCCATAACTAACAAAGTATAAATGGTGCTATGCGGAAGTATGATTCAATTCAATTGAAATTGGGCTGTGAATTTGACTACAATGTGAGGGAAATGAAGTACAAACATAGAACAAATAAAAGTATAAATGGTGTTGCGTTAAAGTACAATATAATTCATTTTAAATTTTGCACTGAATTTCAATACAATATGAGAGAAATAAAGTACAAACGTGGAACAAACAAAGTATAAATAGTGTTACGTTGAAGTATAATTTAATTCATTTGAAACTAGACATTGAATTTGAGTACAATGTGAGGGAAATAAAGTACAAACCTAGAACTAACAAAGTATAAATGGTGTTACGTTGAAGTACAATTCAATTCATTTGACTTTGGACAGTGAATTTGCGTACAATGTGACAGAAATAAAGTACAAACATAGAACAAACAAAGTATAAACGGTGTTGTGTTGAAGTAAAATTTATTTCATTTGAAATTTTGAAGTGAATTTGAGTACAATATGATGGACAAACCCATAGCTAACAAAGTATAAATGGTGCTATGCGGCAATACAATTCAATTGAATTGAAATTGGGCTATGAATTTGAGTTCAATATGATGGAAATGAAGTGCAAACATAGAACAAACAAATTATAAATGGTGCTTTGCAGAAGTGCGATTCAATTCAATTGAAATTGGGCAGTGAATTTGAACACAATGTAAGAAAAATGAAGTACAAATTGTAGAACAAACAAAGTATAAATGGTGTTGTGTTCAAGCACAATATAATTAAATTGAAATTTTGCAGCAAATTTCAGTACAATATGAGGAAAATGAAGTACAAACGTGGAACAAACAAAGAATAAATAGTGTTACGTTGAAGCACAATTTAATTCATTTGAAACTGGACATTGAATTTGATTACAATGTGAGGGAAATGAAGTACAAACCTGGAACTAACAAAATATAAATGGTGTTGTGTTGAAGTACAATTTAATTCATTTGAAATTTCGCAGTGAATTTGAGTACAATGTAAGGGAAATGAAGTACAAAACTAGAACTAACAAAATATAAATGGTGTTACGTTGAAGTACAATTCAATTCATGTGAAATGGGACATTGAATTTGAGTACAATATGAGGGAAATGAAGTACAAATATGGAACTAACAAAGTATAAATAGTGTTACGTTGAAGTACAATTCAATTCATTTGAATCTGGATAGTGAATTTGAGTACAATGTGAGGCAAATGAGTTCAAACATAGAACAAATAAAGTGTAAATGGCGTTGTGTTGAAGTACAATTTATTTCATTTGAAATTTTGAAGTGAATTTGAGTACAATATGATGGACAAACCCAGAGCTAACAAAGTATAAATGGCGCTATGCGGAAGTACGATTCAATTCAGTTGAAATTGGGCTGTGAATTTGAGTTCAATATGATGAAAATGAAGTGCAACCGTAGAAGAAACAAATTATAAATGGTGCAATGTTGAAGTACATTTCAATTCAGTTGAAGAGAATTATAGTACAATATGATGGACGAACCCATAACTAACAAAGTAAAAATTGTGCAATGCGGAAGTACGATTCAATTCAATTGAAATTGGGCTGTGAATTTGATTACAATGTGAGGAAAATTAAGTACAAACGTAGAACAAACAAAGTATAAATGGTGTTGTGTTGAAGTACAATTTAATTCATTTGAAATTTTGCAGTGAATTTCAGTACAATATGAGGGAAATGAAGTGCAAATGTGGAACAAACAAAGTGTAAATAGTGTTACGTTGAAAAATAATTTAATTCATTCAAAAATGGACATTGAATTTGAGTACAATGTGAGGGAAATAAAGTACAAACGTAGAACAAACAAAGTATAAATGGTGTTGTGTTGAAGTACAATACAATTCATTCGAAATTTTGAAGTGAATTTGAGTACAATGTGATGGACAAACCCATAGCTAACAAAGTATAAATCGTGCTATGCGGAAGTACAATTCAATTCAATTGAAATTGGACATTGAATTTGAGTACAATGTGAGGAAAATAAAGTACAAACGTAGAACAAATAAAGTATAAATGGCGTTGTGTTGAAGTAATTTCAATTCAGTTGAAGAGAATTATAGTACAATATGATGGACAAACCCATAACCAACAAAGTATAAATGGTGCAATGCAGAAGTACGATTCAATTCAATTGAAATTAGGCTGTGAATTTGATTACAATGTGAGGAAAATAAAGTACAAACATATAACAAACAAAGTGTAAAAAGTGTTGCGTTGAAGTACAATTTAATTCATTTGAAATTTTGCCGTGAATTTCAATACAATATAAGGGAAATGAAGTACATACGTGGAACAAAACAGAGTATAAATAGTGTTATGTTGAAGAACAATTTAATTCATTTGAAACTGGACATTGAATTTTAGCACAATGTGAGGGAAATAAAATACAAACGTAGAACAAACAAAGTATAAATGGTGTTGGTTGAAGTACAATATAATTCATTCGAAATTTTGAAGTGAATTTGAGTACAATATGATGGACAAACCCATAATTGACAAAGTATAAAAAGTGCTATGCGAAAGTACAATTCAATTCAATTGAAATTGGGCTTTGAATTTGAGTATAATGTGAGGGAAATGATGTACAAATCTGGAACTAACAAAGTATAATTGGTGTTGTGTTCAAGTACAATATAATTCATTTGAAATTTTGCAGTGAATTTCAGTACAATATGACGGAAATGAAGTAAAAACAAGGAGCAAACATAGTATAAATAGTGTTATGTTGAAGTACAATTTAATTCGTTTCAAACTGGACATTGATTTTGAGTACAATGTGAGGGAAATGAAGTACAAACATAGAACAAATAAAGTATAAATGGTGTTGTGTTGAAGTACAATTTATTTCATTTGTAATTTTGAAATGAATTTTAGTTCAATATGATGGACAAACCCATAGCTAACAAAGTATAAATCGTGCTATGCGGAAGTACAATTCATTTCAATTGAATTGGGCTGTGAATTTGAGTTCAATATGATGGAAATAAAGTGCAAACGCAGAACAAACAAATTATAAATGGTGCTATGTTGAAGTACATTTCAATTCAGTTGAAGAGAATTATAGTACAATATGATGGACAAGCCCATAACCAACAAAGTATAAATGGTGCAATGCAGAAGTACGATTCAATTCAATTGAAATTAGGCTGTGAATTTGATTACAATGTGAGGAAAATGAAGTTCAAACATAGAACAAACAAAGTGTAAATGGTGTTGCGTTGAAGTACAATTTAATTCATTTGAAATTTTGTAGTGAATTTCAGTACAATATAAGGGAAATAAAGTACATACGTGGAAAAAATAAAGTATAAAAGTGTTACGTTGAAGAAAAATTTAATTCATTTTAAACTGGACATTGAATTTTAGTATAATGTGACGGAAATAAAGTACAAACGTAGAACAAACAAAGTATAAATGGTATTGGTTGAAATACAATATAATTCATGCAAAATTTTGAAGGGAATTTGATTACAATATGATAGACAAACCCATAACTAGCAAAGTATAAATAGTGCTATGCGGATGTACGATTCAATTGAATTGAAATTGGGCTGTGAATTTGAGTTGAATATGATACAAATGATGTGCAAAAGTAGAACAAACAAATTATAAAAGGTTCTATGTTGAAGTACATTTCAATTCAGTTGAAGAGAATTATAGTACAATATGATGGACAAACCCATAACCAACATAGTATAAATGGTGCAATGCAGAAGTACGATTCAATTCAATTGAAATTAGGCTGTGAATTTGATTACAATGTGAGGAAAATGAAGTACAAACACATAACAAACAAAGTGTAAATGGTGTTGCGTTGAAGTAAAATATAATTCATTCAAAATTTTGATGTGAATTTGAGTACAATATGATGGACAAACCCATAACTAACAAAGTATAAATAGTGCTATGCGGATATATGATTCAATTGAATTGAAATTGGGCTGTGAATTCGAGTTGAATATGGTACAAATGATGTGAAAACGTAGAACAAACAAATTATAAAAGGTTCTATGTTGAAGTACATTTCAATTCAGTGGAGGATAATTTTGAGTACAGTATGATGGACAAACCCCTAACTAACAAAGTATAAATAGTGTGTTGTGCGAAAGTACTATTCAATTCAATTGAAATTGGGCTGTGAATTTGAGTTCAATATGATGGAAATGAAGCACAACCGTAGAACAAACAAATTATAAATGATGCTATGTTGAAGTACATTTCAATTTAGCTAAAGAGAATTATAGTACAATATGATGGATAAACCCATAACTAAAAAAGCATAAATGGTGGTATGCGGAAGTACGATTCACAATGTGAGGGAAATGAGGTATAAACCTAGAACAAACAAATTATAAATGGTATTGTGATGAAGTACAATTTAATTCATTTGAAATTTTGTAGTGAATTTGAGTACAATATGAGGGAAATGAAGTACAAAACTGGATCTAATAAAGTATAAATGGTGTTACGTTGAAGTACAATTCAATTCATTTGAAATTAGACATTGAATTTGAATACAATATGAGGGAAATAAAGTACAAACCTGGAACTAACAATGTATGAATGGTGTTACGTTGAAGTTCAATTCAATTCATTTGAAACTGGACATTGAATTTGAGTATAATATGAGGGAAATGAAGTACAAACCTGGAACTAACAAAGTATGAATGGTGTTGTGTTGAAGAACAATTCAATTTATATAAAATTGGATGTTGGTAATGAAGTACAAACTTGGAACTAACAAAGTATGAATGGTGTTGCGTTGAAGTACAATTCAATTTATTTGAAATTTTATAGTGAATTTAAGTACAATATGAGGAAAATAAAGTACAAAGCTGGAACTAACAAAGTATGAATGGTGTTGTGTTGAAGTACAATTCAATTCATTTGAAAATTTACAGTGAATTTATGTACAATATGAGGGAAATGAAGTACACACGTGGAACAAACAAAGTATAAATAGTGTTACGTTGAAGCACAACAAATCCATTTGAAACTAGACATTGAATTTGAGTACAATGTGAGGGAAATGAAGTACAAACCTGTAACTAACAAAGCATTAATGGTGTTACGTTGAAGTACAATTCAATTCATTTGAAATTGGACATTGAATTTGAATAGAATATGGGGGAAATAAAGTACAAACCTGTAACTAACAATGTATGAATGGTGTCACGTTGAAGTGCAATTCAATTCATTTGAAACTGGACATTGAAATTGAGTACAATATGATGGAAATGAAGTACAAACTTGGAACTAACAAAGTATGAATGGTTATGCGTTGAAGTACAATTCAATTTATTTAAAATTGGACATTGGAAATGAAGTACAAACCTGGAACTAACAAAGTATGAATGCTGTTGCGTTGAAGTACAATTCAATTCATTTGAAATTTTACAGTGAATTTGAGTACAATATGAGGGAAATGAAGTACAAATGTGGAACTACCAAAGTATAAATGGTGTTACATTGAAGTACAATTCAATTTATTTGAATCTAGACAGTGAATTTGACTACAATGTGAGGCAAATGAAGTACAAACATAGAACAAACAAAGTATAAATGGTGTTGTGTTGAAGTACAATTTATTTCATTGGAAATTTTGAAGTGAATTTGAGTACAATATGATGGACAAACCCCATAACTAACAAAGTATAAATAGTGCTGTGCGAAAGTACTATTCAATTCAAATGAAATTGGGCTGTGAATTCGAGTACAATGTGAGGGAAATAAAGTACAAACGTAGAACAAACAAAGTATAAATGGTGTTGGTTGAAGTAAAATATAATTCATTCAAATTTTTGAAGTGAATTTGAGTACAATATGATGGACAAACCCATAACTAACAAAGTATAAATGGTGCTTTGCGGAAGTACGATTCAATTCAATTGAAATTGGGCTGTGAATTTCAGTACAATTAGGTGGAAATGAGGTATAAACGTAGTACAAACAAAGTATAATTGATGTTGTGTTGAAGTACATTTTAATTCATTTGAAATTTTACAGTAAATTTCAGTACAATATGAGGGAAATTAAATACAAATGTGGGGCAAACATTGTCTAAATAATGTTATGTTGAAGTACAATTTAATTCATTTGAAACTGGACATTGAATTTGAGTATAATGTGAGGGAAATGAAGTACAAACCTGGAACTAACAAAGTATCAATGGTGTTACGGTTGAAGTACAATTGAATTTAATTGAATCTGGACAGTGAATTTGAGTACAATGTGTGGAAAATGAAGTAGAAACATAGAACAAACAAAGTATAAATGGTATTGTGTTGAAGTATAATTTATTTCATTTGAAATTTTGAAGTGAATTTGAGTACAATATGATGGACAAACCCGTAGCTAACAAAGTATAAATGGTGCTGTGCTGAAGTACGATTCAATTCAATTGAAATTGGGCTGTGAATTTGAGTACAATGTGAGGTAAATGAAGTATAAACGTAGAACAAAAAAAGTGTAAATGGTGTTGTGACGAAGTACAATTTAATTCATTTGAAGTTTTGTAGTGAATTTGAGTACAATATGAGGAAAATGAATTGCAAAACTGGAACTAACAAAGTATAAATGGTGTTACGTTGAAGTACAATTCAATTAATTTGAAATTGGACATTGAATTTGAGTACAATATGAGGGAAATAAAGTACAAACCTGTAACTAACAAAGTATGAATGGTGTTGTGTTGAATTACGATTCAATTTATAGAAAATTGGATATTGGTAATGAAGTACAAACTTGCAACTAACAACGTATGAATGGTGTTGCGTTGAAGTACAATTCAATTCATTTGAAATTTTACAGTGAATTTTAGTACAATATGAGGGAAATGAAGTACAAATGTGGAACTAACAAAGTATATATAGTGTTACGTTGAAGTACAATTTAATTCATTTGAAACAGGACATTGAATTTGAGTACGTTGTGAAAGAAATGAAGTAAAAATGTAGAACAAACAAAGTATCAATAGGCTTGCGTTGAAGTTCAATATAATTCTTTTGTAATTTTACAGTGAATTTCGATACAATGTGTGGAAAATGGAGAACAACCGTGGAACAAACAAACTATAAATAGTGTAACGTTGAAGCACAATAATCCATTTGAAACTGGACATTGAATTTGAGTACAATGTGAGGGAAATGAAGTACAAACGTGGAACTAAATAAGTAACAATGGTTTGTGTTGACGTACAATTTAATTCATTTGAAATTTTGCAGTGAATTTGAGTACAATGTGAGGGAAATGAAGTACAAAACTGGAATTGACAAAATATAAATAGTGTTATGATTAAGTACAATTCAATTCATTTGAAACTGGTCATTGAATTTGAGTACAATATGAGGAAAATGAAGTACAAATGTGGAGCAAACATAGTATAAATAGTGTTACGTTGAAGTACAATTTAATTCATTTGAAACTGAATATTGAATTTGAGTACAATGTGAGGAAAACGAAGTACAAACCTGGAACTAACAAAGTATAAATGGTGTTACGTTGAAGTACAATTTAATTCATTTGAAACTGTACATAGGATTTGAGTACAATGTGAGGGAAATGAAATACAAACCTAGAACAAACAAAGTGTAAATAGTGATGAGTTGAAGTACAATTTATTTCATTTGAAATTTTGAAGTGAATTTGAATACAATATGATGGACATACCCATAGCTAACAAAGCATAAACGGTGCTATGCGGAAGTACGATTCAATTCAATTGAAATTGGGCAGAGAATTTGAGTTCAATATGATGAAAATGAAGTGCAAACGTAGAAAAAGTAAATTTTAAATGGTGTTATGTTGAAGTACAATTTAATTCATTTGAAATTTTGCAGTCAATTTGAGTACAATGATAGGGAAATTAAGTACAAAACTAGAACGAACAAAATATAAATGGTGTTACATTGAAGTACAATTCAATTCATTTGAAACTCGACATTGAATTTGAGTACAATATGAGAAAAACAAAGTACATATGCGGAACAAACAAAGTACAAATAGTGTTACACTGAAGTACATTTCAATTCATTTGAATCTGGATAGTGAATTTGAGTACAATGTGAGGCAAATGAAATACAAACATAGAACAAACAAAGTATAAATGATGTTGTGTTGAAGTACAATATATTTGATTCAAAATTTTGAAGTGAATTTAAGTACAATATGATGGACAAACGCATAGCTAACAAAGTATAAATGGTGCTATCCGGAAGTACGATTCAATTTAATTAAAATTGGGCTGTGAATTTTAGTTCAATATGATGGAAATGAAGTGCAAACGTAGAACAAACAAATTATAAATGGTGCTACATTGAAGTACATTTCAATTCAGTTGAAGAGAATTATAGTACAATATAATGGACAAACCCATAAATAACAAAGTATAAATAGAGCTATAAGGAAGTACGATTCAATTCAATTGAAATTGGGCTGTGAATTTGATTAAAATGTGAGGAAAATGAAGTACAAACATAGAACAAACAAAGTATAAATGGTGTTGCGTTGAAATACAATTTAATTTATTTGAAATTTTGCAGTGAATTTCAGTACAATATTAGGGAAATGAAGTACAAACGTGGAACAAACAAAGTATAAATAGTGTGACGTTGAAGAACAATTTAATTCATCTGAAACTGGATATTGAATTTGAGTAAAATGTGAGGGAAATAAAGTACAAACGTAGAACAAACAAAGTATAAATGGTGTTGGTTGAAGTAAAATATAATTCATTCAAAATTTTGAAGTGAATTTGAATGCAATATGATGGACAAACCCATAACTATCAAAGTTTAAATGGAGCTATGCGGTTGTACGATTCAATTGAGTTGAAATTGGGCTGTGAATTCCAGTTCAATATTATAGAAATGAAATGCAAACGTAGAACAAACAAATTATAAATGGTGCTCTATTGAAGTACAATTCAATTAAGTTGAAGAGAATTATAGTACAATATAATGGACAAATCGATAACCAACAAAGTACAAATGGAGCTATAAGGAAGTACGATTCAATTCAATTGAAATTGGGCTGTGAATTTGATTACAATGTGAGGAAAATGAAGTACAAACATAGAAGAAACAAATTATAAATGGTGTTGCTTTGAAGTACAATTTAATTCATTTGAAATTTTGCAGTGAATTTTCGTACAATGAAAGGGAAATGAAGTACAACGTGAAATAAACAAAGAATAAATAGTGTGACGTTGAAGAACAATTTAATTCATTTGAAACTGGACATTGAATTTAAGTGCAATGTGAGGGAAATAAAGTACAAACGTAGAACTAACAAATTATAAATGGTGTTGGTTGAAACAAATATAATTCATTCAAAATTTTGAAGTAGATTTGAGTACAATATGATGGACAAACCCATAACTATCAAAGTATAAATGGGGCTATGCGGTTGTACGATTCAATTGAGTTGAAATTGGGCTGTGAATTTCAGTTCAATATTATAGAAATGAAATGCAAACGTAGAACAAACAAATTGTAAATGATGCTATGTTGAAGTACATTTCATTTCAATGGAAGTGAATTTTGAGTACAATATGATGTACAAACCCATAACCAACAAAGTATAAATGGTGCTTTGCGGAAGTACGATTCAATTCAATTGAAATTGGGCTGTGAATTTGATTACAATGTGAGGAAAATGAAGTACAAACATAGAACAAACAAAGTATAAATGGTGTTGCATTGAAGTACAATTTAATTCATTTGAAATTTTGCAGTGAATTTCAGTACAATATGAGGGAAATGAAGTACAAATATGGAACAAACAAAGTATAAATAGTGTCACATTGAAGAACAATTCAATTCATTTGAAACAGGACATTGAATTTGAGTACAATGTGAGGGAAATAAAGTACAAACGTAGAACTAACAAATTATAAATGGTGTTGGTTGAAATAAATATAATTCATTCAAAATTTTGAAGTGAATTTGAGTATAATATGATGGACAAACCCATAACTATCAAAGTATAAATGGAGCTATGCGGTTGTACGATTCAATTGAGTTGAAATTGGGCAGTGAATTTCAGTTCAATATGATAGAAATGAAATGCAAACGTACAACAAATAAATTGTAAATGATTCTCTGTTGAAGTACATTTCAATTCGATGGAAGTGAATTTTGAGTACAATATGACGTACAAACCCATAACCAACAAAGTATAAATGGAGCTATGCGGAAGTACAATTCAATTCAAATGTAATTGGGCTGTGAATTTGAGTATAGTGTGAGGGAAATGAAGTACAAATTTAGAACAAACAAAGTATAAATGGTGTTGCGTTGAGGTACAATTTAATTCAGTTGAAATTTTGTAGTGAATTTCAGTACAATATGAGGGAAATGAAGTACAAACGTGGAACAAACAAAGTATAAATAGTGATACATTGAAGTACAATTTAATTCATACGAAACTGTACATTGAATTTGAGTACAATATGAGGAAAACAAAGTACATATGTGGAACAAACAAAGTATAACTAGTGTTACGTTGAACTATAATTCAATTCATTTGAATCTGGATAGTGAATTTGAGTACAATGTTAGCCGAATTAAGTACAAACATAGAACAAACAAAGTATAAATGGTGTTGTGTTGAAGTACAATTTATTTAATTTGAAAATTTGAAGTGAATTTGAGTACAATATGATGGACAAACCCGTTGCTAACAAACTATAAATGGTACTATGCGGAAGTATGATTCAATTCAATTTAAATTGGGCTGTGAATTTGAGTTTAATATGATGAAAATTAAGTGCAAATGAAGGACAAACAAATTGTAAATGGTTCTATGTAGAAGTACATTTCAATTAAGTTGAAGAGAATTATAGTATAATATGATAGGCAAACCCATAACCGACAAAGTATAAATGGAGCTATAAGGAAGTACGCTTCAATTCAATTCAAATTGGGCCGTGAATTTTATTACAATGTGAGGAAAAGAAGTACAAACATAGAACAAACAAAGAATAAATGATGTTGCGTTGAAGTACAATTTAATTCATTTGAAATTTTGTAGTGAATTTCCGTACAATATGAGGGGAATGAAGTACAAACGTGGAACAAATAAAGTATAAATAGTGTGACGTTGAAGAACAATTTAATTCATTTGAAACTGGACATTGAATTTGAGTACAATGTGAGGGAAATAAAATACAAATGTGGAACAAACAAACTATAAATGGTGTTGGTTGAAGTAAAGTATAATTGATTCAAAATTTTGAAGTGAATTTGAGTACAATATGATGGACAAACCCATAACTATCAAAGTATAAATGGAGCTATGCGGTTGTACAATTCAATTGAGTTGAAATTGGGCTGTGAATTTCAGTTCAATATGTTCGAAATGAAGTGTAAACGTAGAAAAAACAAAATTTAAATGGTGCTACGTTGAAGTACATTTCAATTCAATGGAAGTGAATTTTGAGTATAATATGATCGACAAACCCATAACTAACAAAGTAGAAATGGTGCTTTGCGGAAGTGCAATGCAATTCAATTGAAATTGGGCCGTGAATTTGATTACAATGTGAGGAAAATAAAGTGCAAACATCGAACAAACAAAGTATAAATGGTGTTGCGTTGAAATACAATTTAATTCATTTGAAATTTTGCAGTGAATTTCAGTACAATATGAGGGAAATGAAGAACAAACGTGGAACAAACAAAGTATAAATAGTGTTACGTTGAAGAATAATTCAATTCATTTGAAACTGGACATTGAATTTGAGTACAATGTGAGGGAAATAAAGTACAAACGTAGAACTAACAAATTATAAATGGTGTTGGTTGAAATAAATATAATTCATTCAAAATTTTGAAGTGAATTTGAGTACAATATGATGGACAAACCGATAACTATCAAAGTATAAATGGAGCTATGCGGTTGTACGATTCAATTTAGTTGAAATTGGGCTGTGAATTTCAGTTCAATATGATAGAACTGAAATGCAAACGTACAACAAATAAATTGTAAATGATGCTATGTTGAAGTACATTTCAATTCAATGAAAGTGAATTTTGAGCACAATATGACGTAAACCCATAACCAACAAAGTATAAACGGACCTATGCGTAAGTACAATTCAATTCAAATGAAATTGGGCTGTGAATTTGAGTATAGTGTGAGGGAAATGAAGTACAAATTTAGAAAAAACAAAGTATAAATGGTGTTACGTTGAAGTACAATTTAATTCATTTGAAATTTTGTAGTGAATTGCAGTACAATATGAGGGAAATGAAGTACAAACGTGGAACAAACAAAGTATAAATAGTGATACATTGAAGTACAATTTAATTCATATGAAACTGTACATTGAATTTGAGTACAATATGAGGAAAACAAAGTACATATGTGGAACAAACAAAGTATAAATAGTGTTACGTTGAACTATAATTCAATTCATTTGAATCTAGACAGTGAATTTGACTACAATGTGAGCCAAATTAAGTAAACATAGAACAAACAAAGTATAAATGGTGTTGTGTTGAAGTACAATTTATTTAATTTGAAATTTTGAAGTGTATTTGAGTACAATATGATGGACAAACTCGTTGCTAACAAACTATAAATGGTGCTATGCGGAAGTATGATTCAATTCAATTTAAATTGGGCTGTGAATTTGAGGTTAATATGATCGAAATTAAGTGCAAATGAAGGACAAACAAATTATAAATGGTGCTATGTAGAAGTACATTTCAATTAAGTTGAAGAGAATTATAGTGCAATATAATGGGCAAACCCATAACCGACAAAGTATAAATGGAGCTATAAGGAAGTACGATTCAATTCAATTCAACTTGGGCCGTGAATTTTATTACAATGTGAGGAAAAGAAGTACAAACATAGAACAAACAAAGTATAAATGGTGTTGCGTTGAAGTACAATTTAATTCATTTGAAATTTTGCAGGGAATTTCCGTTCAATATGAGGGAAATGAAGTACAAACGTGGAACAAACAAAGTATAAATTGTGTTACGTTGAAGAACAATTCAATTCATTTGAAACTGGACATTGAATTTGAGTACAATGTGAGGAAAATAAAGTACAAACGTAGAACTAACAAATTGTAAATGGTGTTGGTTGAAATAAATATAATTCATTCAACATTTTGAAGTGAATTTAAGTACAATATGATGGACAAACCCATAATTATCAAAGTATTAATGGAGCAATGCGGTTGTACGATTCAATTGAGTTGAAATTGGGCTGTGAATTTCAGTTCAATGTGATAGAAATGAAATGCAAACGTAGAACAAATAAATTGTAATTGATGCTATGTTGACGTACATTTCAATTCAATGGAAGTGAATTTTGAGTACAATATGATGTACAAACCCATAACCAACAAAGTATAAATGGAGCTATGCGGAAGTACAATTCAATTCAATTGAAATTGGGCTGTGAATTTGATTACAATGTGGGGAAATTGAACTACAAGATAGAACAAATAAAGTATAAATGGAGCTGCGTTGAATTACAATTTAATTCATTTGAAATTTTGCAGTGAATTTCAGTACAATATGAGGGAAATGATGCACAAACGTGGAACAAACAAAGTATAAATAGTGATACATTGAAGTACAATTTAATTCATATGAAACTGTACATTGAATTTGAGTACAATATGAGGAAAACAAAGTACATATGTGGAACAAACAAAGTATAAATAGTGTTACGTTGAACTATAATTCAATTCATTTGAATCTAGACAGTGAATTTGACTACAATGTGAGCCAAATTAAGTACAAACATAGAACAAACAAAGTATAAATGGTGTTGTGTTGAAGTACAATTTATTTAATTTGAAATTTTGAAGTGTATTTGAGTACAATATGATGGACAAACTCGTTGCTAACAAACTATAAATGGTGCTATGCGGAAGTATGATTCAATTCAATTTAAATTGGGCTGTGAATTTGAGTTTAATATGATCGAAATTAAGTGCAAATGAAGGACAAACAAATTATAAATGGTGCTATGTAGAAGTACATTTCAATTAAGTTGAAGAGAATTATAGTGCAATATAATGGGCAAACCCATAACCGACAAAGTATAAATGGAGCTATAAGGAAGTACGATTCAATTCAATTCAACTTGGGCCGTGAATTTTATTACAATGTGAGGAAAAGAAGTACAAACATAGAACAAACAAAGTATAAATGGTGTTGCGTTGAAGTACAATTTAATTCATTTGAAATTTTGCAGGGAATTTCCGTTCAATATGAGGGAAATGAAGTACAAACGTGGAACAAACAAAGTATAAATTGTGTTACGTTGAAGAACAATTCAATTCATTTGAAACTGGACATTGAATTTGAGTACAATGTGAGGAAAATAAAGTACAAACGTAGAACTAACAAATTGTAAATGGTGTTGGTTGAAATAAATATAATTCATTCAACATTTTGAAGTGAATTTAAGTACAATATGATGGACAAACCCATAATTATCAAAGTATTAATGGAGCAATGCGGTTGTACGATTCAATTGAGTTGAAATTGGGCTGTGAATTTCAGTTCAATGTGATAGAAATGAAATGCAAACGTAGAACAAATAAATTGTAATTGATGCTATGTTGAAGTACATTTCAATTCAATGGAAGTGAATTTTGAGTACAATATGATGTACAAGCCCATAACCAACAAAGTATAAATGGAGCTATGCGGAAGTACAATTCAATTCAATTGAAATTGGGCTGTGAATTTGATTACAATGTGGGGAAATTGAAGTACAAGATAGAACAAATAAAGTATAAATGGAGCTGCGTTGAATTACAATTTAATTCATTTGAAATTTTGCAGTGAATTTCAGTACAATATGAGGGAAATGATGCACAAACGTGGAACAAACAAAGTATAAATAGTGATACATTGAAGTACAATTTAATTCATATGAAACTGTACATTGAATTTGAGTACAATATAAGGAAAACAAAGTACATATGTGGAACAAACAGAGTATAAATAGTGTTACGTTGAACTATAATTCAATTCATTTGAATCTAGACAGTGAATTTGACTACAATGTGAGCCAAATTAAGTACAAACATAGAACAAACAAAGTATAAATGGTGTTGTGTTGAAGTACAATTTATTTAATTTGAAATTTTGAAGTGTATTTGAGTACAATATGATGGACAAACTCGTTGCTAACAAACTATAAATGGTGCTATGCGGAAGTATGATTCAATTCAATTTAAATTGGGCTGTGAATTTGAGGTTAATATGATCGAAATTAAGTGCAAATGAAGGACAAACAAATTATAAATGGTGCTATGTAGAAGTACATTTCAATTAAGTTGAAGAGAATTATAGTGCAATATAATGGGCAAACCCATAACCGACAAAGTATAAATGGAGCTATAAGGAAGTACGATTCAATTCAATTCAACTTGGGCCGTGAATTTTATTACAATGTGAGGAAAAGAAGTACAAACATAGAACAAACAAAGTATAAATGGTGTTGCGTTGAAGTACAATTTAATTCATTTGAAAATTTGCAGGGAATTTCCGTTCAATATGAGGGAAATGAAGTACAAACGTGGAACAAACAAAGTATAAATTGTGTTACGTTGAAGAACAATTCAATTCATTTGAAACTGGACATTGAATTTGAGTACAATGTGAGGAAAATAAAGTACAAACGTAGAACTAACAAATTGTAAATGGTGTTGGTTGAAATAAATATAATTCATTCAACATTTTGAAGTGAATTTAAGTACAATATGATGGACAAACCCATAATTATCAAAGTATTAATGGAGCAATGCGGTTGTACGATTCAATTGAGTTGAAATTGGGCTGTGAATTTCAGTTCAATGTGATAGAAATGAAATGCAAACGTAGAACAAATAAATTGTAATTGATGCTATGTTGAAGTACATTTCAATTCAATGGAAGTGA